>CM055272.1:23578602-24011102 GCA_029237695.1 Conchocele bisecta
TTTTTACCTTCACCTATTATTTCTACGTAATTGACTTAGCCATTTTCAATGTTAACTTTTTAACGTACATCTGGTTAAAGTTTTTTGGTTAAAAGTTTTTCGTTTTACTATATCTCTGCTTCGCCCATTACCTTGAAACTTCACATGGGTGTTTATCATCATCCATATTTTCATTCTACCCCCCAACCGTGCGGCCCCTATGCCCAATGTCAAGGTCAAATTTCTTTGAATTTTTTTCTTAATGTTTTTTCGTGTACTATATCTCTGCAACTGCTTCACCCATTACCTTGATACTTCACATGGGTGTTTATCATCATTGTCAGTGCGATATCGTCGGCACATTGGCATACGTCCGTCCGTACGTCCGTGTGTCTGGTTAAAGTTTTTTGGTTAAAGTTTTTCCATCTACTATATCTATTTTTTTAGTGTCCATGCCTCAGCCCCAAGGCGCGACATGCAGGCTACGGCCATCTAGTCTACAAAAAGTGGGTATAATTATGTTATCCAAGTGTCTATGCTTGGAAAAAACCTGGCCTTCTTGGCTTTGCCTTGTTTCTTGTTCACTCTTGTATTTGCAGGCAAAAGAAGGAAAAGATAAAACGTCCATTGAGGACAGTGCATTCGAGGCACTAGAGAAAGACTTCCAAGATGTAAGTACATCTACAGTGGAACCTCTATACCGGACACCCTGGGGACTGTAGAGAGGTTCACTGAAATTTAGCCACAGTGGGGTTTATTGGCACCCTGTTTACATAGATTCTACAGGTTTTTGTTGTTTAATTTTTTACACCTTCTCAAAGTTTTGCTAACATGTTTTTATGTACCCTGAAAAAGATCCATCTGTCTCTCTGAGATTTGCGTTAAAGTATCTCTGTAACCGTTAGCTAAATTTCAGCCCCTATGCTCAAGGTTAGATGATTTAGAAATTTATGATATATTTTTTAAATTTGCTTTAAAATTTCTGTACAGCTTTCATTTCGGGACACATTCACAGTGAACAGTCTCCGCCAAACTGTCAAAATGTTACAGGACATTCGGCCTGGTAAACTTGAAATTTTTACCAGACCGGACAAAAATTTACCAGACCAAATTTTATTTATAAAAAATAAAATTGATTTTGTGTGATATTTAAGAGCTTTTCAGTATATCAGTCATATAAGAAAAGCTAGCGAGCACCAGAAGCTCATACCAAAGGAAGATGATTTCATTGAAGCTTAGACGTTCGGCGACGTCCGGTTTACCGTCGGACCGGCGGCACTTTTACGGACTTCTTCGACGTACCAACGACTTTCGCGGAGATTGAGTGAATCTTACTGATTTCACACCTGTGGCCAATTAAGTGATCCAGTGTAGTATTAAAGGGTGTCTGTCATGTGATCAGGTTACTGTCTTTCAGTGCTGAAACTGTATTTTTTGTGCTGAATGTACAATTCTTGCCACATATAGTATGGCACGCCGTTTTACTGTTTATTCAGAGTAAAAGATATCTCTTTCAATCAACAAGATATCTCTTTCAGACAAACAGATATCTATTTCAGTCAATAAGATATCTAGTACATGAACAAGATATCTTTATAAGTAACAGATATCTTCCTCAGTCAAAGAGATATCTTATTGACGGAAGAAGATATCTTATTTACTGAAAGAGATATCTTATTGACTCAAAGAGATATCTTATTGACTGAAAGATATATATTATTGTCAGAAAGAGATATCTTGTTGACTCAAAGAGATATCTATTTCATCATACTAGATATCTACTTCTCGGAAAGAGATATCTGTTTGAAAATAATAGAAGAGATATCTATTTGGCTCATTAAGATATCTCATTGAAGGAAAGAGATATCTGTTATTGTGAAGTAGATATCTAGTATTTCAAAAGAGATATCTATCTAAGAATTTAAAATATATCACATTGACTCAACAAGATATCTATTTGACAGTTCAAGATATCTCTTTGAGTCAACAAGATATATCTTTGAGTCAACAATATATCTAGTTTGATGAAAGAGATATCTATTTGAAGCCTTTCAATAAGATATCTGTTTTGTTTCATTTTTTAATTGTATAAATTAATTCTTCCTATCAGGTGGCCATCTTGGATGATGTAATAACCCAAATCTCCACAAAAATAAATATTTCCACCATGCCGCTGATGGAGCACAAAATCAACTTATTTATTACTATTTTCTGATTGGACAATAATTATATGACTTGCAGGGAGCAACAGTTACTGTTAAGTAGTCGATCAAACATATATCTATATGAAAAAGTCAAATATATATCTAATTGATTTAACAAGATATCTCTTTCACCATAAAAGATATCTGTTTCATACAACAAGATATCTGTTTGGCTATATAAGATATCTTATTCATAGAAGTAGATATCTGTTTCATTGAATTTAAACAGATATCTCGTTCTGTCAAAGAAATATCTTATTGACTGAAAGAGATATAATATTATGTAACTCTGAAACAGAGATCTATATTGTTATTATCATAGAGATATCTATTTCAGAGTTACATATATCTCTTTGAGTCAATAAGATATCTCTTTCATTCAAGAAGATATCTCTTTCAATCAACAAGATATCTCTTTCTGACAGACATATATCTTATTGACTGAAATAGATATCTGTTTGTCAGAAAGAGATATCTTGTTGATTGAAAGAGATATCTTATTGACTCGGAGATCTCTTTTACTCTGAATAAATAGTAAAACGGCGTGCCATAAAAATAGGTGCATTCCTGTTGGTATATGACCTTGCTATTGAACATACAAAAATCCAACCAATCAATCTAATCGTAATGTGTGAATGGTCAAGAGGGTCCATATCTAATTACCGGTATTGCAAATGTCGTAAAATCCCTGTTTTGAGTCCGTATCTCATCTATATCATTATCACACAGGTGCTGGGGGAGTTGATGGGAGACAGAAGTCTCGAGAAGTTCAAAGGAGAGTATGAGAAGCTACACAAGGCGCTGCAAAAATCCCACGATAGCGAGAAACGGTTGATGCAAAAATGTCGGGAACTGAACGCAGAGATTGTGGCAAACTCCGCGAAGGTATCGACGGCCCTGAAACTTTCGCAGGAGGATCAAGCTACGATTGCTTCATTGAAAAAGGTAAGTGATAGTTTGAAAGTTAATGAAGGAAAATCTACTAAAAACCCACCCTCTCCCGTCACAGTCCGCAATCCCCGTGTCTGAGAACTAAAGTACCTTTTTTTATGGCCTTATAAGAGTTTCAACATAATTTTATAACCATGTGCAAAGAGCAGACAAATAATGAAGCTGCTAATCCATCACCGCTAGTGGGTGTTTGGTCCAGTGAACGCGACGCGTAAATTAACGGTAGGGGTTCCTCCATGCTCCAGATAAGCTGCGTATTTGCTTAAATACCCAATTAAAATTACCAAAAACCCAATTGAAATCAGAAGTAGCGAGTATCAAAAGGTATTAACAATTTTGTGTTACCTTTATCATGCTGCAGAAAACAATAAACAGATCAGAAATAGAGCATATTTTTGTCGAGCCCGCTTGCGGAAAGCGAGACATAGTGATCACAATGACGTCCGGGTGTCAGTGCGTGCGTCCGTCCATCCGAAAGCTACGTTAAAGTTTTTAAAAATACCATCAAATGCCTCGGCGGGCTCGGCATGCGGGCCGCGGCCATCTGGTTCTTATTTTTCATGGAAACACATTTTGGTATTTCATTAGAATTGTGTGCTAACTGTTGATGTGTAAACAGTAGCGTGATTTTAGTTTACCCAATTCAAATTTTTAAATACCCAATTGCTTCAGAAAAGATGGAGTGAAAATACTCAATTACTAATTCCTTATCTGGAGTACTGGTTCCTCCTTATAGGAATCACGATTTGTCTGGTTTGGCCCTCGGTACGTATTTACCTTTGGCTCTTTTGTTATCTGGGATTTTAATTATGTTATTGCCCATTATAAAAGTAGTATGATTATTACTGATACTACTGCTTTTGGGAGGGTGCCAAGTGATTCTGGTGTGGCGAGGACCTGGCATCAGGTCAGGATCATTTGTACAGATAATATATGGGATTTAGTACTAAACCCTTTGACCCGGCCTTAAATGACCATAACTGTTGATAGGCCGTTAAATCCCAACAAACAAACCATCACCGCTAACCTTGTTCAACAGGAAATCGAGAAAGCATGGAAGATGGTGGATGCAGCTCACGAGAAGGAGACCCGGGCAAGGGAGACAATCCAGTCACTCAAGCTGGAGATCGCCAATCTGAGCAAACTCGTGGAGCAAGGTGCTGGTCTCACCATGGGCCAGGAACACAGGTACGAGACCCTCCAAATGTGAAATATGTCAGCTGTGACTGGAGAAATGGGGCTTGTGGGTTTCGCGACCAGTGTAAATCCAGATCAGACTGTGCATCCGCACAGTCTGATCAGGATCTGCACTGTTCGCCATTCCATCAATGAAACATATGTCATGCTTCTAGCAACAGTGGCGTAGCCAGAGCCTGAAAACACCGAGGCAATAACGTTAAAGAAGACATGGTCATGAATAGTCAAATCACGAACTGCTTTTATGATGAAAGCATAAAAAAAAATCCGGAAAATACACAGAGGCAGTTGCCTCAGTGTGCCTCAAAGTGGCTAAGGCACTGAACAAGCAATATAAACCGTTATGAGGAATGGGCTATTTGATCAGGAACTACACTGGTTACATAGCCACATATGGGATTCAAACAGGAATCCGGCCTAAAATATTCCTTTGCTGTTGACAGGCCACTGAACACCGTTAAATCAATAAATTAATTCTATATCCCACCCATATGGCCCCATGCTCAAAGGATAATCTCTTCTGTTCTATTTTTCTTATTTCTCATCCAAAGTATATTTTGTGACCACTTGTTTCATCCGTCGTGATGAGACGGTTCAAATGGTGGTCACCAAATATACTTCTGATGGGAAATTTTCAGAACGTCAGAAATGTGTTTATGTAGCAATTGATGTAATTTTTAGTGAATGTTCCTTCAATAACTGTCAACATTCCCCATGTGCATGGCAGTGTGAATGAACTCCTGAAGATTTTCCTTCAATAACTTTCAACATTCCTCAAGTGTGTGACAGTGTGAACGAGCTACTGACGATTTTCTTTCAATAACTTCCAACGTTCCCTGTGTGTGTGACAGTGTGAACGAGCTGCTGTAGATTTTCCTTCAATAACTTCCAACGTTCCTCGTGTGTGTGACAGTGTGAACGAGCTGCTGAAGATTTTCTTTCAATAACTTCCAACGTTCCCCGTGTGTGTGACAGTATGAACGAGCTGCTGTAGATTTTCCTTCAATAACTTCCAACGTTCCCCATGTGTGTGACCATGTGAACGAGCTGCTGAAGATTTTCTTTCAATAACTTTCAACTTTCCCCGTGTGTGTGACAGTGTGAACGAGTTGCTGTAGATTTTCCTTCAATAACTTCCAACGTTGCCCATGTGTGTGACTGTTAATGAGTTGCTGTATATTTTCCTCCAATAACTTCCAACTTTCCCCATGTGTGTGGCAGTATGAATGAACTGCTGAAGATTTTCCTTCAATAACTTTCAATGTTCCCCATGTGTGTGACAGTGTTAATGAGTTGCTGTAAATTTTCCTCCAATAACTTCCAACTTTCCCCATGTGTGTGACAGTGTGAATGAGCTGCTGAAGATCAAGGAGGACCTGACTCATGAACGCGATGACCAACTCACGGAGATCGTGAAGCTGCGGGAACAGCTTGCCCAGTCGAGCCAGACCCAACAGCACCTAGAGGAGCAGAAACAGGCCGCCGAAGAGAAACTCCAGGAGGTGAGATCGTAGTTCACGGCCTACGGTTATGTTACTCTAAGAGGCTCTACTGTCTATGATGGATGGGTTGTGGCCTCGGGCTTAACACCTGGCTTTCCAATCCGGAGGTTGTGGGTTCAATCGTTGTCTTTGGCATCAAAGATACATAGTATTTCCATCCCACTTTCTCTAAATGGCCTACGCTGCTGCTGGGACGTTAAACCCATTCACTTTCTACTGTCTGTTCCACACTTTCCTGCCAACCTACATTTCATTTTTGTTATTGATAAAAAAAGTTGTCAAATGTAAGTACTTTTTTATCAATAACAAAACAAGTTTTTTTATTATTTATGAAAAGTATCTTAAGTTTTAATAGTTTTGAGATTTAATGTGTTTAACCCTTAGACCGCTACTCACAACAATTGTCGTCTGCTGTTGCTTTTATATCTTGCCTTATTTCTCAATAAAAAACATGCTTTGACAGCACTTCAGAATCATTTCCAATGGAAATGATTCTGAAGTGCTGTCAAAGCATGTTGCAAATTATTCTAAAGTGCTGTCAAAGCATGTTTTTTGATGATAAAAATGGAAAATAGAAAATAAACAGCAGACAACAACAAAAATTTAAGATAGCGGTCTAAGGGTTAATGGCCAAAAGTAGGTCGGTGGGAAAGCGTGGAACAGATGGTAGTTCATGACCCACGGTTATATTACTTCCATAGTATTTCCATCACACTAGACACTAGTCTTTTGGATGAGACTAGAGACCGAGGTACATTCTTTATTTGATTTTACTGGTACTGTTCCTCACATTTATGGCTATCCACCCACCTCTTCACCCTGCTCTGTGACATCTGAGCCTGGACATCCAGATGTAGCTACAATTCGCCTGCCCTGACGTCTGTATGTTTTACATGTACAGAGCTCCAGCTAAGGTACGTAATTTGGAGGTACATGTAAATTTCTTATTTCTCACTCAAAAATGGCAAGTTGGGAGTGCTTTAGAATCGTCTCAATGAGACGATTCTAAAGGACTCCCAACTTGCCATTTTTGATGAAGAAATAACAAAATTTCACCCCAAGTTGGTCAAATTACGCATCTTAACTGGAGCTCTGCCTGTACCTTGTATGACAATTCACTTATCACGCCCTGGCTGTATATGTTTTAACATTTCCCCTATCTCTGTACCAGTTGAGCCAAGATATCCAGATTTAGCTACAATTCACCTGCCCTGGCTTGTATACGATTTGCATGTAACTTGTATGACAATTCACCTGTCATTCCCTGGCTTCTAGATGTTTAACATTTCCGCCGTCTCTGTGTCAGCTGAGCCAAGACATCCAGATGCGGAACAACGAGGCCCAGCGAGAGACGCGGAAGCGAGACAAGATGGAGCGCGAGTTGAAGCAGACGAAGAGTGACCTGGACAGCAAGACGGGTGAGATCAGGACGATGCAGACCCAGACCATCCGCTTCAAGGAGGACATCGGCAAACTGGAGCAGCAGCTCAAGGAACAAAGGGTGAGTGTGTGTAACTCATTAGGTGTGGAAATTTTCAGGATATTTTCTGAAATCAGGATTTGAGGTTCCTGATACAGTGAAACCTCTCTAAACCGGACACACTGGGATGTCCCCAGGGTGTCCGATTTGTAGAGGTTTCACTGTAAATCAGGTATTTTGATCAATCCGAGCCATAGTTGTGTGCTATGCGATCATGAACAGGCATTATCACCTGATATAAATGATAAAAAAAGCCATCAAAATAAGATAACAACAGTTTTCTTTTAAGCATCACAATTTCACTGCAGTTTGTGTGTTGAAGAGGAAAAATATATGAACAAAACAATAAATTGTATTTATCCTGAATCAATCACATTGCCAGTCTTATGCATTTTTTAAGTTCCATAATTTCAATGTTCATACGTTTATCCAGTCGCCAATGTATTGTGCAATTGGCAACAGCATGCTTCTCACCAATGCGGCCTTGGGGCAGTATGTGAGGTGGTATGGTGGTCACCTGTGGCCCGTTTCACTATACATGTATAAGCTTTGTACGACTAAAATGTTCGTAAGTGTATATTTAGAATCGTCTGGAAATTTCAATTGATAAATTTACATTGATTGAGCATAGGCTGCATATGCAGCCTATGCTCAATAAATGTAAATCCAATAATTGTTAATACCAGAAAACAGTGTTAATGTGAAATTTACAGACTATCATAATTCTGCACTTACAAACATTTTGGTCGTACAAAGTTTAGTGAAACGGCCCCCAGATCGGACAAGTGTGTATTCTCCTGTTTCCTCACCCATACTCAGCATAAGTGCTCTCACGCTTGTTTGTAATAGTTAAATGAAAATAAAGTTTAATTGTAAATCTCTTGTAGATCCTGAACGAGCGAGCCATCAAGGATGCGGACATCCTGAACACTCGCTTCCAGAAACTTCAGGGCGACTTCGAGAACCAGCTCATCTCCACAGACTCTCTGGCTCAGGAAAACCAGACTCGCGTCTCCGACCTTAAGGTAATGGACTGCCGTCCCCCTGTCACTCCCCACCACCATTATTTAGAGAATACCAGGCTAGTGTATGTATAAAATTTATGAGGCAAGGCTAGGAAACGCCTAGGAATTCACGCGTTTCCTAGCCTTGTCTGATAAACTTGATATCAAAAGACACTAACGTGGTATTCTATTTATCAGGTAACGTTTTTGTCTCCAGAATGAGCAATTATGACGTGGTTTTCATTGAAAAGAATGACATTACGTTGCGTCATTACACTGACGTCATTCGTATTCGATATTTGTATCAGGTCAATGCCTGATTTGACATTATGTTATCGTCAGTACATATTGGGCCTTTACAAAGCTTGTTTCCTGATAAATAATCTACCATGCTATGCCCTAAATGATATTCTTCTGTGTCGAGGGGCCATTAAGCAGCATTCCACCCCATCTTCCCTGTCACTGTTCCACACCATGATATGTGACTGGATAAATGGAGCTTATTGCAGGCATGGGAAATTTCCGGATTAATCCGGAAATCCTGATTTGAGGTCCCAAGGACCACTTTTGTGAATCTTGTAAATCCGTTGAGAATGGCGATAAAAAATTACAATTTTCAAAAAAAAAAAAAAATATCGAAAATTGTAATTTTTTATCGCCATTCTCAACGGATTTACAAGATTATTTTTTTTTTTAATTGGCGATTCTTTTATTTTAAATTGAAATGGATTATGTTGCCAATTTTTCCTAATTATAGCATATTTTTTCAGGGGAAAATGTGATGTATTTAATGCTAAATATACCTCCGAATGAAGCACAGAGCATCTAGAATTGAAAAAAAATTATGGGGGGGGGCATGCCCCCAGACCCCCCTAGCAAATCGCAGTGCAATCCGCTGCTCAAATAAATTTTCAGGATTGGGGATAGTGTTCCACTCCCATGCCTGTTATTGGTTTTGCGACCATTGTAGATCCAGATCAGCCTGTGTATCTGCACAGCCTCATATGAGACCCATGTGATTTTGTACCTAAGCACACGTGTGATACCTTAAGAAAAATATTTAGAAAATGTATGATATTTTCCGTCGAAAGTTGACGAGACGAGGAATTCCTACTGTTTCCTAGCCTTGCCTGATAAACTTGATATCAAAAGACACTAGCCTGGTATTCTCTGTATCACTTGCTGACTTGTAGGTGAAAGAGGACGAGGTGAGCCAACTCAAGTCCGAGACCCAGCGCCTCAACAAGACAAGGGAGACAATTCAGCGTAAACTCCGCCAGGTCGAGGACAATAAGTCTGATCTCGAGTTCCAGCGAGAAACGCTCAAAGGCCAGATACTCGGACTCGAGAGAGGTACAGTGAAACCTCTACAGCAGCCCATTATAAAAGTAGTAAGATTATTACTGATCCTACTGCTTTTGGGAGGGGCCAAGTGATTCTGGTGTGGCGAATTCTGAATTCAGGGCTGAATATATAGTTTTGTTATTGTAAATATTCAGTTCTGATTTTGGGATTTTCCCCCCATTTGTATATATGTATTTGAACATGTACATGTACTTGTACAGGTAATATATAGGATTTAGTACTAAACCCATTGACCCGGCCTTAAATGACCTTAGCTGTTGATAGATCGTTAAACCCCAACAAACAAACAAACTCTACAGCAGCCATGGCATGACACAAAAGTGGCTGTTATTGAGAGGTTAAATGATGCTTATGGGGTTTGTGATCGGTGTAACTTCTGTAGCAACATTGCAAAGTACATGTATACTTTTCTAGCAAAGTATACTTTGAGGGAGTAATCATTTATTTTTCCTGAAATGCATTATGCCATATAGAACTAACAACTGCATATATTTGATGATTAAAAGTATTATTTAAAAGAATTATTATACTGAATTTATTACATTATCACAGCCAAAATGGCTGTGATAATGTAATAAATTCAGTATAATAAAAATTAATAAATTTATCATAAAATTGAAAGTTTCTCCCGCAAAGTATACTTTGCTAGACATGTATACTTTGCAATGTTGGTCAAATAGCACATTTCTGTAGCCTGATAACAATCGAGATTGCTTCTTAGAAGGTGGTGTTACATTGATCGAATTGAAAACAGTGCAGATCTTGATCAGACTGTGCAGATGTACAGGCTCGTCTGGATCGGCATTGATCACAAACCCCATAAGCCAGTTTCTCCAGTCACAGCCACAAATGTATTATTGGCAATTGTCCAATTGTGATATATAGCAGTGGTTGTTGTAGAGAGCTGGCTCGTAGAGGTTTGACTGGAATTACTAATTCTGGATACCAAACACCAAGCCATATCTACTGGGCATCTGTTTGTATAAATTTGACGGTGAAATAAGCCAATAACAGCAATTAATGACCCGTTTGTGTCTGATATGAAGCACGCTTTTTCTGACCTCATTTTTCGCATTGTCCTTAAGACCCGGTAATTATACTCCCGTCATACAAAGTATGTCGAGGGGTATATATGTTTCGTAATTCTGTCTGTCCGTCCGTCCGTCCGTCCGGGCACACATTAGGGTACTTATGTGGCTAGCCCCACAGGGTTATGGACTTAGTAAAGGATAGGGTTGGTTACAATTAGCCACCTAAAAAATCCTTTTATGTGGCTAAAAATCGTTTTATGTGGCTAATATTTAACATGTGATAAGCCACATAAGTATAGTAATGTAAGAACGTCCGTCCGTCCGTCCCCCATCCGTCCGTCCGTCCGTCCGTCCGTCCGTCCGCACAGTTTTTTGGTACCCATTATCTCTGTAACGGCAAGTCAGATTAACCTCAAACTCCATATACTTCCTTATCACACTCATGCGGCCTTCATGTCCAAGATTAAGATTTACTTAGAAAGATTTGTGTTAAATTTTTTGTTTTGCGTACCCATTATCTCTGCAACGGTAAGTCGGATTGACTTCAAACTTCATATACTTCCTTATAATTATCCATATTTTCATTCCATACCACACCTATTTGGCGTTCATATCCAAGGTCACGGTCAAATTACTTAGAAATTTGCGTCCGTAAGATTTGCGTTAAAGTTTTTGTGTACTGGTACCCATTATCTCTGCAACTGTAATTCGGATTGACTTAAAACTTCATATACTTCCTTATCATAATCCATATTATAAATCAATACCAGACCCATACAGCCTTCATGTCCAAGGTCAAGGTCAAATTACTTAGAAAGTTGCGTTAAGTTTTTATTTGTCGGTCCACGCAGCGGCCGGGGGTATATGTAAGCCCCTGCTCACTTTCTCTAGTTATTAAAAAAGTTTGTATCTTTGGCGCTATAGCCCCTGCTGATCCCAATGTCAAGATTACAGACAACTTAACATTGGCTGTTATGTTCTAGTAGTAGTCTAATTATGCCTCCATCTCTGTAATTATCTGGGGGCCGTTTCACTATTAAAACCTTGTACGACTAAAATGTTCGTAAGTGCAAAATGATGATAGTCTGTAAATTTCACATTAACAATATTTTCTTGTAAACAATTCTTGGATTTACATGTATTGAGCACAGGCTGATGTTCAATAAATGTAAATCCATCTATTGAAGTTTCCAGACGACCCTAAATTTACACTTCCGAACATTTTGGTTGTACGACGTTTAGTGAAATGGCCCCCCGATTCCTGGCACTCCACACGTTTCCATGTCTTGTCATGCACCAGAACTTGAGGCGTCCAAGAAGCAAGCGGAAATGGACAAGAAGTCGATCGATGGCCTGGTGCGAGAACGTGACCTGCTCCACAAGGAGATGTTGAAGGCCGTGAGTGCGACGACGAAGCAGCTGAGTCTCGTGAAGCTTCACGAACAGAGCAAGAAGAACCTGGAGCAGGAGATCCAGAATTACAAGGAGGAGGCGCAGAAACAGCGCAAGATCATCTACCAGTTGGAGAAGGAGCGCGATCGCTACATCAACGAGGCCAGCGACTTGACACAGAAGGTACGTATGTGGCTGGGGACCTTTGTCTGGGTTGCCAGGGATGGGTCATGGTCTGGGGGATATTGCATTGGACTTCAATATCGGAGGTTGGAAGTTCAATCCTCACCGTCAGCGTGAAAAATACTTATGTCGTAAGTATGTCACTGGTCTATCGAATGAGACTTTAAACTGTGGTCCCGTCTCTATATGGCCTTAGCTGTTACTGGGACGTTAAACCCAGGGCTCCAGATAAGGTGTGTATTTGCGTATTCTACGCAAGTATTTTAGCTGAATACACATTGATTATCAAAAGTGGGAGTACAAAATACGCACAGCAATGTGAAAATATGCATTGATTTTCAAATTTAGTAGTGGAAATACTGTCATAAAGTTGAAAATTCACTTAGTTCAGCTGCAAAAAGCAAACAGTGTTTGCTTTTTGCAGCTCAAATAAGTGAATGTTTAAATTTGTTATATTTGTTATCATTTGTTCCCTATTTAGTAACGAAGAAAATCAATAACCCATTTGCAAAAGTAAAATACGCAATGATTTTGAAATCAGGGGGTGTAGTACGCTTTAGACACAAAGCTTATCTGGAGCTCTGTAAACCCATTCAATTGTCTGGGTTGGCGGTTGAAAAAAGATACAGCAAGTTTCCTCTTCCACCTCAGTGGGATTAAAGGGTTCAGTTTACTGAGGCAACATGTCTTGGTATTTCATTAGAATTGTCTCCAAAGAGACAATTCTAATGAAATGCCAATACATGTTTTCATGGGGGGGGGGAGCAGTTATCCTACTTGCGTGACTTAAAGGTGAACAGCGTAGACCCTGATCAGACTGCGTACATGCGCAGGCTGATCTGGGGGATATGCTTGTCGTCAATGTCAAAGGGTAACTTTTATCAGTTGGTGGCCCGTGTGTTCTTTGAGGTAGATGAACTTATATAAACAACATACAAATGTGTAGAACGCATGCCTTAAAAGTTTTATCATTAACACTTCCAGAGCTGCAGATCAGCTGCGTATTTGCTTAAATACCCAATTAAAATTGCCTAAAACCAATTGAAATCAGAAGTAGCTAGTATCAAAAAGCAATAAAAAATGTGTGGTACCTTTACCATGCTGCAGAAAACTATAAACAGACCACAAATATAGCATATTTTTCTTATTTTCCATGAAAACACATCTTGGTATTTCATTAGAATTGTCTCCAAGGAGCAATTCTAATGAAATTCCAGGACATGTTTTCATTTCGAAGCAAACTATTCAATAATTGCTGTCTGTTGATGTGTACCAATTTACAATTCTGAAATACCCAATTGCTTCAGAAATGATGGAGTGACAATACTCAATTACTAATTCCTGATCTGGAGCCCTGACTTCGTAAATTTTCCTTAAGTTGGAATCATCACTTTATGGATTTATAATATACAATTTAAGCAAATCTACATGTTACTTAACCTTGCTCCATTTGTGCACCAGGTGCTACAGACCTGCCTGTGTTAATCTTGCCCAGATGTCAACATTTCTGAACATCTATTGGCAATATCAACTCACAATCAAACAGTTTGACTGGCTGTGCCTGAGCTGTAGCACAGCTCAGGCACAGCCAGTCAAACTGCTTGATTATAGGTACAATAATCAAGCATTCTATTATGACAAAAAAACACTTGACAACTGTTGGCAAGATTAGCATAGGAGGTGGTTTTCCCATTTCTTCCATACGTTTCATAACCTTGCTCGATTCCCCACCAGGTGCTACAACATATGGAGGATGTGAAGGTGCGGGAGATGCAGATATTCGACTTCAAGAAGAAGATTGCGGAGGCCGAGACAAAACTCAAGCAGCAACAGAATCTGTACGAGGCCGTGAGAAGTGACCGCAACCTCTACAGCAAGAACCTTATTGAGTCACAGGTAAAGGCAGAATTTAGTGTCTGTTCAATATAAAGTAAGTTTGGGCAATGATGTATCATCCAACCATTTTATTGTCTCTCCCACGGTAGTGAAAAGTGAAACATAGCGGTCACAATTCTGACATCGTCGACGGTGTCTTCAACAGTTTGGGACGTAAATTTTGGACGTAGCCAAATTGCCCATATCTCTTGATCCATTAGTTGGATCACTACAAAACTGCATCAATAGTTTCCTCACATTGATAGCTATCCATCCAGTGTCATTCTGATGACCTTGACCTTCACCTTGGTGACCTTAACCTTTGTGGGACGTAAATTTTGGACATAGCCAAATTTTCCATAGCTCTTGATCCGTTAGTCGGATCATTACCAAATTTCATCAATAGCTTTGTCACATTCATGGCTATCCACCCACTGTCATTTAGGTGACCTTGACCTTGAACTTTGTGGGACGTAAATTTTGGACATAGCCAAATTTCCCATATCTATTGATCCATTAGTCGCATCACTACCAAATTTCATCAATATAGCTTTCTCCCATTGATGGCTATCCACTCACTGTCATTTGGGTGACCTTCACCTTCACCTTGTGTCAGTAATTTTGTACATATGTCAAATGTTGAATACCGTACCTCCTGATCCGGTAGCCGGATCCTTTATCAAACTTCATCAATAGCTTCCTCACATTGATGGCTATTTGGGTGACCGTGTCCATGGTGACATTGACCTTCATGTCAATCACTTTGGACGTACATCCTAACGTTGAATATCTCGTGATCCGTTAGTCAGTGAATTAATAAATAAATCTGTGAGTTAATAAATAAATCTGTGAATTAATCAATAAATCAGTGAATAGTGAATTAATAAATGAGTGTCGGGACAAATCAGTGAATTAATCAATAAATGAGACAATTAATCAATACCGTATTTATTCTAATAGTAGCCTCCTCTCTAATAGTAGCCCCACTCCCATATTTGCATTCTAAATATGCTATTTTCACCTACAAAAGCCATTTAAAACATTGTTTTAAATGGCTTTTGCATGTGGAAATAACACATTTTCATCCTGTTTTCCATGTTTTTATCCCCACAAATTGCATAGCCCCGGGGGGACGTTTATTAGAACAAATACGGTAATTTAATGAATTAATCGATATATGAGCCAATTAACCAATCCCCGTCGCCCTGCAGGATGAGATCACGGAGATGAAGCGGAAGCTGAAGATCATGAACCACCAGATTGACCAGCTGAAGGAGGAGATCCAGGCGAAGGAGGCCGCTCTCGTGAAGGAGCACCTCGAACACCAGCGCGTCGAGAAGGAAAAGGAGACGTTGAAGGCCGAGCTACAGAAGATGAAGCAGCTCGCCTCCGAAAACAAGGCGTACATAGACGCCCAGGAGGCGGAGGAACGCAAACTGCTGAAGATCATCTCGGAGGCGGACGCGGAGCGAGTGAGGCAGAAGAAGGAATTGGACCAGGTTTGTGGTGTATTGTTTAACCCTTTGAACCCGAAATCCCGCTATATCGGTTTATGCAAAAAGTGCAGATCCAGATGAGCCGGCTCGTAACGAGCCGTCTCATCAGGATCTGCACTTTTTGAAAGTAATTTTAATATTTTTGAGAACAAAAACACCCCCTTTTCATAAATGGACGAATCTGAAAATCATTTTGTGACCATTGGATTGGTCGAAACATTAGCATATCACAGTCCATTCCAGTTCCTTAGGGTTGAAAGGGTTAATCATATTTTATTGCTTGTTTATTGCATGAAATGGGCTTTCACAGTTTAATAACACAGTGTAATATAAAATCATAATACACTAGTTTAATAAGTATGCAAATGAGCCCGCCACAGAAAACATGTAAACAGGTACTTAGCCAGCTTCAAATTATGATGATGTGCTTATGCAACAAATAGAATCTAACATTTGTGTTGATTTAATATATTTATTAGGGCCCTGCCGAGAATCGGCGGTGCCCTGTAGGATTCGCCCTGTCTGTCTGTCCTTCCGTATTTTTTTAAAGTTTTTGTAAGAGTTATTCAAATCACCTATAATTTCTGTTTGCCTTCAGCTAATATCTTCATATTGCACACATGCATTACTTAGTAACAATACATCCTTCCACATTAATACAATGTGTCCATGAACTAATGTCCATGAACATGACTAATGGTCATGTATGACAATTTAGATATGTCTAGCTGTGGAATGTGATATTAACTAAATACGTATAAATATAGGGAAAGTGTTATAATATTATCAGGTACTGTACCTTCATAAATAATTACAATTATTTTTTCTTACCAAATCAAAGTTCAGTTTTCACAACTACTTCTTGGTTTAGTTAGTATATATCATTATGCCCCGTATACGATAGCAAGTGGGGCATATTGCATTGCTCATGAGGTTCCGTACGTCCGTCCGTCGATACATCCATCCGTGTACATTTACGTCAACAAGTTTGTAAGAGTTTCTCCAACATTTAATATCTTCAATATTACGCGAAGGATTGCTTCAATACTTGGACACTTGAATCACCTGAACATTTGTCACACACTCGCGCCACCATTAACACGACTTTGACCTTTGTCACATTTTTTTACCGTCACAAGGTCGTTGAAATACTTGGCCATTTTTTGCTGTCAAGTATGCCAAGGGGGCATATCCATGTTTTACAAACATAATCATGATAATGTCTAGTTTTCTGTGGCATCAGTGTTAGAGCACTTGACATTCATCTTAGGCATCAAAAAATAGTTTCACAGTATTTCCATCCTACTGGTCTTTCAGATGAGACTTGAAACTGAGGTCCCATCCCTAAATGGCCTTAGTTGTTGCTGGAATGTTGAACGCATTCACTTTTCTCACTGATTTCAGCACAAACAGGAATGCAATATGCAATTTCAAGTTTCAATTTGGCTATTTATGTGTATTAATCAAATTTCATGTTTTTGACCATCTGCTATTGTTGTCCAGGTGATCAGTGAGCGAGACATCCTGGGCACACAGCTGGTGCGGAGGAACGACGAGCTGGCGCTGCTCTACGAGAAGATCAAGATCCAACAGTCGACACTGAACAAGGGCGAGATTCAGTATAACCAGCGACTCGAGGATATCCGTGTGCTCAAACTCGAGATCAAGAAACTGCGACGAGAGAAGGGAATCCTGCAGAAAAGTGTCGCCAATGTTGAAGACCTCAGGTAAGGCATTTGTGACTGACTTTACTCTTTCGGATGACACTTTAAATGTTTCACCCCGAAATATATATAAGATCCAGGGGCCCGTTTCACTAAACTTTGTACGACTAAAATGTTCGTAAGTGCAAATTTAGGATCGTCTGGAAATTTCAATTGATGGATTTACATTTGTTGAGCATAGGCTGCATATGCAGCCAATGCTCAATAAATGTTAATCCAATAATTGTTTACAAGAAAACATTGTTAATGTGAAATTTACAGAATATCATAATTTTGCACTTACAAACATTTTAGTCGTACGAAGTTTAGTGAAACAGCCCCCAGATCGGGGGTCAGTCCCAGAATGGGGGTAAAAATGTGACATCAATCCCAGAACGAACGGCGGCCAATTTGACAATGGCCGTAAAAGGTAGGAAATGTGAATCATACAATGTATGATCGTCATGGAAACAACAAAGGCGTATGTTGTTTAATTCACATTATTAATAATCACTTCATGATGGAATGTGTACGTTTTGTCTAGATGATGGCACGATGTCTTCAATAGTCGCTGGCATCTTTGATCTGGACACCTGTGGCCAGAGCGTGACGTTACTTCATTAAACTTGACGAGATTCCATATTCAGAACGTGCTGACTTAGCCCCCGTTCTTGGAAAAATTAACCCCCATTCTGGGACTGACCCCCGATCTGAGTCCTACATATCGATGGTCTAGTAACATAAGGTCGTAACTGCTATGCTAAAGCATAGCACTTACGACCTTATGTTACTAGACCATCGATATGTAACATGGCCTTTTTGAAGATAATTTTTGGACTATCCCAATAATAAAATGAATTATTTATTGAACGAACAATAGTGGCAAATTCTACAGATTCTAACGAGACGACAGGCTCATTGTGGGACCATCTAATCAGTATCTACAGTGTTTGCTCATGTTGCTTATGGGTTTTGCGACCAGTGTAGATCCAGATAAGCCTGTGCATCCGCACAGTCTGATCAGGATCTGCACTGTTCGCTATTCCATCAATGAAGAACCTGCCATGCTTGTTACAAACAATACAGTTCGTTATCAGGCTACAGTAGTGTGATATTTGATCAGGAGCTACACTGGTCACACCTCCCATAAGCCCCATTTCTCCAGTCACAGTCGCATATGACATATAACTTCATTGTTACTGTGTTTGACAATATTACAGACGGGAGGTGTACCACATTCAGCGGGAGCTTCTGAGGGAGAGAACTCGCTGTAAAGCTTTGGAGGAGGAGTTAGAAAACCCGATGAATATTCATCGCTGGAGAAAACTTGAGGTGTGTTGAACAGACTTTAAACCCCAATCAGTTTTGTTATTTGGTAAAATATTGATTTTATTGCAATTGTTATACCCCCGGTTTCGATAGAGCCGGGTAGTATCTTGTGTTCGGACTGTGGGTCTGTCCATGTGTCCATTGATCCAGCTAAGATTAGTTTGTCAGAGTTTCTCCAATCTACCACCACGGGCATTCAATCCATCAAACAATTAATCAGTTTTTATCAACTTTGGGGAGACTTTCGTTATTTCTTCACCAAAATTTACAAGTTGGGAGTGCTTTAGAATCGTCTCGATGAGACGATTCTAAAGCAATCCCAACTTGCCATTTTTCGTGAAGAAATAAGAAAAATACCCAGAAAATTTGGTCCAATTACGCACCTTAACTGGAGCTCTGTCCTTTATACTGGCCATTGAATCAATCCTGAGCATGAGTATAAAGCAGTGTTTATGTTTATTCATGACGTTATGAATAAACAAGAACATTGTGAAATCTAAAATAGATGCCACTTTATAGCGTTTAGTAGAAACTAATTACTTGATAAGGCCTTGTGCCGAAACATCAGAAAAGTGGGTTCCTGGTTTTTGCAGAATAATTTTAAATAAAACTTAGTTTTTGATTTTAATTTTAAACAAATTTTAATTTAAATAAGGTTTAGTTTCGATTTTAAACAAATTTTCTTGTAAATAATGTTTATTTATTTTTTATTTAATTTTGAACAAACTTTCATTGTAAATAACGGTTAGTTTTATTCCGCCACCAGGGGAGCGACCCGAGCACGTACGAGATGATCCAGAAGATCCACACGCTCCAGAAGCGGCTCATCTCGAAGACGGAGGAGGTCGTCGAGAAGGAACTGCTCATCCAGGAGAAGGAGAAACTATACCTGGAGCTGAAACACATCCTGGCCCGCCAGCCCGGCCCCGAGGTCGCGGAGCAGCTCTCCATCTACCAGCAGACGCTCAAAGAGAAGACAAAACAAATGAAGGTAATGTTCATTGTGCCCCAGAACAGCTCTCCATATACCAGCAGACACTGAAGGCAGAGCTCCAGATAAGGTGCGTATTTGCGTAAATACCCAATTAAAATTGCCAAAAACCCAATAAAAATCAGAAGTAGTGAGTATCAAAAAGCAATGAAATATTTGTGGTATCTTTATCATGCTATAGAAAACAATAAATAGACCAAGATGTGTTTTCATACAGAAGCAAACTATTCAATAAGTGCGGTCTGATGTGTAAACAGCAGTGTGATTCTATTTTACACAATTAAAATTTTGAAATACCCAATTGCTTCAGAAATGATGGAGTGACAATACTCAATTACTAATTCCTTATCTGGAGCCCTGCTGAAGGAGAAAACAAAACAAAGGTAGCACTCATTGTGCACAAGTTGTTAGTTGATGTTAAGGTCCATTCAATCAACCAATTGACTAATCAAAACAACTCGTCCATCTTCCAGTAAATGCTAAATGAAACGGCAATACAAATGACGTTATAATGTCCAACAATACATAATTCCAGCACAAAAATCACAATTCCCTAACATTTGATTGGCTCGTAGCAAGTCTCTGTCCAAAATTTATATCCCAGTAAACTCCCACACCGATCTACTTTCCGTAACCGTGAGGCGCAGTGCAAATAATTCTTAACAAAACGGAAAATAAACACATTTTCTTGATGACTTTATTTCAAATGCTGGAATTATAAGGAATGAATGGCCTTCCGGCCTTCGTCCAGTATTCCCGCGACTTTTCCAAGTTTATACCCCGATAAATTCCACAAAAAGGCCATTCATTCCTATATTGGTCCATACAGTGTGTGTTTTCTTTATTTCCTCATCACACTTGCCAGAGAGCTGCAATATCTATCATCACTGTGTCTGTTACAGTCGATGGCGTCGGAACTGAACATGTACGAGTCGCAGGTGAACGAATACAAGTACGAGATCGAGCGCATTGCCAGAGAGCTACAGGAGGTGAAGAAGAAATACTTTATGCAAAAGAAAAAGGAAAACCAACAAAAGTGAGTTGGCTATTCAACCTGTTGTTGAGCAGCCATAAAACACCAGGGCCCGGTTGTTCAAAACACCAGTTAGCTTAACGGACTGTTAAATCCTTAACGGACTGTTAAATCCTTAACTGAATGGTTAAAATCTCTGTTAAAACAGAGATTTTAACTTTTAACAGAGATTTTAACCATTCAGTTAAGGATTTAACAGAGATTTTAACCATTTAACCATTTAACAGAGATTTTAACCATTCAGTTAAGGATTTAACAGTCCGTTAAGCTAACGGATGTTTTGAACAACCTGGCCCAGTCTATTAATCACAGCAAGTCCTCAGAAAGATGAATGATATTAATGTCTCTGCCATATTTCTAATTGAAAGTAAATACATTAAAGGCGCATGCCCACTCAGTAGGCACAAACTGTTCTTTATATCAGAGACATCATCTGGGACATTTTCAGGCAAAATAAACATTCATTCACCATTACCTCACGTATTGATTGGCATTATTATACATTTTATATCGGACGTAAATTTCCACAGTGATATCTGAGGCTATAACCGTGTTTTCTTAAAATGTTAATGGACATTACTATTTATTCTCAGTATTTATTTTTTGATGTGCAATGATCATACTGTATAATCGGTTGAAAATATTTTTTCAGGTGACACATTTAATTAGTATAAATAATTAAAGTATATCATGCCTCATTTGCATATGAAAATAGCCTGATACCACCGCGAGTCACTGTCAGTAAATTAAATGTTACTAAATAATTATATCTGTATAGCGGGCACTCGTAATGTTTAGAACTGGTGGAATAGTGACACAAGTATACACTTATTTAATTCTTATAATGAACATTTTGTGCCTACTGAGTGGGCATATACCTTTAAACACCTTAAACATCTAAATTTCTATTATACAAAAAATATGAATACCTATATTTTCTATTAAATTGAAGGTTGTATATGGTTGTAGATGGTTGTATATTGTTATATATGGTTCAACATTTGCTAGTGTCGAAAAATTAATAGAGTCCAATTAAGCTCTTAGAACTTGTCACATAATGATTCCGTACATGCATCTACAATGTATTTTATAATTCTCCCTACTTTCAAGTCAATCCCTGGCCAGTGTTGCGCTCCACTTATTTCACATATTACAAGATTAACCCCAATAGGCTACATATTACCAGATTTAATGAACAAATTATGACAATTCAGTACTCTGATGGGAGTCTAATAATATACCTGGCTAATTATAAGTATGTTATTGTTCACATATTGGATTTTTAAGATAAGTATGTTATTGTTCACATATTGGATTTTTAAGGAACTAAATGCTGCGGTCGCTAACGCTCCCTCGCATTTAATTCCTTAAAATCCAATATGTGTACTATAACGTATACATGTCCATTGCAGGGAGCAAGAGAGAGCATTGGCCCAGGCTGGTGGACCCGTTATACAACCACAGAGAACCGACGGGCCACGCTTCACTGGTGGAGGCTTCAATCTAAAGACCACAAAAACAGCAGCATAAAATCTAATGAAATATATACCATTGTGATAGCATTTGTATTGTCTGTTAAGTCTATAGGGCCCAGTGTACAAGTTGTATTGATACTTCACCTGAAATTATAGTCTGTTTCACGAAAGCTACCCAAATTTTACGGCCATATAAGCAATTCAAAAACAATATTTTTTTCGATAATATTAAATTAAAGGAAAATTTAAGAATGAGCCTTGTTTTTATTTCGTGAAATTTGGTCAAATATTGATTTTATTGCGAAAACAAAATTTCCCCATGTTAAATCCCCATAGACATCTTCACGGACATGGGTGAAATTTTTTAGAATTTCAGTAATCCTGGACCGATTTTCAAAATTTAACTTTTGTTTTATTAGTTAGATCATTTCCAAGCTATCTAGCTAGGTTTCGGAGTTAATTTCCAAATTTTTTCGTTTTTTGACTCCTCCCACACTCCTCTAAATCTTTTTCCCCCACGTTAAATTCCCAGAGAAATAAATTTTTCGTAATAAAATCAATATTTGACCAAATTTCACGAAATAAAAAGAAGGCTCATTCTTAAATTTTCCTTTAATTTAATATTATCGAAAAAAATATTGTTTTTCAATTGTTTATATGGCCGTAAAATTTGGGCAGCTTTCGTGAAACAGACTATAGGTGTGCTTGCCGCGTCTGTAAATGTGGCTGTGACTTGAGAAATTGGGCTTGTCGGTTTTGCGACCAGTGGAGATCCAGATCCAGATGACAGTCTGGGGGCCGTTTCACTAAACTTCTTAACGACTAAAATGTTCGTAAGCGCAAATTTAGAATCGTCTGCAAATTTGAATTGATGGATTTACATTTATTGAGCATAGGCTGCATATGCAGCCTATGTTCAATAAATGTAAATCCAACAATTATTTACAAGAAAACAGTGTTAATGTGAAATTTACAGACTATCTTAATTTTGCACTTACGAACATTTTAGTCGTAGGAAGTTTAGTGAAACGGGCCCCGGATCTGTAGCCTATTTCACCAACATTGCAAAATATACTTTGAGGGAGTAATCATTTATTTTTCCCGAAATGCATTATTTCATATAGAACTAACAACTGCATATATTTGATGATTAAAAGTATGCAGAATTATTATACTGAATTTATTACATTATCACAGCCAAATTGGCTGTGATAATGTAATAAATTCAGTATAATAAAAACTAATAAAGTTATCCTAAAATTGAAAATTTCTCCCTCAAAGTATACTTTGCTGGAAAAGTATACTTTGCAATGTTGGTGAAACGGGCTACTGATCTGTAGCCTATTTCACCAACATTGCAAAGTATACTTTTCTAGCAAAGTATACTTTGAGGGAGTAGTCATTTATTTTTCCCGAACTGTATTATTTCATATAGAACTAACGACTGCATATATTTGATGATTAAAAGTATGCAGAATTATTATACTGAATTTATTACATCAGTATAATAAAAATTAATAAATTTATCCTCAAATTGAAAATTTCCCCCTCAAAGTGTACTTTGCAAGAAAAGTATATACTTTGCAATTTTGGTGAAATAGGCTGCAGGATCTGCACTGTTCGCCATTCCATCACCCGTCATGCTTCTAACAAGCAATATGGATCGTTATCCGGCTACAGGACTGTGCTATTTGATCAGGAGATACACGTGTCACAAAACTCAGAAGCCCTATTTCTTAAGTCGCTGCCACAAATGACCTTGGCTGTTGCTGGGACGTTAAACACACATTCACTCGATGTGCTTTTAAATTTAAGAAGAATAATTGTATATGATCTTATAATTCCAGCACAAAAATATTTACACAATTCCCTAACATTTGATTGGTCTGTAGCAAGTCTCTGTCCAAAATTTATATCCCAGTAAACTCCCATGCCGAACTACTTTCCGTAACCGTCAGGGGCAGTTAAAATAATTCTTAAGAAAACGGAAAATAAACACATTTTCTTGATGAATTGATTTCAAAAGCTGGAATTATAAGGAGTGAATGGCCTTTTTTGTGGAATTTATCGGGGATATAAACTTCCGGCCTTCGTCCAGTATTCCCTCGACTTTTCCAAGTTTATACCCCGATAAATTCCACAAAAAAGGCCATTCATTCCTATAATAATTTATTTTATTTTAAAGTTTGTACTAGACATGGAAACATTAGCTTAACCCTTAGTGCGGGAACCGAAAATAGTCGTCTGCTGCTGTGTCATATTTTGTCTCTTCTCTCAGTAAAAACATGGTTTGTCAGCATTTTAGAATCATTTCCATTGGAAATGATTCTAAAGTGCTGTCAAACCATGTTTTTGATGAAAAAATGGAAAATAAAAAATAAAGAGCAGAAGATAAATTTTAATTCAGCATTGTAAGGGTTAATGAAATTCAGTTGACCCTTACACCGCCATCTTAATGTTTTGTTGTCTGCTGTTTATTTTCTATTTTACATTTTTATCATAAAAAAAACCTGCTTTGACAGCAGTTTAGAATAATTTACAACATGCTTTGACAGCTCTTCAGAATCATAGAATCATAGATTCTAAAGTGCTGTCAAACCATGTTTTTATTGAGAAATAGGGCAAGATATAAAAGCAACAGCAGATGACAATTGTTGTGTGTAGCGGTCTAAGGGTTAATATTATGGTAAAAGTGCAGGGTTTCATTTACATTCTAATTCTCACTGGTGTTGTACGTTTTTAAAAATATGTGAATATAAATATTTAATTGATTATTTATTGTTCAGAAAAAAATCAAATTTGAAATGAAAAACATGTACATTCAATACAGATTAATAGATATATATGTTACTAAGGACTCCGGTGGGTGGCAGGTGAGAGAATGCGATGGGTAATTTAATGATCGGGTTCATCCTTACCGGACTGGAGACCTGGTTTGGTCCTCACATACGTCTTTGGCATTTTGTATGTGACAGTTGAATCTTGTTATACCCTTAGTATTACGATTATTCGCAATCCTATTTTGGGGAAGGGGCCAAGTGACTTTGGTGTGGTATGGACCTGGCACCAGGTCGGGTTATTCTAATTTCAGGGCTGAATATATTTTTTCTCGATGTAAATATTCCGTTCCGATTTTGGGATTTTGGGATTTTCCTCCCAATGCAGCAGGTTAAAACGGGATCGAACCCGTTTGCCCGGCCTTACATGACCATAGCTGTTGATAGGCCGTTAAACACCAATAATTCCAGCACAAAAATATTTACACAATTCCCTAACATTTGATTGGCCCGTAGCAAGTCTCTGCCCAAAATTTATATCCCAGTAAACTCCCATGCCGAACTACTTTCCGTAACCGTGAGGCGCAGTTAAAATAATTCTTAAGAAAACGGAAAATAAACACATTTTCTTGATGAATTTATTTCAAATGCTGGAATTATAAGGAATGAATGGCCTTTTTGTGGAATTTATCGGGGATATAAACTTGGAAAAGTCGCGGGAATACTGGACGAAGGCCTTCCGGCCTTCGTCCAGTATTCCCGCGACTTTTCCAAGTTTATACCCCGATAAATTCCACAAAAAGGCCATTCATTCCTATATTATTATTAAGTTTATTGTTTCTTCTTGATAATGCACCAGTCTGTATATGAAATATGCCATGTGATTTTGTACCTTCGGACATCTGCGTAATTTCATGAAATACGTTTACAAAATTTCTCCAGTCGCAGTCACAAATATGGACTTCCTGCAATTCAATACAGCGCAAGTCCTGATCGCTTGACACAATTAACATAAGAATGTAAAACGTTTATCTGACAGAAGAATCAATGTTGTTTCAGTGGCGGTAGATATCTGATCACGATTTCTGACTGATCTGGGTCGGCACCACACAACCGCCCGCCCAGATGCAACGTTTCTTAACATTTATTGGCAATTAATCTCAAATCGCAATCAAATCGCTGCTTGATTGCAAGCACAATATTCAAGTATTTTGGCGGGAAAAAAACATGACAAATATTGGCTAGATTAGCGCGCAGGTTGAAGTAATGAACCAATGTAGCTGTTGATGGGACGTTAAACGCCAATAACAATAACTCATCCTTACCGGAATCCCAATCCCAAGGTACAATTTTGGCTTTCGGATACGTGAGAGATGAATCTGGTTATTCTCATTATAAAAGTTAGTTAGTAATTAGTAATACTCCTAATACTTTTGGGGAGTGGGACTAAGTGACTGGTGTGGTGAGGACCTGGCACCAGTTCAAGTAATTTCAGGTCTGAATATATCTTTTTTCTGGAAATAATCTGTTCTGATTTTGGGATTAACCAGTGCAGCAGGTTAAATACGGGATCAAACCCGTTGGCCAGGCCTTAAATGACCTTAGCTGTTGATAGGCCGTTAAACACCAACAGCAACAACAAAGACATTCACTGGTACAATTGTAATATTTATCCTACTGTGATACTACTTATAGAACAAACATGCCATTTCTAGATGTGCATGTACTGTACATATTATTAAAATAAACATGTGACGAATAGTATTGTCTTTATGTTATAACAGCATGTATCCCTGGACCTCCAGCCTGTGAGTTTGAGCTGAAACAAGAGGCCCAAATGGGCCTGAGTTGATCACCTGACAAAAATTGCACCAGAGCGATCGCCTTGGTCCATACCTTCAATTTGATATATATGAAATGAGGATGTGGTCTAGGGGATATGGCATTCTACTTCAATATGTGAGGTGCGTTTCAACATCACCCAGAGTGTGAAAAATACACACTGGCCTCACCATTGTATGATACGGGGGCGAGGGTGGGGGGGGGGGGGGGGGGGGGGGGTCACCATTTTAACTATTGAGTATTCTGAAAGAGTATCGACTATCGATCATTCTTGCCAAGTTTCGTCAAAACCGATCTGGTTGTTCATGAGAAGATTTTTTAAGAATTTAAGCTATTTATATAGACCAGTGGCCATCTTGGGTTATGTGACACACATGTATATCCTTCATTTTAACAGGTTTAACATATAGCTGAAAATGCTTTACAGTCAAGAACCATAACTGAAATTTGGCCAGAATCGTCCAAACGGGTTGTGAGAAGACGTCTGAAATCACTAATAGGTAGACGACCTTTTACCTCATTTTTATATGCCCGTTTGAAAAAACGGGACGTATTATGTATTCATCTTGTATGGCGGGCGGGCGGGCACTGCTTGTCCACGCAATAACTAGAATACTACTTGACGGATTTTAACCAAATTCGGTATACATGTTTATCACGACAAGATGAAGAAGCCTGTTGATTTTGGCAGCCACTTTTATTTTTCGCACTCCTTGTCCACGCGATAACTCAAATTCTACTTCACTGATCGTAACCAAATTCGGTATACATGTTTATCACGGCAAGATGAAGCTATTTATTTTCAAAAATTTCCAATTACTTATCTCCCTTGGCGGCCATTTTTAGCTCGCCTGCACGAAGTGCAGAAGAGCTTATGGCATACCCCCGGCGTCGTCGGCGTCGTCGGCGTCGTCCACAAACTTAACGTTGGGGTAAATGTCTTATAACTTCTGTTTCCTTTCATGGAACACCTTGTTATTTCATACATGTATTCCTCAGATGATGTAGCAAATCCATGACCCACCACCCAACCCTTACCCCAAGGTCAATGTCACAAACTTAGCATGTTCGTAAACTTAACGTTGGGGTAAATGTTGTGTAACTTCTGTTTATTTACAGGGAACGCCTTCATATTTCATCCATGGATTCATCTGATGATACTCTATCGTGCTATAGCAAATCCATGACCCACCGCTCATCCCTTACCCCAATGTCAAGGTCACAAACTTAGCACATTCATAAACTTAACGTTGGGGTAAATGTCTTATAACATCTGTTTTCTTTCATGGAACGCCTTGATATTTCATACATGTATTCCTCAGATGACCCTCTATCATGCTGTAGCAAATCCGCGACTCACCACCCAACCCTTACCCCAAGGTCAAGGTCACAAACCTAGCACATTCATAAACTTAACGTTGGGGTAAATGTTGTGTAACTTCTGTTTATTTACAGGGAATACCTTTATATTTCATACATGCATTCGTCTGATGATACTCTATCGTACTACAGCAAATCCATGACCCACCTCCCATCCCTTTCCCCAAGGTCAATGTCACAAACTTAGCACATTCATAAACTTAACGTTGGGGTAAATGTCTTATATAACATCTGTTTCCTTTCATGGAACGCCTTGATATTTCATACATGCATTCATCTGATGATACTCTATTGTGTTATAACAAATCCATGGCCCACCCCTTACCCCAAAGTCAAGGTCACAAACTTAGCACATTCATAAACTTAACGTTGGGGTAAATGTCTTATAACATCTGTAACCTTTCTTGAAACGCCTTGATATTTCATACATGCATTCATCTGATGATACTCTATCGCGCTATATCAAATCCATGACCAACCGCCCATCTCTTACCACAGGGTCAAGGTCACACACTTAGCACATTCATACACTTAACGTTGGGGTAAATGTCTTATAACATCTGTTTCCTTTCATGGAACGCCTTGATATTTCATTTTGCATTCCTCAGATGACCCTCTATCATGCTGTAGCAAATCCACAACCCACCCCTTACCCAAAGGTCAAGGTCACAAACTTAGCATGTTCATAAGCTTAACGTTGGGGTAAATGTCGTTTAACTTCTGTTTCGTTACAGGGAACGCTTTGATATTTCATACATGCATTCATCTGATGATCCTCTATTGTGCTACAGCAAAACCATGACCCCCCCCCCCACCCCTTTCCCCAAGATCAACATCATAAACTTAACGTTGGAGTAAATGTCTTTTTATAACTTCTCTATCATGCTGTAGCAAATCCACAAACCACGACCCAACCCTTACCCCAAGGTCAAGGTCACAAACTTAGCATGTTCCTCTATTGTGCTACAGCAAATCCATGACCCACCCCCCCCCCCCCCACCCACCTCTTTCCCCAAGGTGAAGGACACAAACTTAGCAAATTCATACATGCATTCATCATGTGAATAGCTATCATGCTGTAGAAAATCACCAACTTAGTCCGTTCATAAACTTAAAGTTGGGTTAAATTTTGTTTTACTTCTGTTTTCAGGGAGCGCATTGATATTTCATACATGCATTCATCTTAATATGCTATATATTATTATGCTATAGCAAACCCACGACCCACCTTGCACCACTGACCCCAATGTCAAGGTCCACCGCATGCCCCTTAACCCAAGGTCAAGTTATATAATATTCATGTTTGTTTATGCAACTGTGCCAAGTTTGAGTGAAGGCTGCCAACAGGCGAGCTTCGTTGTCTTCTGACAACTCTTGTTATTGTATAACTCAAGTTCTACTTTATCGCTCGTAACCAAATTCGGTATACATGTTTATCACGGCAAGACGAATAAGTATATTGATTTTAATTTTCGCACTCTGTATCCTTGTCCACGCAATAACTCAAGTTCTACTTCACCGATCGTAAACACATTCGGTATACATGTTTATCACGGCAAGATGAAGAAGCCTATTTATTTTGACAGATCGTAACCAAATTCAATATACATGTTTATCACGGCAAGAACCCTATTAATTATCTCCCCTTGTTAACTGGCCTTGCCTCGACGGGCGTATATTGTGACCTTCGGCACTCTTGTTAATGATTTTATTTTACCCACTTTTATACGACAGCCATCTTGGATTAGGCAGGCAACCTCTATTTTAATAAATTTGCAAAGAAAATAACGCAAAAACATTCCTGTGAAGTTTGGGTCAACATCGGCCAAGCAGTTTGGAAGAAGACGTTGGACATTTAATTAGGGTCGGGAAGTGTTGTAATAGATTGACCTTTTGGCGGCCATCATATACATGTATGACGTAATCATCAGATTTAGACATCAAATGTTCACGATCGAGACAATCGATTTGATATACAGTGAAACCTTTCTAAACCGAACACCCTGGGAGGTCCACAGGGTGTCCGGTTTAGAGAGGTTTCACTGTAAATCAGGCATGTACGTGATCATTCTGAGCGATAGCTGTGTGTTATTGGATTACGAACAGACATTATCACCTGAGATAAATGACCAAAAAAACTCATCAAAATAAAATATGATCACATATGTTTTCTTGGTGTCCGGTTTAGAGAGGTTCCACTGTATGGCATGACCATATTCGGTCAAATAATAAACTTAATCCCCTGTGTCCGAGTCCCGCCCATTTTGACCTCGGGTCCTCATTTTAATAAATCTGAAAGAGCATGATAACGATCTATATTGTTAGTTAGAAGCATGACGGGTGTTTCATTGATGGAATTGATCCATCTGCCAAGTTTCGCCAAAATCGGTCTGGCAGTTCGTGGGGAGAATATCTTTTAATAATGTTACCTACTTATAACCTATATTATATGGTCATATGTCCAATGAAAGTTTATACAGTATAACTTGCATACATATATTAACTGTAACTGGAGAAATGGGTGCAAACAGTGTATATCCAGATCAGCATATGTGCATCCGCACCGTCTGATCTGGATCTGCACTGATCGTCATTCCATCAATGAAACACCCGTCATGCTTCTAACTAGCAATATAGATCGTTATCATGTAAAAGGAGTAAATTATTTGATCAGGAACTATACTGGTCACACCCAGATATATAGGTTACCGGTAGGAGCCTGTGGCGGATCCAGGATTTCAGGTTACGGGTTGGGGTGAGGGGGGGACTTCTTAATTGAAATAGTCGGGAGACTGCTAGGTGGGTCCAGCTGTAAGCCCTCCGCAATATTGTTGATATATACACCCAATTTTGCTTCGTTCTGGCACAATTTATAGCAAACGTATCTTTACTCGCCTAATTTTTTTTCGGGGGGGGGGGTGGTGGTGGGGAGGCGCCGGCTTGTCCCCTACATGAATCCGCCCTTGGGAACCACACTTATCTACATTATAAATGACCCTACAGTATTATTAAAACATACTGTATGTATAAAATTGACTTATATTCATATACTAATGGCGGCAGTTAATTTTCTTGTAATATTAGCGGTGACATTTGAACATTAACATTTATCGAGTACGTGTATTTATTATTTGCTGCCGAATAATGATGCATTATAACTTTTAGATATAACTGTACTTTAATTAGTATATGTCTAATGTGCAGTTTTCCCCGCCGCTTCATGCCAGACTGCTCTGTGTCGACACTGGTCGATATGGTCACTTCTTTAGCTATACAGTCTCATATTTAGTTATCTTATATTTAAGAGTAGGAATTGGCTCGCAGACCTTCCAAACCCGGGCATACGAGCCCAGAAAATGTGTCAAGCCAATGGCACTTGGCCCGTTTTCCTTTCCGAATTTAGTATTGGTTGCAATGCAGTCGAAATATGTGCTTGAAATTAAGAAGGATGTGAGACGGTTAATGTAACCTATAGCTAGTTCATTATCCTATAAACAGATTGCCAGCTATTCCTTGTTGCGAGTTGTAACTCTAAAATCTGTAAATATTCGGTTCTGACTTTGGATCCCCCCGCCCCCCATCACAGCAAGTAACGTACATGTATGCCATTATTGGATTCAAACCCCATTAATCCTGCCAAAAATGACCTTAGCTGTTGACAGGCCGTAAACACGATTAAATCAAACCATTCCACAGCCCACCCATGAGGCCCACATCCTCAAGGTTAAATTACTTAGATTGTATTAATGTTTTGGCAGCATTTGCGGAAGTTTTGGACTACCCATTATTTCTGCAACACTATGTCCGATTGACTTGAAACTTCATGTACTTGTTTGGGCGGTTGGTTGGAAGCATGCGAAGGGTACATTTAACAGGGGGATGCATTCTTACTGGAATCCCGATATCCTTGATTTGACTCTCAGGTATAGTTTTGGCTTTCTAGTACGTGAGAGCTGAATCCGGTTATACCCATTATAAAAGTAATAAGATTAGTACTAATACTATTACTTTTGGGGAGTGGGGCTAAGTGACTCTGGTGTTGTAAGGACCTGTCAGGTTATCCTAATGTCAGGGCTGAATATTTCTTTCTGTAAATACATGTATCCCGTTCTGATTTTGGGATGTTTGGCTCGTACGGGACTAGTACTACAGTTTTCCACTGATCAAGTTTATACTTCCCATACACGACTACTATAAAGTCCCGCTGTGCGTAACGCAAACATTATCACACCCCTCGAACCCTTACAGAATTATCCTCCCTTTTTTGCTAAAAAAATCCTATTTTTGGCTCATACCGCAAACTAATCATACAGTTTTCCACTGATGAGGACATACTTACCTTACATGACTACTAACTATAAATTTAAAGTTGCGCAGTGCGTAACACAATTTGTTTACTCCTACTTAAATCATTACGGAATTATATCCCCATTTTTCGACTCCAAAATTCCCATTTTTGGCTCGTACAGCGAACTAGTCCTACATTTTACACCGATCCAATTCATACTTTAAATACCTTACCACCATCAAATGCTGGAGTGTGTAGCACAAAAAAAATCACTACCTCAAATCCTTATGGAATTATCCCCCTTTTTCAACTCTAAAATCCCAATTGTTTACTTATATGAAATAGTCCTAAATTGTTTCATCAACCCAATTCATCCTTTGCATACACGACCACAATGTAGAGGAAATCAATCAATCAACACAAACATGTTCACTCCACCTCAAATCCATATGGAATTATTCCCCTTTTCGACTCGTACAGCGAAATTTGTTTCCACTGATCCAATTCATACCTTGCATACCTGACCACCACCGATCGGCGAGCACCACAGTGTGTAACACAAAACTGTTCACTGCATCCCAAATCCTTACATAATTATTCCCTTTTTTAAGATCCAAAATTCCTGTTTTTGACATTTACAGTGAGCTAGTTCTACATTTTCCACTGATCTAATTCATATACTTTGCATACCTGATTACCACCAAGTGCCGCAGTTAGTAACGTAACACAAACATTTCCACCTAAAAGCATATGGAGTTATGCCCCATTTGTGACTCAGAAAATGCAACTTTATTCTTGTCTTCTACTATTTCTCGTGTTAAACCAATTTACTTCATACTTGTGCACAAAACAGTCAGCTAATGGTGTAGATCAGCAAGTGACATACACATACATGTATATCATTTGACCTTAATGTGACATTAACCTACGTTTGTTTGTGTTTCATTGACCATGCCTCGGTGGGCGTTTATTGTGACCTCCGGCGCTCTTGTTGGTATATCTATGCAGGTCCAATTTGCTTGAAACTTCATATACTTAGTTGTCATCATCCATACTTATTATTTAGTACGTCCATGCAGCCCACTGTGTTCATGGTCAAATGACTTAGCCAAAAACATTAACGCAACTTTCAGTCGTTATATAGCTGCGTCTCACAGGCAATATCCGCCATTTCAAAATTGATTTGACTAAAAATATATGGGCTGCGCCATATGAAAACCGAGCTTAATGACAACGTCATGAAAAGCGGTAAACGACGTCGGAAAAACGACGTTTCAAATTGTCTAGCGTCGCCGTAAAAGTTCACAGTTTGCCCTCCCATTTACGTTTACTGGTGTCAGTTAACATTAAATGTGAACAGAAAACGGAAAATGATAACTTACTGAAACTTTCACTAATATGAGGCGATACCTTGTATCTCGGTACACATAGTATGACGTCATTGAACGTGAATACATGTTTGACGTTATGGCCATGGTGTCGTGACAAAATATTATAGCAAGGATACTTGCACGAGTTCCTCGCAGCATCAATGACTTAGAAATGCTTCAGGCGTACATTGTCGTCTAACTGTCGAGCTTTGACATGTTTACTCATTTTCGTCGGTTGTCCTTATGAATTCAAAATGGTGAACGCATAATTTGACTGGCTACATATCAGCGAAGTCTTCGCTTACACTACCCTTTGATTCCTAAATAATCTTAAATATGAACAACCTAGTGTATGCCAACAATATCACCATCTATTATCTTGACCATTTAATGCCACTCATTTTATCATAAATCATTTTATGGAGGTAGACACGCAGCTATATAATGACATAAATATCCGGGGTTTGTATTGAATTTAAAATAAATGATTCAACATATTAATTGGAAATGTGATGGTCATAAACTTGCTTTTGTAGTCGAAAATGCTTGTGTAGTATCAAATCATCAGTTTATCACTTGACTGCATAATAATGTATATGAGGCGATGGTAATGCGATCCTCAAGAAAGACGCACGGCGACAATTATAAGGTATCACGCTACCAAATCTACCCGGTATCGTGTTTTGTCACAAAGTTAATGTTATAAGCGGCCTACTGCATGCCTACTTTAAAATATGTCTTCGCATACGAAATGTTAAATGATGTCGCTATTATTCAACAAAATTATTTCAGACAGCAGCAAACAACAGGGAAACGCCTCAATCTGCCTTATTTATTATTCATACGAAATTACGTTACTTGGGCCGCAATACAAAACATGACGTTACATTAGCAACTGCAACACGAGCCATAAACATTATGTTCATACTTTGTCTTGGCCACTTGGCCAGGCTACGAGATATCCAAATTTGGTTGACATGCGATAAAAGATGATAAATCTATAGGACTTGTCCGGATCAACACCCCGTGTATGCGCCGTTGATAAAAACGTCGTAATTTCGACGTCATTGATCTAAAACGTCATATAAGTTTTTACCACGCGTCATAAAACTACTTCTAAAATGAAACATAATTGGGATACATTGATAATTTTGGCGGCATATGGCTTTTAAAAGATGTACAATTCAGAATACGCGAAAAAGTAAAAACTGAAAATGTTGTCATTAAGCCCGATTTTCGCATGGCGCGTCTCATATATAACACAGAATGATTTGAACACTAGATGGGCATCTAATTATATAAAGTGGTTATCAAACTTTATATAAATATATGCCCTTAAACTTTTCCACACGCCGCACGGTCACAATTATCTTGTTTGAAGAGTTATAAAACAAATTATAGGAAAATGGTCCGATTTACCCCCCCCCCCCTCCATTAAAAAAAATACGATCTTCTCCAGCAAAGTATAAACAAATTGGTTCCCTATTTACAACGCTTCCTTTATTTATTTTGCTGGAGCGGGACCACAGTAATTGGTTCCCGGCTTACTGCTGCGCTGTTGCTATGGCTGGGAACCCGCTTGCTTATATCGGATGGTCTGTTCTGGCGTATGAACTGGTGAATGATTCGGCCACACGGATGCATTCTAGAATTACCATAGACGCAATGCTGGAAATAAAAATGGCAGCCTCCATGTCATTCCCGAGTCTCTATTCGCGATTTTACGGAATGGGTCGAGGGTTCCCGAGTGGGATCGATGGTTCCCGAGTGATCCGGAATATACTCCGCGTACGCAGATTTTGATGACGTTTTACACACCCACTTGCAGAACTAGCGATGGCTGTGGACTTGCGGAAGAACAAAGATTCTCTTTTAAAGGCGTATAGCGATGTTGTTGCAGATAACAACTCCATTGATTGGTAATAATAAATATATTTCATATACCTGAATAGTTTAATATGTTTAGTATGTTCGTTTTTCAATTCATTCTAGAAACTAATTTTTGTCACTTCCGCCTTCTTCAGAAGTTGCCAGTTTAAGTTGTTAACATCGCCTTAGTACATACAACAAACATCTCACATACATTTAATATTATATATCTGCTTTATAGGTGAAAGATTGCTCTATATCGCTACACTGCAGTCCACAGTATACATGTACATATTAGCAGATTTAATCACTACCTGTTCAACAGGAAATTAAAAATCAACTCTGATGGAGACTGCATTATAAACGTAACTAATTATAAGTATGTTATTGTTCACATATTGGATTTTTAATCTACTAAATGCTGCGGTTGCTAGGGCTCTCACATTTAATTCCTTAAAAATTGATATGTGAACAATAACTTAATTGTACATAAAATGCAATTCATTCCATTGGATAATTCTGAATCTGAGATCAGAGTGAAATAACTGACCTGTTACTCTTCATGTCCAGATTACTTCTACACCAATCGATCCCAGAGTGCGCGTCTACAGAACTTCCTTATCCGCTGTCGCTATCGTATCACCTGCAACACATATATCAGTGATTCTATATTTTATGTACATCTGGTGTCCCGGTGTAATTTACGGACAAATCACACAATTTTTTAATTTTTTTTCAGTAAAGAAACTATGTATAATACCAATCCATTAAGAAAACAGTATTTACAATTCTTGTTATGTGTGTTTAGTTATTATTTTCTTTTGTTGGCATACGTGTGGTGCACCAAATGGGCATGTCCCGGTCATCAATCGGCACAGTTTACAAGCCAGTAATTCTCAAATCTTGTCCATTTGTACTTTACTATACATTGCATCTGAATTAAAATAGTTTAACATTTACTTTAAGGTTATTCTGCAATAAATTTGACTTTTGTTGTCAAAAAACTGACGTTAATGTATCTGTCCCGCGAAATCGAATCATTACCGTTACGCTGAACAAAAAAATGTAAAATCAGAGTAATCTCCCTTTCCTACTCTCAGCTACTAATGCAATGAACACTGTTTATTGGCGCGCGATTTATAAATAAACATGGTGGTAACACAACTTAAGTCATTGCAGAGAACGAGGCCGGTCTATATTCAGAATTTTAAGGTTACACATTACATGCATCATTACCGTTCAGGGTACGTTTATACACGTCCATATGTATGTAGGTCGGCTGAAACCAAAATGGGTTTATAGACACACTTACAACGTTGCATTTGCATATTCTACCTTCATGATGCTGCGCTGTATACAGATGGGTGCAAAATGGGAGATTTTACAGAATGTTAAATTACCACACTAACCAGTCAGTTCATGAGTCAATTAGATATAAACCAGGTCTTATCAGTTGTCGGTCAGTAATGGCACATTTATTCAGACCTTATTTATATATCAGAATTTAATTAGTAAAAGCTCTGAAACAACAAAAAACAGACACAGCTTCGCGGAGTGCGGGTTTCTATTGGCAATCACATTAAAAGTAAACATTATCTTGAAGTTATATTATACAGCATATGCAAAGTATAAATAAGTTTGTTATTTATGTTGTATTAGTGTTTTAAATAAATGGAGAGTCATTACCGTTACATTTTGTCATTACCGTTTCATAAATCATTTCCGTTACGCCCATATTTTTGGAGGCTGTGCTATTAATTAAATTTAGCTTTATAACGATGTTTGGTACATGTGGTAAAACACGGCATTCTGTTACATGCCAAGCTATTTTGTTTTCTTTAACTTTACTGATTCATATTGAATACATGTTGTTGGGTTACCATAAATGAGAAATTACACGACTTAATGCTACCAAATTGCTCTGTTTTTATGCCACCAGGTTTCGAAGAAACGGGTGGAATATAGTGTTTGGACCGTCCGTCTGTCCGTCCGTCCGTCACACTTTTCGGTTAACCACTTTGTCACAGTTTCTCAAATATGCTGCAGGTTGCATCCGCGTTCGACAGACACATGTCTTGTTTATTTACTAATACAATTAGCTTACCATATTCTTGACACTTTTCTTAATAGATGCCGCTTCAGTTTTATGTTTTATGCAGTTGAAAAGAAAAAAAATGTAAATGTAAAGCTATATTTACGTCATGTAAATGTATGTAACGGAAATGACATTTCGGAGACCCCTGGTCCCCTGAAGTGGAAGAACAATTGGCTATACTATTATAAATGTACCACCTGTACTGTCATCCAATGGAATAAAGACAGTTTAATGAGTTATTGGTTCTACCTCGAAACTAGAAAAACGACACTGAGATGTACATAAAATATATGTCGCGGTACGTAACTCACTGAGGGGAGGAAGTGTGTATTGGAACCCGGCTAGCTCAGTCGGTTAGAGCGATGGTACGATAAACCAGAGGTCCCTGGTTTGAGCCCCGGGCCGGAGCACATTTTTCTCACCCTGTGACATTTGGCGCCCAACGAGGGACCGTGACTGATTTATATACTACCCAAAATGTTCCAAATATATGGAATTTAGAGACAAATTAAATATAGAATTCGGGGACAAATTCCAATTTGGCGGGGAAGTATGTCGCGGTACGTAACTCACTGAGGGGAGAAAGTGTGTATTCGTGCCCGGCTAGCTCAGTCGGTTAGAGCGATGGTACGGTAAACCAGAGGTCCCGGGTTCGAGCCCCGGGCCGGAGCACATTTTTCTCGCCCTGTGACATTTGGCGCCCAACGAGGGACCGTGACTGATATATATACTACCCAAAATGTACCAAATATATGGAATTCAGAGACGAATGAAATATAGAATTCGGGGACGAATTCCAATTTGGCAGGGAAGTATGTCACGGTACGTAGCTCACTGAGGGGAGGAAGTGTGTATTCGTGTCTGGCTAGCTCAGTCGGTTAGAGCGATGGTACGGTAAACCAGAGGTCCCAGGTTCGAGCCCCGCGCCAGAGCACATTTTTCTCACCCTGTGACATATAGAATCACTGATATACATCCACATGTACATAGAGTACAGTAAAGTCAACATGTCAACCTACCTGTAATAACATGTGCAAACGTATAACTGTGTCTCCTCTCAACCATGTGCTTGACACTTCCCGCGATTGACTCTGTCCGGAAGTGCTGTCTGCGCACGCATATGTCTAGGCCGATATGTCGTTCCTTACTGTGGTCGGCCCAACATCTCTACAGGAGTCAGACAGTTGTCCTCGAAGGTGAAACAGTAGACAAGGCGCATGTCGCCTCAGGAGTACCACAGGGCACTGTCCTTGGACCTGGCCTTTCTTCATCTTTGTAAATGACTTACCTGAATACCATAATCACCATATTAAATTCAGACACAATTGATTCTGGGAAACGCACATTAATACTATCACGGCAAGGAGTGTCCAAATATTTTTGGTTAGCATGGCTGTACTTGTTTTATCACAATAACGGTGTATTTTGGATACAATTTGTTTTGGGAAACCCCTATTTTATAATTCCAGCACAAAAATATTTACACAATTCCCTAACAAAATTTGATTGGCCGTAGCAAGTCTCTGTCCAAAATTTATATCCCAGTAAACTCCCACGCCAAACTACTTTCCGTAACTGTGAGGCGCAGTTAAAATAATTCTTAAGAAAACGGAAAATAAACACATTTTCTTGATGAATTGATTTCAAATGCTGGAATTATAAGGAATGAATGGCCTTTTTGTTGAATTTATCGGGGATATAAACTTGGAAAAGTCGCAGGAATACTGGACGAGGCCTTAAAAAATTACAATTTTCGAGAAAAAAAATCATAATTATTTTTCTTTTTTTTTTTCGAAAATTGTAATTTTTTATCGCTTCGTCCAGTATTCGCGACTTTTCCAAGTTTATACCCCGATAAATTCAACAAAAAAGCCATTAATTCCTATAATAACAACATAGATGGGTGTCTGAGTATTTAGAACATAGCACACTCTGACTTTTTGTACATGACAGAATTAATTATTATCTGCAAGAAAATTCACGATACTCTTTAGACACAAAGCTTTTCTGGAGCTATGTTGTATAGAACATTCATACATGTCGTCCGAATGTACTTAAGGTGGTCCAAAACTAAAAATACTAAAACAATTGTGAGATGATATGATATTGTATTTCAGGGCTGTGTTTGGATATGAAGCTCAGACTACTGTCCTGAAGGTCATTGAGACGGGCGGTAAGATTTTACTTTGTGCTTAAATGTAGTTGTGGCTGTAGAAATGGGGCTTATGGATTTTGAGACCAGTGTAGATTCAGATCAGCCAGTACATCTGCACTGTTCCGTGAGTGAAACACCCGTCATGCTTCTTTATAAGCAATATATATGATTATCAAACTACAGGAGTGTGCTATTCGATCAGGAGCCACTCTGGTCATGAATCCCATAATTCCCATTTCTCCAGTTAATGGCTTATAATCTTTACAGTTTGTGGCCAGTCTTGTTCCAATTTTGCTGATACTGACATGTAGCTTTAAGAGCTACATGTCAGTATCAGCAAAATTGGAACAAGACTGGCCGCACGCTTTATAATGATTTACTTTTGATTGTCACTCACTGAATGGCGAACAATGCAAACACTGATCAGGCTACACTGCTTGAAAATAAATTATATATGCCTCTTCTACAGTAATGTACATGCAAATATTTTTTTTCTTTTGGCAGACGTTTATGGTGTTGCCACTCATTTGATAAGAATTAAAGAAATTATTTGAAATATTCAATCAGTAAATATTTTTATCTTCAGAATGTAATTGGGTTCATACCATGTGTTATTATCCAGTATGACGTGGCGCAGTGTGCAGCAAATAAATAACGTTTTCTCTGTCTTTCATCCATATCGAGTTATATGCTCTAATCAAGTTGTTTGTGTGTCCATTGAAGACATAACGCAAATTGTAAATTTCTTCTAACCAATAATTCCAGCACAAAAATATTTACACAATTCCCTAACATTTGATTGGTCCGTTGCAAGTCTCCGTCCAAAATTTATATCCCAGTTAACTCCATGCCGAACTACTTTCCGTAACAGTCAGGCGCCGTTAAAATAATTCTTAAGAAAACGGAAAATAAACACATTTTCTTAATTATTTTTTTTAAAATGCTGGAATTATAAGGAATGAATGGCCTTTTTGTTGAATTTATCGGGGATATAAACTTGGAAAAGTCGCGGGAATACTGGACGAAGGCCGGAAGGCCTCGTCCAGTATTCCCGTGACTTTTCCAAGTTTATACCCCGATAAATTCCACAAAAAGACCATTCATTCCTGTAATATTTCCCTTCTTGATATTTCACACACACACTATGTGTTGTAGAGGGATCTGCGGATGAAGTGCTGGAGGAGTTGAACAGCTCTAAGATCATGTACGCCTACTGGAAGCTCGTCGACCCCAACACCAGCCTGCCAAAATTTGTCTTCATTAACTGGGTATGTCGGCTTTTAAAAGACATTTTATCCTGCTGAAATACGTCTTCATTAACTGGGCATGTCAGGTTTAAAAGGTTATTTGATCCTGCCAAAATACTGTACATACATCTTCATTAACTGTGGGTATGCAGGCTTGGCCACTTTGTTAAAAGAATATTTTATCATGCCAAATACATTTTGATTAACTGGGTATGCAGGTTTTGGCACTTAGTTTAACCCTTACACTGCTAAATTCAATTTTGTCATGTGTTGTTTATTTGTTCTATATTTTCCATTATTCTCATCAGAAACATGGTTTGACTTCAGAATCATTTCCCCTGGTTGTTTGCGTTAATGAAAACCGTAGTATTGTATTTTCTGTGATCACAGCAAGGCGAGGCGGCACCTGAGGGAATGAAGTTCAAATGTGCCAGCCACCTTCGCGACATCTCTGCCCTCTTCAAGGTAAGGCTAAGGCTGACATATCCCTCATCGGGTGTATGGTTTACGAAGGCACCTAAAACAAAAATTACAGGTGCACCTATAAAACTTTACATGTCCACCTGTAAAATATGCAGGTGGACCTATAAATTTACAGGTCCACCCGTAAATTTTACAGGTGGACCTATACATTTTAGTTTTGACCCGTTCGTACACCATACAGGTGACAGAAAAGAATCACCTGACCTACTATTTGTTTCACAAAATTTGACTGCTATATCTACAATGTTAGAACAATACTTTTTCCTATAAGATTAAATTTTATCAAAATGAGCCTTCTTTTATACGACCGTTTTTAAAAAACGGTACGTATTATGTTTTACCGGCGGCCGACAAAAAAGTGCCAGTGTCAGAGTGATAGTTTGTGTACACAACTCCTCCGAAACGCTCAGTCGATCGTTCTGAAACATACACATGTCTCCTACACATATTGAAGATGTGCACCTTGGTGTTTTTATGCCGAAAAAATATTTTTTAAGAAAAATATTGCCTTTTTATACGACCGTTTTTAAAAAACGGTACGTATTATGTTTTACCGCACGGCGGGCGTGCGGGCGGCTGAAGAAAAAGCGCATAGTTCGTGTACACAACTCGTCCGAAACCGTTCAGTCAATCGATCTGAAACTATACACACGTCTTCTACACATATTGAAGATGTGCACCTTGGTGTTTTTATGCCGAAAAAATATTTTTTAACAAAAATATCGCCTTTTTAACTTAGCCATTTTTTCTTCATTTTTCTATATATTTCTATATATGGTACAGAGTTTGTGTACACAACTCATCCGAAACCTTTCAGTCGATCGATCTGAAACTATACACACGTCTTCTACACATATTGAAGATGTGCACCTTGGTGTTTTTATGCCGAAAAAATATTTTTTAACAAAAATATCACCTTTTTAACTTAGTCATTTTTTTCTACATTTTTCTATACAATTCTATATACGGTACAGAGTTTGTGTACACAACTCCTCCGAAACTGTTCAGTAGATCGTTCTGAAACTATACATACGTCTTCTACACATATTGAAGATGTGCACCTTGGTGTTTTTATGTTGAAAATTTTTTTTTTAACAAAAATATCACCTTTTTAACTTAGCCATTTTTTCTACATTTTTCTATGCAATTCTATATACAATACAGAGTTTGTGTACACAACTCCTCCGAAACTGTTCAGTCGATCGTTCTGAAACTATACACACGTCTTCTACACATATTGAAGATGTGCAGCTTGGTGTTTTTATGCCGAAATTTTTTTTTTAACAAAAATATCACCTTTTTAACTTTGCCATTTTTTCTACATTATTGTATCCAATTCCCTATCATTTCTACTTAACACTCTACTTTTCTATCTCTGCCTAAATTAGTATACATCTTTAGCACAACGAGATGAAGAAATAATGCTATAGACTTTCAAATTCTCATTAATGTTTCTTGCCTTGGTGACAACTTCACATTTCTGCATCTTCGCTGTCTGGCCCATATTCGACGGGCGTATTTTGTGACTTGCGGCACTCTTGTTAACTTTAATAGCCATTTTTATGCCACCGGGTTTCGAAGAAACGGGTGGCATATAGTGTTTTGACCGTCCTTCTGTCCATCCGTCTGTCCATCCGTCCGTCCGTCCGTCCGTCCGTCACACTTTTCGGTTAACCACTTTGTCACAGTTTCTCAAATATGCTGCAGGTTTCTACATTTTTCTACACAATTCTATATACGGTACAGAGTTTGTGTACACAACTCCTCCGAAACCGTTCAGTCGATCGTTCTGAAACTATACACACGTCTTCTACACATATTGAAGATGTACACCTTGGTGTTTTTATGCCGAAAAAATATTCGACGGGCGTATTTTGTGACTTGCGGCACTCATGTTTATGTTGTGAGATTTAGTGAAATACAGTATTGATTTAAGATGTCAGAGGACAGGGACAAATATATATTTATGTTCATTGCGTCACATACACTGTTACAGGTTGAGTAATAAAACAGATTTCATGTTTATTTGGGGAACATATTGCCCCTCTGTGCTGTTGACGACTCGAGGCACTATTGCCCCAAGGCCTTCTGTGTTGTGGACGACCCGATGCACTATTGCACCGAGAGGAAATAGTTATGACTGTTCCCCGAATAGCCATGAAATAACGGTATAATTTCCAGCCTATCCACATGACGGTTAACGCGCGGACGGAAGACGACCTGGACGAACAGTCAATCGTGAACAAGGTGGCAAAATCCTCGGGCTCCCAGTACAGCATCCACCATGAGAAAGCGAAACCCGAGGAGCCCATTACACTCGTGGTGAGTATCAGTTAAGACGTGCCATGTGATTTTTTTACGATTTTTCATGAAGACTACGGCCATATACACAATGCAAAAACAATTATTTTTTTTGATAATATTTAATTTGATAAAAATTTAAGAATGAGCCTTCTTTTTATTTCGTGAAAGTTGTCAAATATTGAGGAGTCAGAAAAAAAAAATGGAAATTGATTCTTAAATCTAGCGAGATAACATGTGGAAATTTTAAAAAACGGTACATATTCTGTTTTACCGCACGGCGGGCAGCTGAAGAAAAAGCGCATAGTTCGTGTACACAACTCCTCCGAAACCTTTTAGTCGATCGATCTGAAACTATACACACGTCTTTTGCACATATTGAAGATGTGCACCTTGGTGTTTTTATGCCGAAAAAATATTTTTTAACAAAAATATCACCTTTTTAACTTAGCCATTTTTTATACATTTTCCTTTACAATTCTATATATGCTACAGAGTTTGTGTACACAACTCCTCCGAAACCGTTCAGTAGATCGTTCTGAAACTATACACAAGTCTTCTACACATATTGAAGATGTGCACCTTGGTGTTTTTATGCCGAAAAATATTTTTTAACAAAAATATCGCCTTTTTAACTTAGCCATTTTTATACGACCGTTTTTAAAAATCGGTACGTATTATGTTTTACCGCGCAGCAGGCGGGCGGCTGAAGAAAAAGTGCATAGTTTGTGTACACAACTCCTCCGAAACCGTTCAGTCGATCGTTCTGAAACTATACACACGTCTTCTACACATATTGAAGATGTGCACCTTTGTGTTTTTATGCGATATTTTTTAACAAAAATATCACCTTTTTAACTTAGCCATTTTTTCTACATTATTGTATCCAATTCCCTATCATTTCTACTTTACACTCTACTTTTCTATCTCTGCCTAAATTAGTATATATCTTTAGCACAACGAGATGAAGAAATAATGCTATAGACTTTCAAATTCTCATTAAAGTTTCTTGCCTTGGTGACAGCTTCACATTTCTGCATCTTCGCTGTCTGGCCCATATTCGACGGGCGTATTTTGTGACTTGCGGCACTCTTGTTCTATTTAATTTTGTCGAAAATATATTGTTTTTGCATTATTTATATAGCCGTAAAATTTGGGCAGGTTTCGTGAAACAAACAGTAGTTTGGTTGTAATGCTTTATATCACAATAACAATGTAGATGCACAGGTTGAAGTAACGGACCAAGGTCTATAAATACATTAAATATGCCTAAAAGCATCAATAAATGAAAAAGAATAAGCTAAAGTACTCCCTCCATATAGACTTAAGTATATGGAGGGAGTAAATAATTTGTTTAGCTTATTCTTTTTCATTTATTGATGCTTTTAGGCATACAGTCGAACCTGTGAACAACGACCGGCGAAGGGATGTGGCCAAAGTGGCCGTTGTTGACAGGTGGTCGTTGTTCCAAGGGTCAAACATTTTCCCAGTTTCACAACAAAGTCGGCCATGTATTTAGCATTCTATTGTAATCTATATGCATGCATAGAAAACATCTTGGCTGTATACACTTCCACCTGACAATTTGCTATTGCACGATCGTGGAGTGTATCTGCTTTTTATCAATTACAAATTTCATGAAAATGGCAAAAATAGTCAATTAAATTTATTTTGTTATGTCATCTTGTTGTTATTGTTCTGAACCCAGCCTCGCTTTGGAAATAATATACAAAGGGGAGTAATTATCTTCATGATAAGTATATCCCGCGGCTTGCTTTGGTGCACCAGTTAATAGCTTGTCGTAATTACATGTAAGCTGTTTAATTAGAATGACCATTAGTATTTTGTTTTCTTATTCTCAATTTCACACCATCAGTTGAAATTAATACTGGTCATATAGTCTTTATTAAATCGATAGCCTATGTGGCACGGCCTGTGAAAACCGCGATTTTTTTTTTGTAACAAAAATATTTCATTGAATGTTTCAAGTCGAGTAGCTCACGCGAGATAGGTGTCCAAATCGGCAGAGAACACCAGGCTTATTTGCTTTCTGTCCAATGTATAATATCCTGTAGCCTATTTCATCAACATTGCAAAGTATACTTATGTAGCAAAGTATACTTTGAGGGAGAAATTTTCAATTTAAGGATAAATTTATTAATTTTTATTATACTGAATTTATTACATTATCACAGCCATTTTGGCTGTGATAATGTAATAAATTCCGTATAATAATTCTGCATACTTTTAATCATCAAATATATGCAGTGGTTAGTTCTATATGAAATAATGCATTTTTGGAAAAATAAATGATTACTCCCTCAAAGTATGCAATTTTGATGAAATCGGCTACAGATCAAGCCCGAATATTTAAGCAACCTATGACGAATTGGCAATGTCCGCTGACGTAATTACTGATGATTTTAATTAGAGATTGGCGAGCATTGAAACCATGGGCAGACTACGCGAATCCACTGCCTGGTCTGGTCGCTAATGCAATAAGCCGGGATTTGTCGGAGATCGAGACCCAATTCACATAAACACGTTTGTCGTGTCACTTTAGACTGGTTCCCGGTAGTATTGTTTCACTAGGCTGCGCATCCGACAGGGTACCAGTCTAGTGTCGACTACATGACTGACGTCAGAAACCGCGTGTATTGATCTTTGATATGGCCTTGAGCCCCGCGGTGTGAAATTTACACGTAGTAATACTTGACAAGCGCGGTGTGTTTGAAGTCTTAGTCTTGTGACTGATGACGAATCAGCATCGTGTAAACACAGTTTGCCAACTAATGATGGAGTTTTATGACTTACACGGTATTGCATAATGCCTATTATTGGAATACACGACACGGAATACATATCGGGAATTACCGTTAATGTCACCACAATGACACCGACCATATCGGGCAAGGTAAATTTTTTCAAAAGAGCGTTGTGCCAATGTATGCGAATCTAATCGATGACTAATTGGATACGACCAGTTGCAATTCAAATGATAGTGGCCAGATTGTGATGAAAGGAAAATAGTGATTGTGTTGTTATGGGGATTTTTAACTGGCCATTGTGGACAGGTGGTCGCTATTCCCAGGTGGTCGTTAGAACAGGTTTGACTGTATTTAATGTATTTATAGACCTTGGTCCGTTACTTCAACCTGTGTGGCCCCATGCAGACACCGGGGCGGGATCAACTGATCCTGAGAATAGTGCTGCAGTAGCCATTGCTTGTCGTAAAAGGCGACTAAACTGGCTTAACGATTGGGTTCATACTTTCTGGAACCCACTATACCGGATTTGGCCCTCATGTACATTTTTGGCTTTCTTGTATGTGAGAGTTGAGTCGGGCTATGCCCCATATATAAAAGTAAGATTAGCTCTAATCCTATTACTTTTAGGGGATGGGATAAATGATGCTGGTGTGGCGAGGGCCTGGCACCAGATCAGGTTGTTCTAATTTCAGGACTGAATATATATTTTGATTGTAAATATTGAGTTCTGAAGTTGGGATTTACCCCCCTCGGACAGGTGGATACGGGACACGACCCCGTTGACCCGTCTGCGTGTAGACTCCCTGAGGCTTGTACCTCTATGTCAGAAAAGCGGACGTTAAACCCTATTCACTCACTCACTCACTCACTCAACCTGTGTGTAGATGGATACAATTAACTGGGACCCTGGCCTGTTTCACTAAACTTCGTAAGACTCAGAAGTTGTGTAAGTGCAAAATTTAATTTTAGAATAACATTTACACTTGCAACCGTTGCCGGCCAACCTTTAATGGAAGTATTCGCATGAATTGATGAGTGCATGTGGGTGCAAACTTGTAGCTTTAGCTAACCAGGTTATTTTGTGAAGCGAGTTAATAAAAATATCCGTACAAACAATTTTAGCGTAAGAAGTTTAGTGAAACGGGCCCCTGGTCAGAGCTCCAGTTAAGGTGTGTAATTTTATCAACTTTGGGGAGACTTTTGTTATTTCTTCGCCAAAATTGGCAAGTTGGGAGTGCTTTAGAATCGTCTCGATGAGACGATTCTTAGGCAATCCCAACTTGCCATTTTTCGTGAAGAAATAAGAAAAATACCCGGAAAATTTGGTCCAATTACGCACCTTAACTGGAGCTCTGTCCCTGGTGTCCGAATATTTAGTGTTCTGAAATCCTCTCCAATTTGATTTACTGATTTTGTTATTGTTTCCTATTTTCCAGGGCTCGGTGTACAAGAAGACGCAGATCAATAGAGAGATTAGTATGCAAAAGCGGGACAAATTCTGGGCAGACTCTGAGGTAGTTAAGCTGTTCTACTCCGCTGGCGATCGCCACTTTCGCAATTGGTGATAAAAAATTACAATTTTCGAAAAAACATTTTTTTTTCGAAAATTGTAATTTTTTATCGCCAATTTTTTGAAGTGGCGATTTTTTTATTTTCCCCTGAACGGAATCCCTGAAAGCCAATATTTAAAAACCATTGTAGATCCAGATGAGCTGGCTTTTTCCAACCCTACAGACCATAAAGCAAGCATTTGAAACCACTGTAGATCCAGATGAGCCGGCTTGTAACGAGCTGTCTCATCAGGATCTGCAGTGTTTGTCAGTATTTTTCCAATATTTAAACAAAATACCCCTTATCCAGTTAATGGAATAGCCCAAAAATGAGCATGAAAGTTTGAATATCGGATATTTAGGGATGTACCAGATATCTAGTTGCGCTTTGACTGAATACATGCTGTATCGGGCAATGAGGATGATACGTTACATTGTTTCACGATCTGTCCGGATTTAAAACTACCTTTCTGATGGTCAAATGATTCCAAATGGCATTACCATATGATATCGTGTATTCATGCAACATGAGCAAATCGGCATTCCTTTCAATTAAAATCACCACATTTCTGCCTATTCCAAGGCATAAAACGTTACCTGATAAATAGAACAGCAGGCAAGTGTATTTTGATGTAAGTTTATTAAAGGTACATGCCCACTAAGTGGGCACAAAATGTTCTTTATATCAGAGACATCATCTGAGACATTCTCAGGCAAAATAAACATTCATTCACCATTACCCCATGTATTGATTGGCATTATTATGCATTTTATATCAGACGTAAATTTCCACACTGATATCAGGGGCGATAACCGTGTTTCCTTAAAAATGTTAACAGACATTACTATGTATTCTCTGTATTTATATAAGCGGTCGAAAATATTATTTTTTCAGGTGACGCATTTAATTAGTATAAATAATTAAAAAATGTCATGCCCCATTTGTATATGAAAATAGCCTGATACCACCGCGAGTCACTATCGGTACAATAAATATTACTAAATGATTATATCTGTATAGCGGGCACTCGTAATTTTAGAACGGATGGAGTAGGGACACAATTATACACTTATTTAATTCCTATAAAGAACATTTTATGCCTACTGAGTACTGAGTGGGCATGCACCTTTAATCTGACTGGACTCCGAAATGATAGAAAGTAGGAGTCTCATCCCACCTCGGAATTCCTTTATGCTTCCCATCCTCGCCAGGGGCCCGTTTCACTAAACTTCGTACGACTATAATGTTCGTCAGTGCAAATTTAGGATTGTCTGGAAATTTCAATTCATGGATTTACATTTATTGAGCATAGGCTGCATATGCAGCCTATGCTCAATAAATGTAATTCCAGTAATTGTTTACAAAATAACATTGTTATTGTGAAATTTACAGACTATCATAATTTTGCACGTATGAACATTTTAGTCGTACAAAGTTTAGTGAAACGGACCCTAGATGAGCTTCATATATAAAGATACGTGCCTGCTATTCTCGCCGTCCCACCCCACTCTCTCCTTATACACACATGTATGCCGTGACATTGCTTGTAAATGCCACACATCGTGTCACAGTATGTGGATGATGGAAGGGTATACTGTAAATATTCGGACAATTTATTCCGGGGAAGTACATACATATATGGTTACCCACAACAAAGGGCATTCCAATACTCAGAGTTAGTTAGTATGGCGTTACTGGTTTATCACATTAACAATGTATTTGGATACAATTTGTTTTGGGAAACCCTTTAGGGTTTTCCCAAGACAAATGGTATCCGAATACGTAGAGTTATTACATTATATATTTACAGTTATATCCATTGTCGAATAATGAACATTGTCATTAGTCCATGTACCTGCGGCAGTAACACCTATCATTTTTCAATAACTTATGAACTGCTTCACCGATTTTGATTATATTTGGCCACAATGTGTGTCTAGGGATGGTGTTTTGTTGTGCATATGACTCACGTCCGACCGCCCAAGGTCAGGGTCACTGAGGACTTTTATTATTATCAAGGCTGCCAGCGAGGGTATTAGCTTAGCAATAACAATGCCCTTGTTGTTTTAGGCTTGTAACTTGAGAGTTGAATTCGGTTATACCCATTATAAAAGTAGTAAGATTGGTTCTAATCCTATTAATTGTAGCGAGTGGGGGCCAAGTAATTATGGTGTGGTGTGGACCTGGCACCAGTAGGCGATAGCAAAGTATACTTTGAGGGAGTAATCATTTATGTTTCCTGAAATGCATTATTTCATATAGAACTAACGACTGCATATGTTTGATGATTAAAACTATGCAGAATTATTATACTGAATGTATTACATTATCACAGCCAAAATGGCTATCACAGCCAAAATGGCTGTGATAATGTAATAAATTCATTATAATAAAAATTTATCCTAAAATTGAAAATTTCTCCCTCAAAGTATACTTTGCTAGAAAAGTATACTTTGCAATGTTGGTGAAATAGGCTACAGATCAGGTTAATTTAATTTAATACATATTTATTCTGTAAATATTCAGTTCTGGTGTTGGGATGTCTCTCATCCATACAGGTGAAAAAATGTGATTTGACCCCGATCAGGGATTCTGCTGGGGAAAATAAAAAAATCTCCACTTCAAAAAAAAATCATCAAAAAAATCAAAAAAAAAAGAAAGGAATAACCAATAGGATAAAAATAAACAATTGGCAATAAAAAATTACAATTTAAAAAAACAAAAAAAAAAATAATTTTTTCTTCAAAAATTGTAATTTTTTATCGCCAATTATTTATTTTTATCGCCAATTGCGAAAGTGGCGATCGCCAGCGGAATCCCTGCCCGATAACCCGGCCTAAAATGTCCTTAGCGGTTGACGGGGCAGTAAACACCATTAAATGAATAAATATTTGTTAGCAAGCGGAACGACAACGCATCGGTGAAGAACGACGACAGGTGATGCAACGTGAGGAAAGTTTAGACCACGAACGCAAGGAGCGGGAGGTAGCCTACTTATGCTAACATTGGTGTTGTCTTTATCTAGCCTACTTATGCTAACCCTGGTGATGTCTCTAACTAGCCTTCTTATTATACCCCCCGCAACGAGTTGTGGGGGAGTATACTGCAGTCAGGTTGTCCGTCCGTCCGTCCGTCGTACCGTCCGGGCACACATTAGGGTACTTATGTGGCTAGCCCCACAGGGTTATGGACTTGTTAAAGGATAGGGTTGGTTATAATTAGCCACCTAAAAATCGTTTTATGTGGCTAAAAATTGTTTTATGTGGCTAATATTTAACATGTGATAAGCCACATAAGTACCCTAATGTAAGAACGTCCGTCCGTGTGTGCATCCGTCCGTGCATCCGTAAACTTAACATCAGAGAAATATTGTTATAACTTCTATTTCCTTCATCTAAAATACTCAATATTTCACACATGCATTCCTGTAAGGCTCTACTATCATGCTGTGCCAAATCCACGACCATCCAACCCCCGCTGCTCCCAAGGTCAAGGTCAAATACTTAGTCTCTTTACAAAACTTAACATCAGAGAAATATTGTTATAACTTCTATTTCCTTCATCTAAAATGCTTAATATTTCAAACATAAATTCCTGTAAGGCTCTACTACCATGCTGTGCCAAATCCATGACCGTCCAACCCCCGCTGATCCCAAGGTCAAAGTCAAATACTTAGTCTCTTTACAAAACTTAACATTAGAGAAATATTGTTATAAATACTATTTCCTTCAACTAAAATGCTTAATATTTCACACATGCATTCCTGTAAGGCTCTACTACCATGCTGTGCCAAATCCACGACTGTCCAACCCCCGCTGATCCCAAGGTCAAGGTCAAATAATTTAGTCTCTTTACAAAACTTAACATCAGAGAAATAAGTTATAACTTCTATTTCCTTCTTTGAAAATTCTTATTATTTCACTTGTGCATTCCTCTAAGGTTGTACTATCATGCTGTGACAAATCTACGACCGTCCAACCCCCGCTGATCCCAAGGTGAAGGTCACATACTTAGTCTCTTTACAATACTTAACATCAGAGAAATATGTTATAACTTCTGTTTCTTTCATCGAAAATTCTAAATATTTCATGCATGCATTCCTCTAAGACTCTACTATCATGCTGTGACAAATTCCCGCTGACCTCGAGGTCAAGCTCACATACTTAGTCTCTTTACAAAACTTAACATCAGAGAAATCGGTTATAACTTCTATTTCCTTGCTCGGATTTCACATTTCACACACGCATTGCTCCAATGGACCTCTACCACCCTGTGACAAATTCACGTTCATGCCGCTCCCGCTAAGCCCAGAGTCAAGGTCACAAGCCCACACACTTGGAAATCTTTACATATTTTAGGGGTACTTGGGCCCACACGGGGGGGCATTCCGTAAGCCTCGCTTACTGACCAATCTAGTTGTAACATGCATGTTTGGGGTAGCTAGCTTACTGACTCTAAAAACCGACTCTAGCTAATCTACTGATACTAAATTTTATTTTTTTATCTTATATTTAAGGGTAGGAATTGGCTCGAGGACCTCCCAAACCCGGGCATTTGAACCCAAAAGTGGCAGGCCAATGACCGTTGGCCCGTTTGTTTCCGAATTTACTAATATCTGCCATACAGTCGAAATATGTGCATTAAATGAAGGAGGCAATGAGGCGGTTAATTTAACCTAGCTAGTTCATTCTCCTATTGCACGAAGCCGGTATGTAAGACCGTGAAAAGGGCCGAGTGTGAGTGCATGTGATATATGGAGACTCAGCCGTAACAGTGTTATCCTATATAATGATGATGATATTTGACGATTGGTCAGGGCATAACATATCGGGCTGGGAATGATCGATATTTGGTTATGCAAAGAATGATGTAATATGTTTTCGGGCCCAGCTACTGTCGTTTCGCGGCTTATCGTTATATACGATTTGCTATTATTCGAGTTCAGTTCAGGTGCGGCGCTTATCTGTTACTATTTGGTTATATGACAATGTGTTTCACATATTCTGAAGACGAAAGAAAAAGAGAAGATAATACAAGGCGGTATAGCAATTGCCCATATATTAGTGTGTGGCCCATACCATACCGCCGGTCATGGTCCCAAATGTTAAATTTGATTTCAGACGATGCATATTACAGTCAATAATGTTTAATAAGAGTAATGCGGGCGGACAATTCCGGTCTATTCTGCATTACTCCGTGAGATGAATGGTGGGGAAACCGGAGTACCCGGGGAAAACCACCTCCTCCGGCAAGTAATGACAACTTCACATACGTCGGTGTAGAGGTGAAGAGCTGTGATCGAACAGCTACCGGGGACCAATGCCGGCTCTTTACTGCCGGTCCAAATGACGGCATCAGCTACTGATACTAATACCTAATGGTGATGTTTTCATACTTGTGCTAATTCTGATGTTTTCTGTTGCTTTCATACTGATGCTAACACCAGAGCTCCAGATAAGCTGCGTATTTGCGTAAATACCCAATTAAAATTGCCAAAAACCCAATTGAAATCAGAAGTAGCGAGTATCAAAAAGCAATAACAAATTTGTGGTACCTTTACATCATGCTGCAGAAAACAATAAACAGACCACAAATATAGCATATTTTTCTTATTTTCCATGAAAACACATCTTGGTATTTAATTAGAATTGTCTCCAAGGAGATAATACTAATGAAATGTCAAGACATGTTCAACTATTCAATAATTGCTGTATGTTGATGCGTAAACAGTAGTGTGATTTTATTTTACCCAATTAAAATATTGAAATACACCAATTACTTCAGATATGATGGAGTGAAAATACTCAATTACTAATTCCTTATCTGGAGCCCTGTAACACTCACATTTACTGTAGCTAGCCTAATTACACTAACACTGATGGTTTCTATTGCTGGCCTACTGATGCCAACATGCATGTTTGGTTCATCTAGCTAGCATAATGTTTGTGGCACTTGTGCTTTCTGTACCTAGACTGAAACTAACAGTATTGTTTGATACAGCTAACCTACTTGTGATAATATTGCATGTTTGCTGTAGTTGATATTCTGACACTTAATATGCATGTTTTCTATAGCATGCCTATTGATAGTATACATATGCTAAAACTTCTGTTTGATGCAGCTAGTTGACTACTGTCTGTTTCACGAAAGCTGCCCAAATTTTACGGCTATATAAACAATTGAAAAACAAGATTTCTTTTGATAATATTAAATTAAAGGAAAAATTAAGAATGAGCCTTCTATTTATTTCGTGAAATTTGGTCAAATATTGATTTTATTGCGAAAAAAGAATTTTAGAAAGACTGGACCGATTTTTAAAATTTAACTTGTTTTCTTAGTTAGATCATATCCAAGCTATTTAATCCGGTTTCGGAGTCAATTTCCAAAATTTTGACTAATGCTAAAATTGATGTTTTCTCTGACTAACATAATGATGCTAACTTTCATGTTTGGGACAATTATCATACACATTCTATAACGTCTGTTTGGTGCAGCTAGCCTACTAATGCTAACTTTCACGTTTGGGACAATTAGCATACACATTCTAAAACATCTGTTTAGTGCAGCTAGCCTACTAATGCTAACTTTCATGTTTGGGACAATTAGCATACTCATTCTAAAACGTCTGTTTAGTTGCAGCTAGCCTAACTAATCTAATTTTCAAGTTTTGGGACAATTAGCATACACATTCTCAAACAAATGTTTTTTGTGAGCTAGCCACTAAGCTAACTTTCATGTTTGAGCCAATTAGCATACACATTCTAAAATACAAAAGTTTGGTGCAGCTAGCCTACAATGTAACTTTCATGTTTGAGCATTAGCATACACATTCTAAAACATGTTTGGTGCAGCTAGCCTACTAATGCTAACCTTTTCATGTTTGAACAATTTTAGCATACACATTCTAAAACATCTTTGGGGCAGCTACCTACTAAATCAAACTTTCCTGTTTGGGACAATTAGATACACATTCTAAAACATCTAATGGTGCATAGCCTACTAATTTCCTAAATTTCATGTTTGAAAATTAAGCTTACACATTCTAAAACATCTTTGGTGCAGCTAGCCTACTAATTGCTAACTTTTCATGTTTGAGACAAATTAGCCATACACATTCTATAAAACATCTGTTTGGCAGCTCAGCTAACTAATGTTTCTAAAAATCATGTGAAGATTTACAATTACACATTCTAAAACATCTGGTGCAGCGTACTATGCTAACTTTCATGTTTGAGACAATTAGCATACACATTCTAAAACATCTGGTGTAGCTAGCTTACTAATGCTAACTTTCATGTTTGGGACAATTAGCATACACATTCTAAAACATCTGGTGCAGCTAGCCTACTAATGCTAACTTTCATGTTTGAGACAATTAGCATACACATTCTAAAACATCTGGTGCAGCTAGCCTACTAATGCTAACTTTCATGTTTGGGACAATTAGCATACACATTCTAAAACATCTGTTTAGTGCAGCTAGCCTACTAATGCTAACTTTCATGTTTGAGACAATTAGCATACACATTCTAAAACGTCTGTTTAGTGCAGCTAGCCTACTAATGCTAATTTTCATGTTTGGGACAATTAGCATACACATTCTAAAATGTCTGTTTAGTGCAGCTAGCCTACTAATGCTAACTTTCATGTTTGGGACAATTAGCATACACATTCTAAAACGTCTGTTTAGTGCAGCTAGCCTACTAATGCTAATTTTCATGTTTGGGACAATTAGCATACACATTCTAAAACATCTGTTTAGTGCAGCTAGCCTACTAATGCTAACTTTCATGTTTGGGACAATTATCATACACATTCTATAACGTCTGTTTGGTGCAGCTAGCCTACTAATGCTAACTTTCACGTTTGGGACAATTAGCATACACATTCTAAAACATCTGTTTAGTGCAGCTAGCCTACTAATGCTAACTTTCATGTTTGGGACAATTAGCATACATTCTAAAACGTCTGTTTAGTGCAGCTAGCCTACTAATGCTAACTTTCATGTTTGGGACAATTAGCATACACATTCTAAAACGTCTGTTTAGTGCAGCTAGCCTACTAATGCTAACTTTCATGTTTGGGACAATTAGCATACACATTCTAAAACATATGTTTGGTGCAGCTAGCCTACTAATGCTAACTTTCATGTTTGGGACAATTAGCATACACATTCTAAAACGTCTGTTTAGTGCAGCTAGCCTACTAATGCTAATTTTCATGTTTGGGACAATTAGCATACACATTCTAAAACATATGTTTGGTGCAGCTAGCCTACTAATGCTAACTTTCATGTTTGAGACAATTAGCATACACATTCTAAAATGTCTGTTTGGTGCAGCTAGCCTACTAATGTTAACTTTCATGTTTGAGACAATTAGCATACACATTCTAAAACATCTGTTTGGTGCAGCTAGCCTACTAATGCTAATTTTCATATTTGAGACAATTAGCATACACATTCTAAAACATCTGTTTGGTGCAGCTAGCCTACTAATGCTAACTTTCATGTTTGAGACAATTAGCATACACATTCTAAAACATCTGGTGCAGCTAGCCTACTAATGCTAACTTTCATGTTTGGGACAATTAGCATACACATTCTAAAACATCTGTTTAGTGCAGCTAGCCTACTAATGCTAACTTTCATGTTTGAGACAATTAGCATACACATTCTAAAACGTCTGTTTAGTGCAGCTAGCCTACTAATGCTAATTTTCATGTTTGGGACAATTAGCATACACATTCTAAAATGTCTGTTTAGTGCAGCTAGCCTACTAATGCTAACTTTCATGTTTGGGACAATTAGCATACACATTCTAAAACATCTGTTTAGTGCAGCTAGCCTACTAATGCTAACTTTCATGTTTGGGACAATTATCATACACATTCTAAAACGTCTGTTTAGTGCAGCTAGCCTACTAATGCTAATTTTCATGTTTGGGACAATTAGCATACACATTCTAAAACGTCTGTTTAGTGCAGCTAGCCTACTAATGCTAATTTTCATGTTTGGGACAATTAGCATACACATTCTAAAATGTCTGTTTGGTGCAGCTAGCCTACTAATGTTAACTTTCATGTTTGAGACAATTAGCATACACATTCTAAAACATCTGTTTGGTACAGCTAGCCTACTAATGCTAACTTTCATGTTTGGGACAATTAGCATACACATTCTAAAACATATGTTTGGTGCAGCTAGCCTACTAATGCTAACTTTCATGTTTGGGACAATTAGCATACACATTCTAAAACATCTGTTTGGTGCAGCTAGCCTACTAATGCTAACTTTCATGTTTGGGACAATTAGCATACACATTCTAAAACATCTGGTGCAGCTAGCCTACTAATGCTAACTTTCATGTTTGGGACAATTAGCATAAACATTCTAAAATGAAAACGTTTGTTCGGTGCAGCTAGCCTACTAATGCTAACATAGATGTTTTCTGTAGCTAGCAAACTTATACTAACATGCATGGTTTGCTACACCACCGCCAGCGCTAATCTTGCCGATATTTATTATACCCCCACAAACAAAGTTTGTTGGGGGTATATAGGAGTCAGCTTGTCGGTCGGTCGGTCGGTCGGTCGGTCTGTTGGAAATTCCCTTCCGCTCTATCTTCTACACCGAAGCATGGATTATCAAATGGCTTGGCACAAATGTTTCTCATGATGAGAAGGTGTGTCGCGATCAATAACCACACACCTACGTCCAAGGTCACAGTTGAAGGTCAAAGGTCAAACCTATCGAAATTCCCTTCCGCTCTATATCTTCTACACCGATGCATGGATTATCAAATGGCTTGGCACAAATGTTTCTCATGATGAGAAGGTGTGTCGCGATCAATAACCACGCACCTACGTCCAAGGTCAAGGTCACAGTTGAAGTTCAAAGGTCAAACCTATTGAAATTCCCTTCCGCTCTATATCTTCTACACCGATTCATGGATTATCAAATGGCTTGGCAAAAATGTTTCTCATGATGAGAAGGTTGTGTCGCGATCAATAACCACGCACCTACGTCCAAGGTCAAGGTCACAGTTGAAGGTCAAAGGTCAAACCTATTGAAATTAAGCAAACAACTAGGTGTGATTTGTTTTGTTTTGTTTGATATGTTTAGAAAATTAGTGTCAACCAAATCGATCATGGCAGCCAGGCGCTAAGACGATTTATCCAAGCGTTTATGTGATCGAGATAGCGAAGAGAAGTTTATTGTATTTTTGTACGGAGGAGACAAAATAAACAGTCGAGATATAGAGAAGATATTATAGGAATGAATGGCCTTTTTGTGGAATTTATCGGGGTATAAACTTGGAAAAGTCGCGGGAATACTGGACGAAGGCCAGAAGGCCTTCGTCCAGTATTCCCGCGACTTTTCCAAATTTATATCCCCGATAAATTCAATCAAGAAAATGTGTTTATTTTTCGTTTTCTTAAGAATTATTTTAACTGCGCCTCACGGTTACGGAAAGTAGTTCGGCGTGGGAGTTTACTGGGATATAAATTTTGGACAGAGACCTGCTACGGGCCAATCAAATGTTAGGGAATTGTGTAAATATTTTTGTGCTGGAATTATACGAGATTGGGCATTGTCGAGATAGCCGAGGAAATTTATATTAAACAAATATAATTCGGGACTTCAGTGAATCATCGAGACAGGGGATATCATCGAGATACTGATATTCGAGATACTGGTGCTCGACTGTACATGTAAATAATTATAAAATATAATAGTTTATTGAGGGCGTCATAGTGGAATGCGCATATTTCAGCTAATTAAAAGTTTTGTAATTTTTGCAAACAGTTTCCAGCATTTATATCATCTTATCAAATTATATCATTTAAAGAAATAAAAAACAGTTGTTTTATTGCTTTTTAACTACCGTTGCATATTGTGTTAAAGGCCAAAGAATCGGAGTCACGAGACAAGCAGATGCAAGATAGAATGAGGACAGTTAGTCAGCAGAAGGCCGCAGAACGACGTGCCAGTCAGACAGACAGCGATGAACAGCGCCGCAAGTGGGTAAGTCTTTGTATAACTGGTGCTGCAGGGCTCCAGTTAACCCTTTCAACACCAAGTAACTTAATAGGATGTTCCATGCCAATTTTGTTCATTCAAATTATCCCATTCTTCTAAAAGGGTAATCTGTACGACGTTTAAAATTATTAACAAACAGTGGAGATCCTGATGAGACGGCTCGTTACGAGCCGGCTCATCTGGATCTGCACTGTTTGCAAACATTGTCTCTATAGAGGTCTGTGGTGTTGAAAGGGTTAAGGTGCGTAATTTGGAGGTAAATATTTTATTTCTCCATCAAAAATGGAAAGTTGGGAGTGCTTTAGAATCGTCTCATTGAATCGACTCCCAACTTGCCATTTTTTATGAAGAAATAACGAAATTTCACCCCAGGTTGGTCAAATTACGCACCTTAGCTGGAGCTCTGTGCTGTGCACACCATACCAGCCTAAAATGTAGAAAACTGCACCGGTTTCCTGACGAGATACCACTCAGATCTCCTTAGAGCTATCGCATAAACACATTTTTGGTCTATTTGGTAAGTCCTTGTTGTTCTGTAGCCTATTTCACCAAAATTGCAAAGTATACTTATCTAGCAAAGTATACTTTGAGGGAGAAATTTTCAATTTTAGGATAAATTTATTAATTTTTAGCCAGTTTTTTTTGAAAAAAAATCCAGGCTATTGGATTGACGAAAGCCGCGGGCGGGCGGGCGGGTGGGCGGGTGGGCGGGCGGCGTCCACAATCAATGTTAAGTTTTCGTGTTTTAGTTAATTTCTTTGTTACTGTACCACCTAGGACCACCAAACTTTCACAACTTCATAATCAAGGGGTGCCCACCACATATCACTATCCAACATGTTACTTTTTTTTTTTAACTTGACCCATTTTTTGTTTTTTCCGCGCAGTCGACTTAGCCATTTTCAATGTTAAGTTTTCGCGTTTACAATGTTAAGTTTTCGTGTTTAAGTCCATTTCTTTGGTACTGTACCACCTAGGACCACCAAACTTTCACAGCTTCATAATCAAGGGGTGCCCACCACATATCACTATACAACATGTTACTTTTTGTTTAACTTCACCCATTTTTTCCGCGCAGTCGACTTAGCCATTTTCAATGTTAAGTTTTCGCGTTTAAGTCCATTTCTTTGGTACTGTACCACCTAGGACCACCAAACTTTCACAGCTTCATAACCAAGGGGTGCCTACTACATACAACTATCCAACATGTGACCATTTTTTTTTACCTTCACCTATTATGTCTACGTAATTGACTTAGCCATTTTCAACATTAACTTTTTAACGTACGTCTGGTTAAAGTTTTTTGGTTAAAAGTTTTTCGTTATACTATATCTCTGCAACTGCTTCGCCCATTACCTTGAAACTTCACATGGGTGTTTATCATCATCCATATTTTCATTCTACCCCCCAACCGTGCGGCCCCTATGCCCAATGTCAAGGTCAAATTACTTTTAATTGTTTTGTTAAAGCTTTTTTGTGTACTATATCTCTGCAACTGCTTCACCCATTACCTTGATACTTCACATGGGTGTTTATCATCATTGTCAGCGCGATATCGTCGGCATTTTAGCATACGTACGTCCATGTGTCTGGTTAAAGTTTTTTGGTTAAAGTTTTTCCATCTACTATATCTATTTTGTTAGTGTCCATGCCTCGCCCCAAGGCGCGTCATGCAGGCCACGGCCATCTAGTCTACAAAGAGTGGGTATAATCATGTTATCCAAGTGTCTATGCTTGGAAAAAACCTGGCCTTCGTGGCTTTGCCTCGTTTCTTGTTATTACACTGAATTTATTAAATTATCACAGCCAATTTGGCTGTGATAATGTAATACATTCAGTATAATAATTCTGCATACTTTTAATCATCAAATATATGCAGTGTTTTGTTCTATATGTAATAATGCATTTTGGGAAAAATAAATGATTACTCCCTCAAACTATACTTAGCTAGATAAGTATACTTTGCAATTTTGATGAAATCGGCTACTGGTAAGGTGCTGCACTCCGTATGAGCATAAAATGTTTCATGTTGAAAAATGCACCGGTTTGTTGATGATACCACTCAGCTCTACTTAGAGCTATCGCATAAAATAGAGAATACCGGGCTAGTGTCTTTTGATGTCAAGTTTATCAGGCCAGGCTAGGAAACGCGTAGGAATTCCGAGGCTTGCCCCGAGCCGAGCCGAGCCTGATAAACTTGCTATCAAAAGATGGTAGCCTAGTATTCTATTTATCAGGTAACATTTTATGCTCATAAATGATGACAGATGATATCGTTATCTATGGACAGAACGCGGACTTGTTTACGTTGCGTCATTACACTGACGTCCTTCGGTAACGCCACGTGACGTCATTCGACCAATGAAACGTCAGTTTTCATTTCGTTGTAACCCAGATGTTTGTATCAGGTCAGTTCCTGATGCAAGAATATGTTATCAGTCAGTACGTATATACAGGGCAGGTTACTTGATAAACATATTTTTTTGTCAAGTATCAAATATCTTGTCCGATCTTATCCAGGTGTATATATGTGGCTGTGACTGGAGAAATGGGGCTAATGGGTTTTCCGATTCCGATCTGCATTGTCATGTTCTAACAATGAAGATTGATTGTTATCAGGCTACAGGAATGCACAGGTTGAAGTAACAGACCGATGTCTATAAATACATTAAAGCATCATTCATTGAAGCTTTTAGGCATATTTAATGTATTTATAGACCTCGGTCCGTTACTTCAACCTGTGCAGGAGTGTGCTATTTGATCACTGGTCAAAAACCCCATAAGCTCCATTTCTCCAGTCACAGCCACATATAAGTCGGGTATTGGTCAACTATAGGAGCAGAAACGAGCGTACGATGGCGGAATATCGGTTTGACGTCGAAAGTAGTTCTAAGGGGAGTTACGATTGGTCCATAAACAACTTCGATCATTGACGAAATGTTCATAGCAATGCGGAATATAATTTCGCATATGCTATGCAGATTTTGTCACCTTTCCACATCATTTACGTAATATATCATAAATTTTGTAAATTCTTTTCATGAAAAATCGCACATATTCTTAGGTACAAAATCACATGACATGTCTTCTATGATGCAAGCCATGTAATTTTGTACTGACAAAAATTATTTACAAAATTTACGATTGTTCCGTAAATGACGTCGAAAGTTGAAGAAATATTCATAGCAAATGCGGAATAGAATTCCGCATTTGCTATGAATATTCCATCAACATTTGACGTTCTTTACAGAAAATATCACAGTTTCTGTAAATAACGAAAAAACACATGTTTGCTACGATTGTTCCGTAAATGACGTCGGAACGTTGAAGAAATATTCATAGCAAATGCGGAATAGAATGCCACATTTGCTATGAATATTCCATCAACATTTGACGTCATTTGCAGAAAATATCGCAGTTTCTGTAAATAGTTCTCACGAAAAAACACATGTTTGCTACGATTGTTCCGTAAATGACGTCGGAACGTTGGAGAAATTTTCATAGCAAATGCGGAATAGAATTCCGCATTTGCTATGAATATTCCATCAACTTTTGACGTCATTTACCAAAAATATCCCAGTTTCTATAAATAGTTTCTAGGTTGGCACTAGGTTGGTCCATTTTATTGGTCCATTTTGGCTGCTAGTTTCAAAATCCTAGATCCAACCCAGTATGTGGTTCTCGTGAGAAACGCACGTCTTGTGTACAAAATTGCATGACTTTTCACATATAGGAGCAGGAGCAGAAACAATCGTACGATGACGAGGAGGAGCGGCGCAAACGGTCTGACGATGTGCGGAGGGTACGTGCGGCGGAAGCCACCGCCCTGACCAGCAGTTCCACGTCGCAGGCGCGAGCCCTGTTCCGGCGCAAGGAGTCTGAGAGTGTGGACCTCCCGCAGGGACCGCCTGTGCCCAGGTTAGCGCATAGTATTACAGGGATTCCGCTGGCGATTGCCACTTTCGCAATTGGCGATAAAAATAAACAATTGGCGATAAAAAAATTTTTTTTTTTAAATTGTAATTTTTTATCGCCAATTGTTTATTTTTTTTGAAGTGGCAATTTTTTTATTTTCCCCAGCGGAATCCCTGGTATTTTTTTTATGTTGAAAAAATCTATTTATTTTGTTTATTTGTGCATAAAAGTATTTGTTTTTACCACTCATTTGCAGGAAAAAGAATTCCAAATTTTATTTGTATTCGGCCTGTAATTGGTTAGAAGATAAAAGTCTCATTTTTGTAGTCATTAACACATATTTTTATGATTCGGGTTTAACCTTTACAATTGCTGAATTAAATTTTGTCGTCTGCTATTTATATTCTATTTTTCATTTTCCTCATCAAAACCTGATTTGACAACAATTTAGAATCATTTGTAAAGTTCTGTGAAACCTATTTTTACTTCCCGCATTCTAAGGGTTCACCTTCCTCCGCAATTGTATTTTACAGGAAAAAGCCCATTGAATTGCCGAGGGATGAACCCTCCCCACCCCCTACACAGCAATATAGGGAACCATCTCCACCACCCACACAACAATATAGGAAACCTTCCCCACCCCGTCGACAACCATCGCCTCCTCGTAGACAGCCTTCCCACCCGTAGAGAACCATCCCCGCCCCCTCGACAACCGTCCCCACCCCGTAGAGAACCTTCCCCACCCCTCGACAACCATCGCCTCCTCGTAGACAGCCTTTCCCCACCCCGTAGAGAACCATCCCCGCCCCCTCGACAACCATCCCCGCCCCCTCGACAACCATCCCCGCCCCCTAGAGAACCGTCTCCGCCCCCTAGAGAACCATCTCCAGTGTCCAGCCCTTCACAGCCGGCGACAAGGAATCTACTGGCCGAAGGGTTGCCACGGCGACAGGTAGACTCAGATGAAGAGGAGGATGATGCATGGGATGATGAAGGTGAGAGTTGGCAGGCACCGTTAGCAACCGTTAGCTACTTTAGGCACATACCTAAGCATTAATTCCAGTAATGGAAAAAATAAAGTTCCAAAAATAAAATGCAATCAAGATTACAGGTGGTGGTGGCTGTGGCTGTGGCGTGATGGGTGATCGACAGGGTGTATTATAATAATACACCCTGTCACCTACACATGTATATAGCTACTGTATATTTACATATGTGGCTGTGACTGGAGCTGCCCCATTTCTCCAGTCACAGCCACATATACGGAAACAAAACAAAAATTCACATAAAAAATGTCAATCAGAAACACACATCAGTAGCCTATTTCATCACCATGGCAAAGTATACTTTTCTAGCAAAGTGTACTTTGAGGGAGAAATTTTCAATATAAGGATAAATTTATTAATTTTTATTGTACTGAATTTATTACATTATCACAGCCATTTTGGCTGTGATAATGTAATAAATTCAGTATAATAATTCTGCATATTTTTAATCATCAAATATATGCAATCGTTTGTTCTATATGAAATAATGTATTTTGGGAAAAATAAATGATTACTCCCTCAAAGTATACTTTGCTAGATAAGTATGCTTTGCAATTTTGATGAAATCGGCTACTGATGCACAGATTTTCATTCAGGCATTAACCCGTAGACCGCTACTCTCGACAATTGCCGTTTGCTGTTGCTTTTATATCTTGCCTTATTTCTCAATAAAAACATGGTTTGACAGCACTTCAGAATCATTTCCAATGGAAATGATTCTGAAGTGCTGTCAAAGCATGTTGTAAATTATTCTAAAGTGCTGTCAAAGCATGTTTTTTGACGATAAAAATGGAAAATGGTAGCTGGGAGGCGCCAAGTGATTCTGGTGTGGCGAGGACCTGGCATCAGATCAGGATTATTCTGATTTCAGGGCTGAATATATAGTTTTGTTATTGTAAATATTCAGTTCTGATAGTGGGATTTTCCCCCCATTTGTACATGTACTTGAACATGTACATGTACTTTTACAGGTAATATATGGGATTTAGTACTAAACGCTTTGACCCGGCCTGAAATGACCTTAGCTGTTGTTGGCCGTTAAACCCCAACAAACAAACAAACAAATACCAGTAGCCTATTTCATCAACATTGCAAAGTATACTTTACTAGCAAAGTATACTTTGAGGGAGTAATCATTTATTTTTCATGAAATGCATTATTTCATATAGAACTAACAAATGCATATATTTGATGATTAAAAGTATGCAGAATTATTATACTGAATTTATTACATTATCACAGCCAATTTGGCTGTGATAATGTAATAAATTCAGTATAATAAAAATTAATAAATTTATCATAAAATTGAAAATTTCTCCCTCAAAGTATACTTTGCTACTAAAGTATACTTTGCAATGTTGATGAAATAGGCTACTGGTCCTGATTGATCAAGTGTTGATAGGTTGATGAAATAGGCTACTGGTCCTGATTGATCAAGTGTTGATAGGTTGATGAAATAGGCTACAGATAAGAGTTTCTTCGCTATTTACAGCTGATACTCTTTATCTCAATATCACTTACCTCGATATACCTGCTTATCTTGATATACGTCAGAGATCCTGGCCGAATTCCTTATATAGATCATGTATTTTACTCCTGATAAATCAATATCGTATATGTCGATATTTTGTTTATGTCGAGGTGGAAATCAAGTCCCGATAGCATGTTTCCTTCATATTTGTATTCTGATAACTCGATGTGAAAAATAACTGCCTGGCACCCAAAAACCCGGAAGTAAAGCAAAGTCGGTATTTTTAAGCGATTCTGTTCGGATTTTTTGAGAATGGTCGCTAAATTTTGCGAATGGTTTTCTTAAAGTTCGGATATGTCTATATTTTTGCTCAGTGCAGTCAACTTCGAGATAACGAGAATTACCTGAATAAAAAAAAATAAAATCACCAGATGTAGTTTCTTCTAGTATAAGTTTGCTTAAAAGTTTACTTGAAGTCGTGTTTGACGTCGAACGTCAAGACACAGACACACGTCATTGTGTAACTATTAATGCGTGCAGCACAATTCCTTGATATAAACTCAAAATAGATGACATATATAAATCTATTCAACAGGGAAGTGCAAACAACTCTGACATTCGTTTAACTTGTCGTGGTCATCTCCCAAATGTGTTAGTTGTTGACAATGTATTGATATGTTTTCCAGCAAAACGCAACAAAATGGGTAAAGAAGGAAAAATATTTTCCTTCATACGCAGTCATTACCAAAACTTGTGACAGTGATCTTTAAACCATTTCATGCTGAGGATACGCCATTTTGATCGGGGAAATTCATAAATATTTTCTTCAAATGTGCTTAGAAGTATATGTCTCATCAAGACGGTTAAAATGAGTGGTCACAACATATACTTTCATTGAGAAATAAAAATAGAAAATTAAAAAAAAAAAAGCATTCCCTTAAAGGTGTATTTCACTTGTAATAGGTTAAATGTCTATGTATATCAGTGATTCTATATTTTATGTACATCTGGTGTCCCGGTGTAATTTACTGACAAATCACACAATTTATAAGGAAATTTTTTATTTTTTTTCAGTACAGAAACTATGTATAATACCAATCCATTAAGAAAACAGTATTTACATTTCTTGTTATGTGTGTTTAGTTATTATTTTCTGTTGTAATTGGCATACGTGTGGTGCACCAAATGGGCATGTCCCGATCATCAATCAGCACAGTTCACAAGCCCGTAATTCTCAAATCTTGTCCATTTGTACTTTACTATACATTGCATCTGAATTAAAATAGTTTAACATTGACATTAAACTTATTCTGCAATAAATTTGCCTTTTGTTGTCAAAAATACTGACGTTAATGTATCTGTCCCGCGATATCGAATCATTACCGTTACGCTGAACAAAAAATGTAAAATCAGAGTAACCTCCCTTTCCTACTCTCAGCTATTAATGCAATGAACACTGTTTATTGGGCGCCCGATTTATAAATAAACACGATGGTAACACAATTTAAGCCATTGCGGAGAACGAGGCCGGTCTGTATTCGTAATTTTAAGGTTACACATTACATGCATCATTACCGTTCAGGGTTTATACACGTCCATATGTATGTAGGTCGACTGAAACCAAAATGGGTAGATAGACACACTTACAACGTTGCCATTGCATATTCTACCTTCATGATGTGTTGTATACAGAGGGGTGAAAAATGGGAGTTTTTAAAGAAAAATCATTACCGTTACGGTCATTTCCGTTACAAAATTGTGTAACGGTAATGACGATCGTGTAACGGCAATGATAAATTACCATACTAACCAGTCAGTTGATGCGCCAATTAGATATAAACCAGGTCCCATCAGTTGTCGGTCAGTAATGGTACATTTATTCAGACCTACAACATTTATATATCAGGATTTAATTAGTAAAAGCTCTGAAACAACAAAAAACAGAAACAGCTTCAAGGAGTGTGGGTTTCTATTGGCAATCACATTAAAAGTAAACACTAACTTGAAGTTATATTGTACAGCATATTCAAAGTATAAATATGTTTGTTATATATGCTGTATTAGTATTTTAAATAAATGGAAAGTCATGGTTGGAAAAGTCGCGGGAATACTGGACGAAGGCCGGAAGGCCTCGTCCAGTATTCCCGCGACTTTTCCAACCTACCGTTACGTTTTGTCATTACCGTGACCGTTACATAATCATTGCCGTTACGCCCATATTTTTGGAGGCTGTGCTATTAATTAAACGTAGCTTTATAATGATGTTTGGTACATGTGGTAAAACACGGCATTCTGTTACATGCCAAGCTATTTTGTTTTGCTTAACTTTACTGATTCATATTAAATACATGTTGTTGGGTTACCATAAATGAGAAATTCCACGACTTGCTACTAAATTTCTCTGTTTGACACTAATACAATTACCGGTAGCTTACCATATTCTTGACACTTTTTGTCGCGCCCGCTTGCGGAAAGCGCGATATAGTCGGCCGTTTGGCGTACGTACATACGTGTGTCCGGTTAAAGTTTTTGGTTAAGTTGTTTGGTTAAGTTTTTTGGTTAAAGTTTTTGGTTAAGTTCTTTGGTTAAAGTTTTTGGTTAAGTTTTTTGGTTTTTTGGTTAAAGTTTTTCGTTAAAGTTTTTCGTTAAAGTTTTTCGTTATACTATATCTCTGCAACTGCTTTGCCCATTACCTTGAAACTTCATATGGGTGTTTATCATCATCTATATTTTCATTCTACCTCCTCCTGTGCGGCCCCTATGCCCAATGTCTAGGTCAAATTACTTTGAAGTTTTTGGTTAAGTTCTTTGGTTAAAGTTTTTGGTTAAGTTTTTTGGTTAAAGTTTTTGGTTAAGGTTTTTGGTTAAGTTTTTTGGTTAAAGTTTTTTGTTATACTATATCTCTGCAACTGCTGTGCCCATTACCTTGAAACTTCACATGGGTGTTTATCATCATCTATATTTTCATTCTACCCACCTTCCGTGCTGCCCCTGTGCCCAATGTCAAGGTCAAATTACTTTGAAGTTTTTGGTTAAGTTTTTTGGTTAAAGTTTTTGGTTAAGTTTTTTGGTTAAGTTTTTTGGTTAAAGTTTTTGGTTAAAGTTTTTTGTTATTCTATATCTCTGCAACTGCTTTGCCCATTACCTTGAAACTTCACATGTGTGTTTATCATCATCTATATTTTCATTCTACCCACCTCCCGTGCGGCCCCTGTGCCCAATGTCAAGGTCAAATTACTTTGAAGTTTTTGGTTAAGTTTTTTGGTTAAAGTTTTTGGTTAAGTTTTTAGCTTAAGTTTTTTGGTTAAAGTTTTTCGTTATACTACATCTCTGCAACTGCTTTGCCCATTACCTTGAAACTTCATATGGGTGTTTATCATCATCTATATTTTCATTCTACCCCCTCCTGTGCGGCCCCTGTGCCCAATGTCAAGGTCAAATTACTTTGAAGTTTTTGGTTAAGTTCTTTGGTTAAAGTTTTTGGTTAAGTTTTTTGGTTAAGTTTTTTGGTTAAGTTTTTTGGTTAAGTTTTTTGGTTAAGGTTTTTGGTTACGGTTTTTGGTTAAGGTTTTTGGTTAAGTTTTTCGTTATACTACATCTCTGCAACTGCTTTGCCCATTACCTTGAAACTTCACATGGGTGTTTATCATCATCTATATTTTCATTCTACCTCCCTCCCGTGCGGCCTATGTGTCAAATTACTTTGAAGTTTTTGGTTAAGTTTTTTGGTTAAGTTTTTTGGTTAAAGTTTTTTGTTATACTATAAAAAAATTTTAGTGTCCATGCCTCGCCACAAGGCGCGACATGCAGGCCGCGGCCATCTAGTCTAAATAGATGCCCCTTCAGTTTTATGTTTTATGCCGTTTAAAAGAAAAGAATCTAAATGTAAAGCTATATTTACGTCATGTAAATGTACGTAACGGAAATGACATTTCTGAGACCCCTGGTCCGTTGAAGTGGAAATAAAATTTAAAAAATGACGAGAACAATTGGCTATACTGTTATAAATGTAACAACTGGACTGTCACCCAATGGAATAAACACAGTTTAATGAATTATTGGTTCTACATCGAAACTAGAAAAACGGCACCAATATGTACATAAAATATAGAATCACTGATATGTTAAATGTATCTTGAAACCAAACTGGCCAAATAAGGGTTAAAAATTAAAAATCTCCAACAAAATATAAGTTGCACAAGTTAGAATGGTGACCGTGTATATGAGGAAGATATATGAGGAAGATATATTTCCAGAGACATACCAGTAGCCGATTTCACCAACATTGCAAAGTATACTTTTCTAGCAAAGTATACTTTGAGGGAGCAATCGTTTATTTTTCCTGAAATGCATTCTTTCATATAGAAGTAACTACTGCATATATTTAATGATTAAAAGTATGTAGAATTATTATACTGAATTTATTACATTATCACAGCCAATATGGCTGTGATAATGTAATAAATTCAGTATAATAAAAATTAATAAATTTATCCTAAAATTTAAAATTTCTCCCTTAAAGTATACTTTGCTAGGAAAGTATACTTTGCAATGATGGTGAAATAGACTTCAGTACTACCGTAATAACCTTGAGTATTCGGACACCATTTGTTTTGGGAAACCCCTATTTAAATAATTTAAACAAATTGTATCCAAATACATTGTTATTGTGATAAACCGGTGCAATAACACTGACCATAACTATTGGGACACTCTTCATTGTGGGAACCATATATTTATGCATTGTTTTAAAGTCACTCTTTTTATTAAATTTTCGACCACATGGTCTTTGTCAAAATAGTTGAATCTGTATTGCCAGTCCTGTGTGGCGTCCATATTGTAGCAGTAAACCGGATGTTATCAAACATCCGGTTAACTGCTACAATATGGACGTCACACAGGACTGCCAATACAGGTTCACACTATTTCGACAAAGACCATGTGGTCGAAAATTTAATAAAAAGAGTGACTTTAAAAATGTGTACATGTATTAAATTTGCTTCCTTCGGAGGTTATTGGAAATATACATATTTTTATGTGTTTCTCAGATTAAATTGTGTCCGAATATTTAGGGATATTATGGTACCTCAAATTTATCATAATCTCTTGTTCTTGTACCCGTGTTCCATTATGCATTTTAAACCTATGGCTTACAGAATATGCCGAGGGGTAGGTGGGTGGCAGGTGGGAGCATGCGATGAGTAATTTAACGGTCGCTGTTGATCCTTACTGGAATCCCAACCGGAGACCTGGTTTTGACCTCACATCTTGGCATTCTTGTATTTGAGGGGATGGGTTGTGGCCTAGGGGTTAGAGCACCTGACTTCCAATCCGGAGGGTGTGAGTTCAAACCTCGCCTTGGGCATCGAAAATATTTCACAATATTTCCATCCCACTGGTCTGTCGGATGAGACTTTAAACTGTGGTCCCGTCTCTATATGACCTTAGCTGTTGCTGGGACGTTAAACCCATTCACTTTCAATTTGTCTTGTATGTGACAGTTGAATCTGGTTATACCCCTTATGTGAGTATTACGATTATTCCAATTATTTGTAGGGGAACGGGTCAAGTGACTTGGTGTGGTATTCTAATTTCAGGGCTAAATATATATTTTGTTCGATGTAAATATTCCGTTCTGATTTTGACATTTTCTCCCCAATGCAGCAGGTTAACAGCTTTAAATGACCTTAGCTGTTGATAGGCCGTTAATCACCAATAAATCAAATGAAATTAACTTCCGAGGGGTATATAGCAGCAGGGCTCCAGATAAGAAATTAGTAATTGAGTATTTTCACTCCATTTCTGAAGCAATTGGGTATTTCAAAATTTGAATTGGCTAAAATAACATCAAACTATTGTTTACACATCATCAGACAGCAATTATCGAATAGTTTTCTCCTTGGAGACAATTCTAATGAAATACCAAGATGTGTTTTCATGATAAATAAGAAAAATAAGCTATATTTGTGGTCTGTTTATTGTTTTCTGCAGCATGATAAATGTACCACAATTTTGTATTGCTTTTTGATACTCTCTACTTCTGATTTCAATTGGGTTTTTGGCAATTTTAATTGGGTATTTAAGCAGATACGCAGCTTATCTGGAGCCCTGTAGCAGGGATGTGAATGTTCCTCTATTTAGAGGATTTCCTCTTTTTCACTAAAATTTTCAAGAAAAAACGTTGACAAATTGTGTCCAAACTGATAAAAAATGATAAAGTCTTGGAGTGGGTAGGAGTGATTTTTAGCCAGGTTTTTTGAAAAAAAATCCAGGCTATTTAATTGGCGAAAGATGGGCGGGCAGGCGGCGGGCGGCGTCCACAATCAATGTTAAGTTTTTGTGTTTGAGTCCATTTCTTTGGTACTGTACCACCTAGGACCACCAAACTTTCACAGCTTCATAACCAAGGGGTGCCCACCACATACAACTATCCAACATGTGACCATTTTTTGTCGCGCCCGTTTGCGGAAAGCGCGATATAGTCGGCACTTTGGCGTACGTACGTACGTGTGTCCGGTTACAGTTCTTGGTTAAGTTTTTTGGTTAAGTTTTTTGGTTAAAGTTTTTGGTTAAGCTTTTTGGTTAAGTTTTTTGGTTAAAGTTTTTGGTTAAGTTTTTTGGTTAAGTTGTTTGGTTAAAGTTTTTGGTTAAGTTTTTTGGTTAAACTTTTTCGTTATACTATATCTCTGCAACTGCTTTGCCCATTACCTTGAAACTTCACATGGGTGTTTATCATCATCTATATTTTCATTCTACCCCCCTCCCGTGCGGCCCCTGTGCCCAATGTCAAGGTCAAATTACTTTGAAGTTTTTGGTTAAGTTTTTTGGTTAAAGTTTTTCGTTGTACTATATCTCTGCAACTGCTTTGCCCATTACCTTGAAACTTCACATGGGTGTTTATCATCATCTATATTTTCATTCTACCTCCCTCCCGTACGGCCCCTGTGCCCAATGTCAAGGTCAAATTACTTTGAAGTTTTTGGTTAAGTTGTTTGGTTAAGTTTTTTGGTTAAAGTTTTTTGTTATACTACAAATGTATATCTCTGCAACTGCTTTGCCCATTACCTTGAAACTTCACATGGGTGTTTATTTTCATCTATATTTTCATTCTACCACCCTCCTGTGTGGCCCCTGTGCCCAATTTCAAGGTCAAATTACTTTTTGGTTAAACTTTTTGCTTAAAGTTTTTTGTCGCGCCCGTTTGCGGTAAGCGCGATATAGTCGGCACTTTGGCGTACGTACGTACGTGTGTCTGGTTAAAGTTTTTGGTTAAAGTTTTTCGTTATACTATATCTCTTTTTTTAGTGTCCATGCCTCGCCACAAGGCGCGACATACAGGCCGCGGCCATCTAGTTTTACCTTCACCTATTATTTCTACGTAATTGACTTACATGTAGCCATTTTCAACGTTAACTTTTTAACGTACGTCTGGTTAAAGTTTTTTGGTTAAAAGTTTTTTGTTATACTATATCTCTGCAACTGCTTCGCCCATTACCTTGAAACTTCACATGGGTGTTTATCATCATCCATATTTTCATTCTACCCCCCAACCGTGCGGTCCCTATGCCCAATGTCAAGGTCAAATTACTTTGCATTTTTTTGTTAAAGTTTTTTCGTGTACTATGCTCTGCAACTGCTTCACCCATTACCTTGATACTTCACATGGGTGTTTATCATCATTGTCAGCGCGATATCGTCGGCATCTTAGCATACGTTCGTCCGTACGTCCGTGTGTCTGGTTAAAGTTTTTTGGTTAAAGTTTTTCCATCTACTATATCTATTTTTTTAGTGTCCATGCCTCGCCCCAAGGCGCGACATGCAGGCCACGGCCATCTAGTCTACAAAAAGTGGGTATAATTATGTTATCCAAGTGTCTATGCTTGGAAAAAACCTGGCCTTCGTGGCTTTGCCTCGTTTCTTGTTTTTTGTATATACATGTATATGTCCTATTTTTTCCCAAATTCCTGTTCCCTCCCCAGATATAGTTTTCACATATCCATCCGGTGTCTGTCCATCCAATCATAACACATAAATTAAACATTTCCAAATTTGCATTGTCCCTTCGTCCATCTGTTCATAGCACATAATTTAACATTTCCAAATTTGCATTGTCCCTTCATCTGTCCATCCATAACACATAACGTTAATATTTCCAAATTTGCATTGTCCCTTCGTCCATCTGTTCATAGCACATAATTTAACATTTCCAAATTTGCATTGTCCCTTCATTAGTGTCCATCCATAACACATAACGTTAATATTTCCAAATTTGCATTGTCCCTTCGTCCATCCGTCCATAGCACATAACATTAACATTTCCAAATTTGCATTGTCCCTTCGTCCATCCGTCCATAACACAGAAATTAAACTTTTCCAAATTTGCATTGTCCCTTCGTCCATCCGTCCATAGCACATAACTTTAACATTTCCAAATTTGCATTGTCCCTTCGTCCATCCGTCCATAGCACATAACTTTAACATTTCCAAATTTGCATTGTCCCTTCGTCCATCCGTCCATAGCACATAACTTTAACATTTCCAAATTTGCATTTTGTCCCTTCGTCCATCCGTCCATAGCACATAACTTTAACATTTCCAAATTTGCATTGTCCCTCGTCCATCCGTCCATAGCACATAACATTAACATTTCCAAATTTGCATTGTCCCTTCGTCCATCCGTCCATAGCACATAACATTAACATTTCCAAATTTGCATTGTCCCTTCGTCCATCCGTCCATAACACATAACATTAACATTTCCAAATTTGCATTGTCCCTTCGTCCATCCGTCCATAACACAGAAATTAAACTTTTCCAAATTTGCATTGTCCCTTCGTCCATCCGTCCATAGCACATAACATTAACATTTCCAAATTTGCATTGTCCCTTCGTCCATCCGTCCATAACACAGAAATTAAACTTTTCCAAATTTGCATTGTCCCTTCGTCCATCCGTCCATAACACATAACTTTAACATTTCCAAATTTGCATTGTCCCTTCGTCCATCCGTCCATAACACAGAAATTAAACTTTTCCAAATTTGCATTGTCCCTTCGTCCATCCGTCCATAACACAGAAATTAAACTTTTCCAAATTTGCATTGTCCTTTCGTCCGTCCATCCATAACACTTAAATTTAACATTTCCAAATTTGCATTGTCCCGTCGTCCATCCGTCCATAGCACATATCTTTAACATTTCCAAATTTGCATTGTCCCTTCGTCCATCCGTCCATAACACATAAATTAAACATTTCCTTTCGTCTATCCGTCCATAGCACATAAATTTAACATTTCCAAATTGGCATTGTCCCTTCGTCCATCCGTCCGTGACACATAAATTTAACATTTCCAAATTTGCGTTGTCCCTTCGTCCATCCGTCCATAACACATAAATTTAACATTTCCATATTTGCATTGTCCCTTCGTCCATCCGTCCATAACACATAAATTAAACATTTCCAAATTTGCATTGTCCTTTCGTCTATCCGTCCATAGCACATAAATTTAACATTTCCAAATTGGCATTGTCCCTTCGTCCATCCGTCCATAACACATAAATTTAACATTTCCAAATTTGCATTGTCCCTTCGTCCATCCGTCCATAACACATAAATTTAACATTTCCAAATTTGCATTAAAGATTTTGTTGTTGATCCAGGCGGTGGTCTGGTGTCTCCATGAGCCCATGCACACTTGCTCTAGTACGCCCATGTCACTGAATGGTGGGGTGGGGTGGAGTGGTGGGATTACGGGTATAGTGTTACTGAATCTCCATCTGTCCTTTCTTCCATATGCCCGACTGCAGATTGCACAAACTTCAAGTTAACTCTTACAATGCTAAATTTATTTTGTCATCTGCTGTTTATTATGGTCTCGGTAGAGCCGGAGGCAGAATGTGTTTGAACTGTGTGTCCGTGAGTCTGTCCGCCCGTGTGTCCAGCACAGTAAGAAGTTCGCCGGAGGTTCTCAATTGTGATAACTTCTATAATTCTTAAAGGATTGCTTAAATATTTCAACACAGCATACTTGTGGACAAATGCCACACATCCAGCATGGATGTGTGGCATTTGTCCACAAGTATGCTGTGTTGAAATTAATATGCCCTTAATAATTTCCCTTAATATGACCTTGGCATTTTGACCTTCACAACATTGAACTCTTTCTCACATCAATAAGTTCGCCGGAGTCTCATATTTATGTCATAACTTATGTATCCCTTGATAGATTACTTCAATATTTCAATACATTATACTTGTGGTAAAATTCCACACATCCATGCTGCCTTTAAATGGACTTTGACCTTTCGGCCATCACAACTTTGAACTTTTTCACACCTTAAGAAGTTTGCCGGAGTTTCGCAATTCTGTCATAACTTCTAAATTCCTTGCTGGATTACTTCAATATTTCAATACATCATACATCGTACGAATGCCATACATCTATGCTGCCCTTAATATGACCTTGACCTTTTGACCATGACAACTTTTTCACACATTAAGAAATTCGCCTGAGTTTTGCAATTCTGTCACAACTTCTATATCCCAATATTTCAATACATCATACTTGTGCACAATACCACACATCCATGCTGTCCTTAATATGAACATGACCTTTTGACCTTCACAACTTTTCTTGGTTTTCTCAAATTAAAATTTATTATTAACTTTGCCACAGTTTCTTCAATCTGCCATCACGGGCATTTGTGTGCCGACAGGCCACATTTTTTTCTTGTTTTCCTCACTAAGAACATGGTTTGACAACCAAACCATGTTTTTAGCTCGACTATTTGAAGAATTGTTAGAGCTTATGTTGTCACCCCGGCGTCGGCGTCGGCGTCACCGTCACGCCTTGGTTAAGGTTTTTAGTCAACCTTGTATATGGAATACTACTAGCTCTACACCCACCATACTTGGACAACTTCATCTCCTAGTGATGTACATCAACAACCTCTGACCTATATTTTACCATGACGTACATTTAACCTTGAATTACTTAGTTAATTCCCCTTGGTTAAGATTTTTAGTCAACCTTAGTTAAGGTTTTTAGTCAAGCTTGTAGATGGAATACTATTGTGCATACAGACACCATACTTGGATAACTTTTTCTCATTGACCTGTATTTTACCTTCACCTACATTTAACCTTGAATTACTTGGTTAACGTTTATAGTCAAGCTTGTATATGTAATACTCCTGGGCCTACATTCAACCATACTTGGACAACTTCATCTCCTAGTGATGTACATCAATAATCCCTGACCTATATTTGACCTTGACCTACATTTATCCTTGGATTACTTAGTTATTTCCCCTTGGTTAAGGTTTTTAGTCAAGCTTGTATATGAAATACTCCTGGGCCTACAGCAACCATACTTGGAAAACTTCATCTCCTAGTGATGTACATCAATAACCCCTGACCTATATCTGACATTGAGCTACATTTAGCCTTGAATTACTTACTTAATTTCCCTTGGTTAAGGTTTTTAGTCAACCTTGGTTAAGGTTTTTCTGCAGGCCGCAGCCACCTTGTTTGTCAAGCTATGTGTACATCGACAACCCTCGTAGTCGAGCTATGCTGTTCTCCTACAGCTCTTGTTATGGATAACGAAGACAACATATAATCAGCAGACGACAATTGACCTTTTCTGCATCAAAAGGGTCCACAACATTTATTTTCTCTTTCCCTTTATGGAATTTTTTTATATTTGATTGGCATCCTTTTTGTCAACCAGTCGTCCTAATGCTCTTAATTGCCCATATTGGCACTCTGCTATAGGTGTTAATTGACGAATTCAAGATATCATTATTTCCCCTTTTGTTGGCCTACACCAGGGCTCCAGTAGCCGATTTCATCAAAATTGCAAAGTACGGGCGTATTTTGTGACTTGCGGCACTCTTGTTAGTCAACCTTGGTTAAGGTTTTTACTCAAGCTTGTACATGGAATACTGTTGTGCATACAGACACCATACTTGGACAACACTTTCTCATAGTGATGTACATCAATAACCCCTGATCTATATTTGACCTTGACCTACATTTCCTCTTGAATTACAATGTACTTAGTTAATTCTCTTTGGTTACGGTTTTTAGTCAAGCTTGTAGATGGAATACTCCTGGCCCTACACCAACCATACTTGGACAACTTCATCTCCTAGTGATGTACACCAACAACCTCTGACCTATATTTTACCATGACATACATTTAACCTTGAATTACTTAGTTAATTCCCCTTGGTTAAGATTTTTAGTCAACCTTAGTTAAGGTTTTTAGTCAAGCTTGTAGATGGAATACTATTGTGCATACAGACACCATACTTGGATAACTTTTTCTCATTGACCTATATTTTACCTTCACCTACATTTAACCTTGAATTACTTGGTTAATGTTTATAGTCAAGCTTGTATATGTAATACTCCTGGGCCTACATCAACCATACTTGGACAACTTCATCTCCTAGTGATGTACATCAATAATCCCTGACCTATATTTGACCTTGACCTACATTTATCCTTGGATTACTTAGTTATTTCCCCTTGGTTAAGGTTTTTAGTCAAGCTTGTATATGGAATACTACTGGGCCTACAGCAACCATACTTGGAAAACTTCATCTCCTAGTGATGTACATCAATAACCCCTGACCTATATCTGACATTGACCTACATTTAGCCTTGAATTACTTACTTAATTTCCCTTGGTTAAGGTTTTTAGTCAACCTTGGTTAAGGTTTTTCTGCAGGCCGCAGCCACCTTGTTTGTCAAGCTATGTGTACATCGACAACCCTCGTAGTCGAGCTATGCTGTTCTCCTACAGCTCTTGTTATGGATAACGAAGACAACATATAATCAGCAGACGAAAATTGACCTTTTCTGCATCAAAAGGGTCCACAACATTTATTTTCTCTTTCCCTTTATGGAATTTTTTTATATTTGATTGACATCCTTTTTGTCAACCAGTCGTCCTAATGCTCTTAATTGCCCATATTGGCACTCTGCTATAGGTGTTAATTGACGAATTCAAGATACAGTCATTTCTGTCAAAATGTTCCGGGCTTATACGTGTACAAAGTGTTGTGCGTTGCGTATCCGTGGAGTTTCCGTTAGTTGCGTTTCAAACCGTGTGTCGTCTACGTGTAATACGTTTTCGGCCATGCGCTGCGTTTCCCCACTATTGCGCATGCGCGAAAGTCGAACAAACCGTGTTCAACGCATTGAGTTTCAAAAGCCTGTAATCCGTGTACAACGGTTGTAAACGTATACAACGGTTGTAAACAACGCATTGAGCTTAAAAAGCGTGTAATCCGTGTACAACGGTTGTAAACGTATACAACGTTAAGGTAAACCGTTTAAACGATTTAACGCTTTATTTGACGAACGGTTACACGCTTCTACATGTACACAGCACCGTACAGATGAAACCGTGTTATACGTATAACACGTTTCCACGGGTTTTAGCGCATTTCACGTTTTGGTATGCCAACCGTGTATCGCGTAGAATGCGTATGCTCAGATCGTTCTTCGTGTGTGTATATATACTTCTAGACTCAGCAGGGCTTCTAAAATTTTATCGAATATCGAATTTTCTTAACACACGCGTGGGACAGGTGCATAGCGGATTAGTGACTGATATAGACTGGCTTCAGCGTAAAGATACGAGATCCTTCTATGCACTCAGAAGTATATGCCGTTAGCACCATTTAAACCGTCTCGTCGAGATGGTTCAAATGAGTGGTCACAACGTATACTTTCATGGAGAAATAACAAAAATAAAAATAAATTATTTAATAATTTCATACCCGTAAATGTGTATTCCGAAAGGAATGAATTAAAAAAAAAACACTGGATTATACGCAGATCTGTCGCCATATTTCGCCGATATTGATTTCGAAAATATTTTCCGTAAATGGTGTTGAAAAGTTGACACAAAATTCAGAGTTCATGCGGAATTTTCGATGGGATTATGCACGTATCAACAGCTAATCGTCCGCATGAATAGGCAGGACACGTGACCATTATTTATTATCAATTAATCCTTTTAAGTGCCTGTTGATCGCGAGCATTATACATTGTAATAAGCGTCTGTCTATCGCGAGCACTATACAACGTACCCCGACCATCGCGTTATAATGGAGCTGCAATGTATTGTTGTTTACACCCGTATAATTCATTTTCCATATCAGGGGCGAAATGAGTCTGCCTTACAATAATTCGCATGTGCGGAATGGTGGTACATGTAGGTGCGAAACGATCCGCATGTAAACGATCCGGGCCGAACAGGTACATGTATTCGCGATATTTTAAAAGGGACGAAACAAGGCCGCCTCGAAGCGATCGGGGCCGAACAGGTATTCGCGTTAAAACGTGTAACCGTTGTACACGTTTCAACGCTTTCATATAGCTACATGCTTCCAGGTAAAGCGTTGTACACGTTTCAACGCTTTCACCTCGCTACATATGTATACGCCAAAGCGTGTTATACGCCTTGAAGCTAAACCTATTACACGCTTTAAAACGGTTTGACAATGTGTATTACACGTGTACGAACCGTATTATAAGTTTAAACAACGTATACAACGCTTTTAAACTAAACGGTTTGACAATGTGTATTACACGTGTACGAAACGTATTATACGTTTAAACAAGGTATACAACTCTACAGCAAACCGTTGCGTTCGCGTTGCGTTCGCGTTGCGTTCGCGTTGAGTTTGCAAGTGTTGTCTACGGTGGAACAAAAACGCAGACTGCACTGTATCATTATTTCCCCTTTTGTTGGCCTACACCAGGGCTCCAGTAGCCGATTTCATCAAAATTGCAAAGTATACTTATCTTATCTAGCAAAGTATACTTTGAGGGAGTAATCATTGATTTTTCCGAAATACATTATTTCATACAGAACTAATGATTGCATATATTTGATTATTAAAACTATGCAGAATTATTATACTGAATTTATTACATTATCACAGCCAAAATGGGCTACAGGAGCTCTGCTACATACGAAGCAGTGAATCTCTTTCAGTAATGTATGTTTCTGATTTTATATGGGCCTAAGGTACACTACACTAGCTTAGGCCAATATAACATCAGAAACATACATTACTGAGAGAGATTCACTGCTCCGTGCGAATAGAACATATTTTGATGAAATCTTGTGATTCCGCGAGATTTCGGTCAATGTTATGTTTCTGACAAAATATACCCGTGGTTCTGGTAACATGCCAAAATAAAATAGGGTACGTAGGTTTATTTTGCAAAAACATTTTTATTTTCAAAATGTGCATGAAACTTGCCTACTCGACAAGTCTGACATCACTAATTACCATTGTCTTTTAATGTTCACAATGGTGTAAAAATGGCGGTGCCTGTGATATTATTTTTATTTGTTGTTTTTGTTTCTGTTTTATTTTTTCCGTAAAATGTTTATGGTCGGGTTACCCGAACCACATCCTTTGTTTTGGGTCTGTCCTTTCTGTAAGCCTCCCTGTTAACTAACACACGTGCGTGAATATACAGATGACCACTAATACAGGATGCTTGAAATTGAATACTGCCATCTGCTGTGTTTCAGGTCGTATGAAAATTTGGAGATTTTTTCCGGTATTTTCTGTATTTCTGTTCGAAAGTATATGTTGTTACCACTCATCTGAACCGTCTCGACGAGACGGTTCAAATGAGTGGTAACAACATATACTTTCATAGAGAAATAAACAAAATAATCAGATTTTTCAATAAAAGGTATTGCATCCATAGAATCAATGGATTAACAAAATAACGAAATGTTTTGCCAGCAAATGAGAATCGTCCCCATTGGAGATGATTCTTATGTGCTGAAAAGTAAATGTCAGATGTCAATATTTAATTCAATATCGTACATATGAAATTATACCAGATAACTAATTGTCAATTACATGTATATATGTTGTAACCATGGCAACTAAACATGCCAACTAAACTATGTAACATGTACAACCTCATTGAAATGGCAAACAATGTATTTTGCCGTTGTAACCAATGTAGGCTCTCCGCTGTATGGAAGCGTCCACTGGTGCCAATGCTGAAATATTTGTATCTCCTAATTAGGAGATACTATGTCCTAATTAGGAGATATTATCTCCTAATTACGAGATAGTATATCCTAATTATGAGTTAGTATCTCCTAATTAGGGCTTAGTTTCTCCTAATTAGGACTTAGTATGTCACTATCTCCTAATTATACCCCCCGCAGCGGGAGGGGGGGTATACTGGAGTCAGGTTGTCCGTCCGTCCGTGTGTGCGTGTGTGTATGTGTCTGTGCGTCCGTGCGTGCATACGTCCGTAAACTTAACATCAGAGAAATATTGTTATAACTTCTATTTCCTTCATCTAAAATGCTTAATATTTCACACATACATTCCTGTAAGGCTCTACTACCATGCTGTGCCAAATCCACGACCGTCCAACCCCCGCTGATCCCAACGTCACGGTCAAATACTTAGGAGTGAGTATCTGTGTCAATGCTGAAAAAAATATTTTCTCCTAATTAGGAGATACTAACTCCTAATTAGGAGGTGCTAAGTCCTAATTAGGACTTAGTATCTCCTAATTAGGAGTTAGTATCTCCTACTTGGGAGATAAATATATTTTAGCATTGGCACCAGGACGCTTCCATACAGCTGTCTAAAATATTGACTATTTCTGAAATCATTTCCAATATCTATATAGCCTGAGTCTACCTTTGTTGTGTGTACTACAGTGAAACCTCTCTAAACCGATTACCCTGGGAGGTGTCCGGTTTAGAGAGGTTTCAGTCTAAATCAGCATTTGTCATTCTGAGCCATAGCTGTGTGCTATGCAATCACGAACAGACATTATCACCAGAGACCAAGAAACTCATCAAAAATAAGACCGCATGTTTTCTTGTGTCCGGTTTATAGAGGTTCCACTGTATATGGTTATCGGACCATGTGGTGTCTGAACGTTTCCGAAAGACATTTTCTGACGTGACGTAATCTGTGAAAAAATCAGATCGACAGTGAAACCTCTCTAAACCGGTTTAGAGAGGTTCCACTGTAATATGTTTACACAAATACTTATGACATGCGACAATAATCACCAGACATTATCATTGGATATAAGTTACAATAATTCCAACTTCATATGGTTTACACAATTTTGAGCATTTTTATTGACCGCGAGTGGCAATGGTTCTCTAAAAACCTCATTTAGTTAGAGCTCCAGATAAGGTGCGTATTGGCGTATTTTACGCACTTATTTTAGCAGAATACGCATTGATTATCAAAAGCGGGATTACACAATACTCACAGAAATGTGAAAATAAGCATTGATTTTAAATTGAGTAGTGAAAATACTGTAATAAAGTTGAAAATTTACTTTGTTCAGCTGCAAAAAGCAAACAGCTGAAGTAAGTGATTTTTTTTAAAAATTATCATTTCTTCTCTATTTAATAAAGAATAAAATCAATAGTACATTTTTAGCCAGGTTTTTTGAAAAAAAATCCAGGCTATTGGATTGGCGAAAGCCGGGCGGGCGGGTGGGCGGCGGCGGGCGGCGTCCACAATCAATGTTAAGTTTTCGTGTTTGAGTCCATTTCTTTGTTACTGTACCACCTAGGACCACCAAACTTTCACAGCTTCATAATCAAGGGGTGCCCACCACATATCACTATCCAACATGTTACTTTTTTTTTAACTTGACCCATTTTTTCCGCGTAGTCGACTTAGCCATTTTCAATGTTAAGTTTTCGCGTTTACAATGTTAAGTTTTCGTGTTTAAGTCCATTTCTTTGGTACTGTACCACCTAGGACCACCAAACTTTCACAGCTTCATAATCAAGGGGTACCCACCACATATCACTATCCAACATGTTACTTTTTTTTTTAACTTCACCCATTTTTTCCGCGCAGTCGACTTAGCCATTTTCAATGTTAAGTTTTCGCGTTTACAATGTTAAGTTTTCGTCTTTAAGTCCATTTCTTTGGTACTGTACCACCTAGGACCACCAAACTTTCACAGCTTCATAACCAAGGGGTGCCTACCACATACAACTATCCAACATGTGACCATTTTTTTACCTTCACCTATTATTTCTACGTAATTGACTTAGCCATTTTCAACGTTAACTTTTTAACGTACGTCTAGTTAAAGTTTTTTGGTTTTAAAACTTTTTCGTTATACTATATCTCTGCAACTGCTTCGCCCATTACCTTGAAACTTCACATGGGTGTTTATCATCATCCATATTTTCATTCTAACCCCCAACCGTGCGGCCCCTGTGCCCAATGTCAAGGTCAAATTACTTTGAATTTTTTTGTTAAAGTTTTTTCGTGTACTATATCTCTGCAACTGCTTCACCCAATACCTTGATACTTCACATGGGTGTTTATCATCATTGTTGCACCTGCTTGCGGAAAGCGCGATCCTGTGCCCAATGTCAAGGTCAAATTACTTTGAATTTTTTTTGTTAAAGTTTTTTCGTGTACTATATCTCTGCAACTGCTTCACCCAATATCTTGATACTTCACATGGGTGTTTATCATCATTGTCGCACCTGCTTGCGGAAAGCGCGATCCTGTGCCCAATGTCAAGGTCAAATTACTTTGAATTTTTTTGTTAAAGTTTTTTCGTGTACTATATCTCTGCAACTGCTTCACCCAATACCTTGATACTTCACATGGGTGTTTATCATCATTGTCGCACCTGCTTGCGGAAAGCGCGATCCTGTGCCCAATTTCAAGGTCAAATTACTTTGAATTTTTTTGTTAAAGTTTTTTCGTGTACTATATCTCTGCAACTGCTTCACCCAATACCTTGATACTTCACATGGGTGTTTATCATCATTGTCGCACCTGCTTGCGGAAAGCGCGATCTGTGCCCAATGTCAAGGTCAAATTACTTTGAATTTTTTTGTTAAATGTTTTTTCGTGTACTATATCTCTGCAACTGCAAATCACCCAATACCTTGATACTTCACATGGGTGTTTATCATCATTGTCGCACCTGCTTGCGGAAAGCGCGATCCTGTGCCCAATGTCAAGGTCAAATTACTTTGAATTTTTTGTTAAAGTTTTTTCGTGTACTATATCTCTGCAACTGCTTCACCCAATACCTTGATACTTCACATGGGTGTTCATCATCATTGTCACACCTGCTTGCGGAAAGCGCGATATTGTCGGCATTTTGGCATACGTCCGTCTGTTCGTCCGTGTGTCCGGTTAAAGTTTTTTGGTTAAAGTTTTTCCATCTACTATATCTATTTTTTTAGTGTCCATGCCTCGCCCCAAGGCGCGACATGCAGGCCATGGCCATCTAGTCTACAAAAAGTGGGTATAATTATGTTATCCAAGTGTCTATGCTTGGAAAAAACCTGGCCTTCGTGGCTTTGCCTCGTTTCTTGTTAAACATAAAATTCACATTGAATTTAAATTTGGGGGTATAGTAATTTTTAGATACAAAACTTATCTGGAGCTCTGTTTAGTCCTATAGTGAAATCAATCAAAATTGAACTCACTCTCGATGTATTGATGTCCGCTATACATGGTTTCACTGTACGAATGTGTCTGCAGAGACCCAGGACATTCCGGCAGTACAGGTGGCCAACATTCCCGAGCCCCAGGATCCTGTGACTGAAGTGCCCGCCCTGGGCCCAGAGTATGATCAGTGTGTGCGCGCCCTGTATGAAACCTTAACGCTGGGTAAATGGCTTATAATTTCACAAATCCACATTTGTGACAAATCCACATTCGTCCCGCCCCCGCTAAGCTCAGGGTCAAGGTCACAGACTTGGTGCGTTCGAAACAACGCTGGGTAAATGGCTTATAATTTCTGTTTCCTTGCGCGGATCTGCTTCACATTTCACACACGCATTTTCCTCCAATGGTCCTATACCGCCCTGTGACAAATCCACATTCGTTCCGCCCCCGCTAAGCCCAGGGTCAAGGTCACAGACTTGGTGCGTTCGAAACCTTAACGCTGGGTAAATGGCTTATAATTTCTGTTTCCTTTCGCAGATCTGCTTCACATTTCACACACGCATTGCTCCAATGGTCCTCTACTGCCCTGTGACAAATCCACATTCGTCCCGCCCCCGCTAAGCCCAGGGTCAAGGTCACAGACTTGGTGCGTTCGAAACCTTAACGCTGGGTAAATGGCTTATAATTTCTGTTTCCTTGCTTGGATCTGCTTCACATTTCACACACACAGTGCTCCAATGGTCCTCTTCCGTCCTGTGACAAATCCACATTCGTCCCGCCCCCGCTAAGCTCAGGGTCAAGGTCACAGACTTGGTGCGTTCGAAACCTTAACGCTCGTGTAAATGGCTTATAATTTCTGTTTCCTTGCTTAGATCTGCTTCACATTTCACATATGCATTGCTCCTATGGTCCTCTACTGCTCTGTGACAAATCCACATTCGTCCCACCACCGCTAAGCCCAGGGTCAAGGTCACAGACTTGGTGCTTTTGAAACCTTAACGCTCGGGTAAATGGCTTGTAATTTCTGTTTCCTTGCTCGGATCTGCTTCACATTTCACACACGCATTGCTCCAATGCTCCTCTACCGCCCTGTGACAAATCCACATTCGTCCCACCCCCGCTAAGCCCAGGGTCAAGGTCACAGACTTGGTGCATTCGAAACCTTAACGCTCAGGTAAATGGCTTATAATCAAATATGCCTCGTTTTCTTTGTCTGCCAGCGGGGGCATTCGTGTGCCGACAGGCCACATTTCTAGTAATTTATGTTTCCTTGCTCGGATCTTCTTCACATTTCACACACGCATTTCTCCAATGGTCCTCTACCGCCCTGTAGCAAATCCACATTCGTCCCGCCCACGCTAAGCCCTGGGTCAAGCTCACAGACTTGGTGCATTCGAAACCTTAACGCTCGGGTAAATGGCTTATAATCAAATATGCCTCGTTTTCTTTGGTTGCCAGCGGGGGCATTCGTGTGCCGACAGGCCACATTTCTAGTAACTTCTATTTCTTTCGTTGAAAATTCTTAATGTTTCATGCATGCATTCCTCTAAAGCTCTACTATCATGCTGTGACAAATTCCCACTGATCTCGAGGTCAAGGTCACATACTTAGTCTCTTTACAAAACTTAACATCAGAGAAATTGGTTATAACTTCTATTTCCTTGCTCGGATCTGCTTCACATTTCACACATGCATTGCTCCAATGGACCTCTACCACCCTGTGACAAATTCACGTTCATGCCACTCCCGCTTAAAGCCCACACATTTGTAAATTTTTACATATTTTAGGGGTACCTGGGCCCACGCGGGGGTATTCCGTAAGCCTCGCTTACTGACCAATCTAGTTATGAGTTAGTATCTCCTAATTAGGAGTGAGTATCTGTGTCAATGCTGAACAAAATGTTTTCTCCTAATTAGGAGATACTAACTCCTAATTAGGAGATGGTAAGTCCTAATTAGGACTTAGTATCTCCTAATTAGGAGTTAGTATCTCCTACTTGGGAGATAAATATATTTTAGCATTGGCACCAGGACGCTTCCATACAGCTGTCTAAAATATTGACTATTTCTGAAATCATTTCCAATATCTATATAGCCTGAGTCTACCTTTGTTGTGTGTACTACAGTGAAACCTCTCTAAACCGATTACTCTAGGAGGTGTCCGGTTTAGAGAGGTTTCAGTCTAAATCAGCATTTGGTCATTCTGAGTCATAGCTGTGTGCTATGCAATCACGAACAGACATTATCACCAGAGACCAAGAAACTCATCAAAAATAAGACCACATGTTTTCTTGTGTCCGGTTTATAGAGGTTCCACTGTATATGGTTATCGGACCATGTGGTGTCTGAACGTTTCCGAAAGACATTTTCTGACGTGACGTAATCTGTGAAAAAATCAGATCGACAGTGAAACCTCTCTAAACCGGTTTAGAGAGGTTCCACTGTAATATGTTTACACAAATACTTATGACATGTGACAATAATCACCAGACATTATCATTGGATATAAGTTACAATAATTCCAACTTCATATGGTTTACACAATTTTGAGCATTTTTATTGACCGCGAGTGGCAATGGTTCTCTAAAAACCTCATTTAGTTAGAGCTCCAGATAAGGTGCATATTGGCGTATTTTACGCACTTATTTTAGCAGAGTTTTTTAAAAAAAAATTATCATTTCTTCTCTATTTAATAAAGAAGAAAATCAATAGTACATTTTTAAATATAAAATTCACATTGAATTTAAATTTGGGGGTATAGTAATTTTTAGATACAAAACTTATCTGGAGCTCTGTTTAGTCCTATAGTGAAATCAATCAAAATTGAACTCACTCTCGATGTATTGATGTCCGCTATACATGGTTTCACTGTACGAATGTGTCTCCAGAGGACATTCCGGCAGTACAGATGTCCAACATTCCCGAGCCCCAGGATCCTGTGACTCAAGTGCCCGCCCTGGGCCCGGAGAATGGTCAATGTGTGCGCGCCGTGTACGACTACCAAGCTAGTAAGTAATACTGTACTGTTTCTGATTGTCATACAATGTGTGCGGGAAAAAAATATTTTCAATCGGAAAAGTGACCACTGTACAGATATTACACGAAGGCTCAATAAGCAAAAAACTGGTTTTGACAGCACATGAGAATCGTCTCCAGTGGAGACGATTCTCATGTGCTGTCAAAACCAGAGCATTTGTGGCGATTCGTGGCGGACGTATTAAAGGTACATGCCCACTATGTAGGCACAAAATATTCTTTATAGGAATTAAATAAGTGTATATTTGTGTCACTATTCCAGCAGTTCTAAAAATTACAAGCACCCACTATACAGATATAATCATTTAGTAATATTTATTGTACTGACAGTGACTCGCTGTGGTATCGGGCTATTTTTATATGCAAATGAGGCATGATATTTATATATTTTTTTTATACTAATTAAATGCGTCGCCTAAAAAAAAATTAATAGTATTTTCGACAGATTATAAAGTATGATTATTGCACATCAAAAAATAAATACAGAGAATAAATAGTAATGTCAGTTAACATTTTAAGGAAACACTGTTATCGCCCCTGATATCGGTGTGGAAATTTACGTCTGATATAAAATGGTTAATAATGCCAAACACATCACAGGTGGAATGCTTGGACCTGTGACACAAAGAAAATGACCATTACAAAAATCCATTACCCCACCCACTTGTTCTCATACAGTACTATCTTCTATTAACGTCATGTACAGTGCGATACCAGGTGGGTGGGGTAATGGGATTTTTTTAATAGGTATTTTTTTTGGTGTCATAGGTCCGAGTCTTCCACCTGTGAAACACGTGGGGAAATGGTGAATGAATGTTTATTTTGCCAGGAAATGTCTCGGATGATGTCTGATATAAAGAACATTTTGTGCCTACTAAGTGGGCATGTTTCTTTAAGATTGTCCGTGGCAGCAGAACATTCTTGTCCCCACGATTGTCATAAATTCGCCAATATGTGCGCAGAAATATAAATTTTGTCTACAGTACTCAGGTTGCCATGACGCGCGGAAATTTATGGTTCCGCGTGTTCTGTATTCAAGGTGTATCGTCACGTGGTTACAACAACAACAACAACAAGTACTGAAACTTCCAGAAGCCCTCCGATTCAAAGTGCATATTCTTTTATTTTGTCCTTATTATGTAACAGATTTTGATGAAATATGGCGCATCAAACCGTCATGAGCTGCATTTGGTGGCCCCGGGAGTTCGACACATACTTATGTCGTTTTTGCGAAGAATCGATTTCCCGGGGCCACCAAATGCAGCTCATGGAAGGTTTGCTGCGCCATATTTCATCAAAATCCGTTGCCTTTTCCAAGTTTATATCCCCGATAAATTGCACAAAAAGGCCATTCATTCCTTATAATTCCAGCATTTGAAATAAATTCATCAAGAAAGTGTGTTTATTTTCCGTTTTCTTAAGAATTATTTTAACTGCGCCTCACGGTTACGGAAAGTAGTTCGGCGTGGGAGTTTACTGGGATATAAATTTGAACAGAGACTTGCTACGGACCAATCAAATGTTAGGGAATTGTGTAAATATTTTTGTGCTGGAATTATCAAATAATACTTACTTTCAACACTTTCAGCCATTGTTGTTGTCTTAACCACGTGATCATGCACCTTGGTATTGTAGTTCGGCTCATAAACACTGGGGAGGATGGGACGGTGTGCATATCTTAAGCCTTTCACCCCTAAGTACCGGTAACTGGAATGCTGGAATGGCTTTTGATGTGTTAATTTTGCAACCAATCCAATCATCACAAATGCAAAAAGTTCAGATCCTGATGAGACGGCTCGTCACGAGCCGGCTCATCTGGATCTACACTGTTTGCCAATACCACTCTACATGCCTGTGGGGTTGAAAGGGTTAAAACTGCACCCCTACATCCCGGGTTGTAAAGTAGTTGTCCATTCTTTAGATATGACATTCTTCTGGCAAAATAAACATTCATTTACCATTACCGGACGTATAAATTTGCATTATTATATTTTGTATATCAAACGAGAATTGCCACTCTTGATATCAGGGCCGATAACCGTGCTTCCTTAATATGTTAACAGAAACAACTATTTATTCTCTCTATTTAATTTTTGATGTGCACAGATCATAGGTCTTAAATCTATCGATAAAATATTTATTCGTGTGACGCATTTATTTGACATAAATAATTTAAAAATGTCCCGCCCATTTTGCATATCACAATAGCCAGATACAAACATGCATCTCTATCAGTAAATTAAAGATTACTGCATGATTATATCTGTATAACAGGCACTCGTAATGTTTAAAACTGGTGGAATAGCGACACAATTATACACTTATTTAATTCATATAAAGAACATATTGTGCCGAATCTATGGGACCAAAACTTTAACAATGTGTCCATCCTGAATCTCAACTGTTAACCCGTGTCAAGTTTGTGCATAGAAGTATATGCTGTGACCCCTCACTTGAACCGTCTCGTTGAGACGGTTCGAATGAGGGGTCACAGCATATAGTTTTGTGGAGAAATGAAGAAAATGGGAGGGGGGGAATATTTGGACATTTTCCTGGCTATGAATTTGTATTCGGCATTTTTACAGAAACTATGAGAGTGGGTCAATCAATCACTCAACCAACCATTCAATCATTAAACCACGCAATCAATCAATCAATAAACCAACAATTCAATCAACCAACCATTTTATCTATCAATCAACCAGCCATTCGATCTATCAATCAACCAACCATTCAATCAACCAACTGCAACCAACCAATCAATGACCCATTCAATCAACCAATCAATCAACCAACCAATCAATATATTTATACATCAATCAATCATCCACCAACCAATCAATCAATCAAATCTTTCACTTAGATAAATGTCCAATTCACCAGTATAGACACCATAAATTTGGTTTACGATTATCCTATTTTAGCAGAAGGGGCCAAGTGACTTTGGTGTGGTATGGACCTGGCACCAGATCAGGCTATTCTAATTTCGGGGCTGAATATATTGTTTCTCGATGTAAATATTCCGTTCTGATTTTGGGATTTTCCCCAAAATGCAGCAGGTTAAAATGGGATTGAACCTGTTTGCCCGGCCTTACATGACATTAGCTGTTGATAGGCCGTTAAACACCAATAAACAAAACCATAAATATGGAATATGGTAACACCATATCCACAAGCACATCAAAACCCCAATTAATCAGCCAACCAACCAACCAACCCACGCAACCCACTCATCCAATCAACCAACCAACCAATCACATTACAGCTGACGATACAGAGATATCTTTTGACCCCGGTGACCTCATCACCCAGGTGGAGATGATAGACGAGGGGTGGTGGACGGGCGTCACCTCTGACGGGCACCAGGGAATGTTCCCAGCAAACTTTGTCCAGCTCGAGTGATATCGTCACTGACCTGTGTTCCTATTCTAGAGATATTTACGCCATAATTGGAGAATTAAAGACTACTGTCTGTTCAACATTTTACTGCTGACAAACTTTTGGGTCTTAAACACATAATAAAAAAAACATTTCCCATAGGAATTTTTTTTGGCACAACCAAATCATTTTCTTTGGGGAGGGTGACTTTTTTGTTATTGATGAAAAAGTACTTTAAATATTTTTTTTGATTTAATGTGTTTAATAGCCAACCGTATTTTGGCAGCAAATTGTGGAACAGACTATACTATCTTTTGGTATCAAGTTTATCAGTCTCATTGAGACGATTCTAAAGCACTCCCAACTTGCCATTTTTGATGGAGAAATAAGAAATTTACCTTCAAATTATACACCTTAACTGGAGCTCTGCAGTAATATCATACAACTTTGTCAATGAGCCAATGAAACATTACTGAAAGTTGTTCTCTACTCAGAATTGACCGTCGTTCATCGTATCACAACCACTGCCAATGTGTATGATCACGTGGTACTAACAACAACAACAAGTACTGACATTTCAAGAATCCATCTGATTCAAAGTACGTATTCTTTTATAGTGTCCTTATTACGTAACGGATTTTGATGACATATGGCGCATCAAACGCGTCTTGTTAAGCTGCATTTAGTGGTCTGTATTTTCGCCCAAACTTCTGTCGTTTTTGCGAAGAATCGATTTCTGTGTCTCTGACACGGAAATTGATTCTTCGCAAAAACGACATATGTCTGTGCCAAACTCCCTGGACCACCAAATGCAGCTCATGAAGACGCGTTTGCTGCGCCATATTTCATCAAAATCCGTTTGATATTAAGGAAAATATCAAATAATACTTTCAAGATTTCAACACTTTCAGCCACTGTTGTTGTTGTTATAACCACGTGATCATGCACCTTGAATGCCTGATGCGGTTGGTAGTTCAGCATTTATTTGATCAATGCCACAGGTGGAAGACTCGGACCTGTGACACAAAGAAAATGACCATTACAAAAAATCCATTACCCCACCCACTTTGTCTCATACAGTACTATCTTCTCTTATAGGAGAAGATAGTACTGTAAGAGACCAAGTGGGTGGGGTAATGGGATTGTTTTAATAGCCTTTTTAGCTCGACTATTCGAAGAATAGTTAGACCTTATGTTGTCACCCCGGCGTCGACGTCACCGTCACGCCTTGGTTAAGGTTTTTTAGTCAAGCTTGTATATGCAATACTACTGGCCCTACACCCACCATACTTGGACAACTTAATCTCCTAGTGATGTACATCAATAAGCCCTGATCTATATTTGACCTTGACCTACATTTCCTCTTGAATTACTTAGTTAATTCCCCTTGGTTAAGGTTTTTAGTCAACCTTGGTTAAGGTTTTTAGTCAAGCTTGTACATGGAATACTATTGTGCATACATACACCATACTTGGACAACCTTTTCTCATAGGGATGTACATCAATAACCGCTGATCTATATTTGACCTTGACCTACATTTCCTCTTGAATTACTTAGTTAATTCCCCTTGGTTAAGGTTTTTAGTCAAGCTTGTATATGGAATACTCCTGGCCCTACACCCACCATACATGGACAACTTCATCTCCTAGTGATATACATCAATAACCCCTGACCTATATTTGACCTTGACCTACATTTAACCTTGAATTACTTAGTTAATTCCCCTTGGTTAAGGTTTTTAGTCAACCTTGGTTAAGTTTTTTAGTCAAGCTTGTACATGGAATACTATTGTGCATACTGACACCATACTTGGACAACCTTTTCTCATAGGGATGTACATCAATAACCCCTGATCTATATTTGACCTTGACCTACATTTCCTCTTGAATTACTTACTTAATTCTCCTTGGTTAAGGTTTTTAGTCAAACTTGTATATGGAATACTCCTGGGCCTACAGCAACCATACTTGGAAAACTTCATCTCCTAGTGATGTACATCAATAACCCCTGACCTATATCTGACATTGACCTATATTTAACCTTGAATTACTTACTTAATTTCCCTTGGTTAAGATTTTTAGTCAACCTTGGTTAAGGTTTTTATGCAGGCCGCGGCCACCTTGTCCTTGTTTGTCAAGCTATGTGTACATCGACAACCCTCGTAGTCGAGCTATGCTGTTCTCCCACAGCTCTTGTTTTATGGTGTCATTGGTCCGAGTCTTCCACCTGTGATCAATGCCACTTGTTCATTGTAATCATGACCTTTATTCACTGGCATATGATGTATGATAACATATGTGTACCTGAAAATCATATGAACAGATAGATTGTTGTTCTAATAGCAAATGCTAAATTGTATAGATAATTGTGTGTAGCAGTTTGTATATTACATATGTATATTACAAGATATTTTTATATACATGTACTCATAAAGTTCTTGCATGTTGTAATGAATATGGAGCCCTGCAGGGGACGTATAATTTTTTTTTTTTATTAATTCGTTCCCACAAAATAACAATTTGTTCCCTCAATTTAACAATTCGTCCCTCATGTGAACGAATTGTTAATTCGTAGGAACGAATTGTTATATCGTGGGAACGAATTGTTAATTCGAGGGAACGAATATTAAATTGAGGGAACGAATTGTCATTTTGTTGGAACGAGTTGTTAAATTTAGGGAACAAATTGTTATATCATGGGAACGAATTGTTAAATTGAGGGAACACATTGTTATTTTGTGGGAACGAATCAATAAAAAAAATCCATGTCTCCTGCGGGGCTCCGTAGATGACTGTATGTGGCCGGTGTGATTGGTTTACGTGTATTTGTAGCTGTGACGATAGAAATGGGGCTTATGGGCTTAGCAACCACAGGGATTCCGCTGGGGAAAATGGAAAATAAAAAAAATCATCACTTCAAAAAAATAAAAAATAAATAATTTTGTAGTGCCGATTTTTTTTAGAAATTGTAATTTTGTATCGCCAATTGTTTATTTTTATCTCCAATTGCGAAAGTGGCGATCACCAGCTGAATCCCTGCAACCAATGTAGAACCATACCAGCTCCTGCAACTGCACAGTGCATGCCCGCAGCGGTGCTTAAAATAATGCCACGGTGGACACAAATAATTTCAACTTAGATTCTCCAAATGACATTTCCTACTGTTGACAAATATCATAAACCCAAACTTCTCCAGTCACCAGAATGAGAAAATGCACTTTTTAATGTTTGTGTCCAGCATAGTCCCAGTCTGATCAGGGCCTGCGCTGCTTGTCATTCAGTTACTACAGTAGTTATTTCGTGGGTAGCAGGTGGGAGCATGCGATGGGTAATTTAACGAACGGGATTCATCCTTACCGGAATCCCAAACGGAGACCTGTAGCCGATTTCATCAACATTGCAAAGTATACTTTCCTAGCAAAGTATACTTTGTGGGAGAAATTTTCAATTTTAGGATAAATTTATTATTTTTTATTATACTGAATTTATTACATTATCACAGCCATTTTGGCTGAGATAATGTAATAAATTCAGTATAATAATTCTGCATACTTTTAATCATCAAATATATGCAGTAGTTAGTTCTATATGACATAATGCATTTCAGGAAAAAGAAATGATTACTCACTCAAAGTATACTTTGCTAGAAAAGTATACTTTTCAATGTTGGTGAAATAGGCTACTGGTTTGGCCCTCAGGTACGTCTTTGACATTCTTGTTTGTGTTCAATCCTTTCAACACTACAGACCTCTTTTGCAGTGTTTGCACTTTTTGCAAGTAATTTTCATACTTTTTAGAGAAAAAACACCCAGTTGATATAAATGGACTCGTCTGAAAACCATTTTGTGGCGATTGAATTGGTCCGTAAATTAACATATCTTAGTCCATTCCAATTATTTAGGGGTGAAAGTTAATATTGGCTATGACAGCAACAACATGATGAATGGCGTCAATGATGTCATGCTTTGAACAGTATTCTTGCATGTTCATCAAACAGCGGGTTGGTGGCAGGTGGGAGCATGTGATGGGTAATTTAATGATCAGTATTCATCCTTACCGGAATCCCGACTGGAGACCTAGTTCGACCCTCATGTACGTCTTTGGCTTTCTTGTATGCGAGAGTTGAATCTGGTTATACCCCTTGTATGAGTAATATGATTATTCGTAATCCTGTTAATTTTAGGGGAACGGGCCAAAGTGGCTTTGGTGTGGTATGGACCTGGCACCAGGTCTGGTTTTCTAATTTCAGGGCTGAATATATTTTGTTTTCAATGTAAATATTCCGTTCTGATTTTGGGATTTTCACCCCAATGCACCAGGTTGAATACAGTATCGAACCTGTTGGCACGGCCTTAAATGACCTTAGCTGTTGATAGGCCGTTAAACACCCAGGGATTCCGCTGGGGAAAATTAAAAAATCGCCACTTCAAACAAAAATAAAAATAATAATCTTTTTTTGAAGTGGCATTTTTTTTCTCCGAAAATAGTAATTTTTTATCGCCAATTGTTTATTTTTATCGCCAATTGCGAAAGTGGCGACCGCCAGCAGAATCCCTGACACCAATAAATTAATCAATCCATTCCATTCCCCGAGAAGCCCCGTGCAGGCACCGGGGCGGGATCAACTGATCCTGAGAATAGTACTGCAGCAGCCATTGCTTGTCGTAAAAGGCGACTAAACTGGCTTAACGATTGGGTTCATACTTTCCGGAACCCACTATACCGGACTTGGCCCTCATGTACATTTTTGGGTTTCTTGTATGTGAGAGTTGAGTCGGGCTATGTCCCATATATAAAAGTAAGATTAGTGCTAATCCTATTACTTTTAGGGGATGGGATAAATGATGCTGGTGTGGCGAGGGCCTGGCACCAGATCAGGTTGTTCTAATTTCAGGACTGAATATATATTTTGTAAATATTGAGTTCTGAAGTTGGGATTTACCCCCCTCGGACAGGTGGATACGGGACACGACCCCGTTGACCCGTCTGCGTGTAGACTCCCTGAGGCTTGTACCTCTATGTCAGAAAAGCGGACGTTAAACTATATTCACTCACTCACTCCATTCCCCGAGGATGTGCATGTTCAGTATCCCTGTGAACTGCTAAGAAACAAAGTTCAATTCTTACATTTACCTTTTATTGATTATTGCATTTAAGGCCTTCATATCCTCTACATTAAAGGTACATACCCACTCAGTAGGCACAAAATGTTCTTCATGTCAAGAGACATCATCTGAGGCTTTTTCTGGCAAAATAAACATTCATTCACCATTACCCCACGTATTGATTGGCATTATTATACATTTTATATCAGACGTAAATTTCCACACTGATATCAGGGACGATAACCGTGTTTCCTTAAAATGTTAACGGACATTACTATTTATTATCTGTATTTATTTTTTGATATGCAATAGTTGTACTTTATAATCTGTCGAAATATTATTTTTTTCAGATGACGCATTTAATTAGAAAAAATATCATGCCTCATTTGCATATGGAAATAGTCTGATATCACCTCGCGTCACTATCAGTAAAATAAATATTACTAAATGATTATTTATGTATATCGGGCACTCGTAAATTTTAGAACTGGTGGAATATTAACACAATTATACACTTATTTAATTCCTACAGAAAACATGTTCTGCCTACAGAGTGAGCATGTACATTTAAGTCACTGATACGTGATTGTGTGTTCAACCCTTTCAACACTACAGACCTCTTTAGCGGTATTTGCAAACAGTGTAAATCCAGATGAGCCGGTTCATAATGGATCTGCTCTTTTTGCAAGTACTTTTCATACTTTTTGTACCCCCGTTCATATAAATGTTCTCGTCTGAAAACCATTTTGTGGCGATTTAATTGGTCCTTAAATTATCATATCTCTGTCCATTCCAGTTATTTAGGGGTGAAAGTTAATATTGGCTATGGCAGCAACAACATGTTGAATGGCGTCAATAATGATGACATGCTTTGAACAGCATTCTTGCATGTTCATCAAACAGCAGGTTGGTGGCAGGTGGTAGCATGCAATGGGTAATTTAACAATCAGGATTCATCCTTGCCGGAATTCCGACCGGAGACCTGGTTCGGCCCTCATTGGCTTTCTTGTATATGACAGTTTAATCTGGTTATTCCCCTAAGATGTGTAATATGATTATTCGTAATCCTATTTTAGGGGAAGGGCCATGTGGCTTTGGTGTGGTATGGCCCGGGCACCAGGTCAGGTTATTCTAATTTCAGGGCTGAACATATTATTTTTTTTCCATGTAAATATTCTGTTACATGTAGTAGGCGTTAACAAATTTACGTCCAAATGTCGAGAGGTTCTACGGTATCATGGTGTCGGTGCTAGAACTCGGCTGAAAATTTGCGGTGCCTCCAAACCGCCACTGCCATAAACCTAACCCTTACACTGCTGAATTAAATTTTCTCCCATGCTGTTTATGTTATATTTTCCTCATCAAAAACATGCTTTGACAGCACTTTAGAATCATTTCCAGTGTAAATGATTCTAAAGTGCTGTCAAACCATATTTTTATTGAGAAATAAGGCAAAATATAGAGCAAAAGCAGACGACAATTTTTATTTCCAGTATTTTAACGGTTAAAATATTTCTACCCTCGCCCTACAGGGGGGGCATAAAGACCAGCAAATGCTAGTTAACGGCTGTTTTTTCTTATTTTCCAATAATTCCAGCACAAAAATATTTACAAATTCCCTAACATTTGATTGGCCAGTAACAAGTCTCTGTCCAAAATTTATATCCCAGTAAACTCCCATGCCGAACTACTTTCCATAACCGTGAGGTGCAGTTAAAATAATTCTTAAGAAAACGGAAAATAAACACATTTTCTTGATGAATTTATTTCAAATGCTGGAATTATAAGGAATGAATGGCCTTTTTGTGGAATTTATCGGGGATATAAACTTGGAAAAGTCGCGGGAATACTGGACGAAGCGATAAAAAATTACGAAAAATTGTAATTTTTTATCGCTTCGTCCAGTATTCCCGCGACTTTTCCAAGTTTATACCCCGATAAATTCCACAAAAAGGCAATTCATTCCTATATTGTCCTTCCATGAATCATGTCTTCATGGAACAGTAGATGATTCTAATGTTGAATGTTCCAATGTGCTGTCAAAACATGTTTTGCTGGAGAAATAAGACGCTTTTGAAGAAAAAATCCTGCAGACGCTGCTAGTTGTCCGGTTGTCGACATGCTTCTTTTTAATTTTTCATTTTTCTCAATAAAAAACATGTGTTGACAGTACACGATAATCGCCTCCATGAGAATCGCCTCCTCACCATGTACATTTGGATTCCTGTCTGTATTCGAGCTTGAAAAACTTAATTTCATCAATCAATCATTTGGAATGATATTCATTTTATTATTTTTTTCGAGATTTTCACATGACACACCTTGGTGGGTTGTTGGTCAGGTGAACGCGATGGCGTAAATTAACGGTAGGGGTTCCTCCTTATAGGAATCACGATTTGCCTGGTTTGGCCCTCGGGTACGTTTTTATCTTTGGCTCGTTTTGTTACCTGGGAGTTGAATTGGGTTATTGCCCATAATAAAAGTAGTAAGATTATTACTGATCCTACTGCTTTTGGGAGGGGGCCAAGTGATCCTGGTGTGGCAAGGACCTGGCATCAGATCAGGATTATCCTGATTTCAGGGCTGAATATATTATTTTTTTAATTGCAAATATTCAGTTCTGATTTTGGGATTTTCCCCCCATGTGTACATGTACTTGAACATGTACATGTACTTGAACATGTACATGTACTTGTACAGGTAATATATGGGATTTAGTACTAAACCCATTGAACCGGCCTTAAATGACCTTAGCTGTTGATAGGCCATTAAACCCCAATGAACAAACTGTATTTGACCTTGTAAAACTTCATTTCATCAATCAATCATTTGTAATGATATTATTTTATTTTTTGTTTCTCGAGATTTTCACACGACACTTCTTAGGTGTACACTATTGTAGTATTACATGCCATAAATATACACCACTTTGTATAACTGCTTAGTATATATGCATTCAGATGCTTTGTTATGAATATTTTATAATTGTTTTTGTATATAATCGTGTTTAATTGGGTGACTGATTAACTCTTTACATGCTGGGAAACTTGTGGGCTATTAATAGTTCAAAACTAGCGGACATGAATTCTTCGTATTTGTCCTTGTAAATATCATGAATATGTCATGGAATTTCATTAGAATTGAGTCCTGAGGACTCAATTCTAATGAAATTTCAAGACATATTTACAGAGAGAAATAAAACATACACTCCTAATTCGTTTGGCGGATATTTTTGCCGTTAGCATGTAAAGAGTTAATACATGTACATGTACATCAAATAAACCATTTACACATATGACAATTTGTAAAATTAGTGATTGTTTGTGCATCTGCCTTACCGGTATCTCGATATACCCAAAAAAGTAGTAACAAGGTTATGATCACGTGTTTACAAGAACAACAAGTTCTGAAACTTCCAGAAGCCCTCCGATTCAAAGTGCATATTCTTTTATTTTGTCCTTATTATGTAACAGATTTTGATGAAATATGGCGCATCAAACGTGTCTTGTTAAGCTGCATTTGGTGCTCTCTGTACTTTGGTCCAAACTTCCGTGTTGATTCTTCGCTAAAATGACATAAGTATGTGCCGAACTCCCGGGATGACCAAATGCAGCTCATGAAGACGCGTTTGCTGCACTGTTGTTGTTGTTGTTATAACCACGTGATCATGCACCTTGTGTACGATTATTCCATTATGAAATTCTCATCCATTTTTTTTCACAATGGGGTGGGAGGGGGTGGGGGGGGCGGGAGCGGGGAGTTTTATTTTTTATTTCATATTTTGGAAATACGGACCATCGACCATCATTTGTGTTAAGTTATACTGGGAATGAAAATAATGGCTATACTCTCTAACTTAAAGGTACATACCCACTCAGTAGGCACAAAATGTTCTTTATATCAGATCATCCGAGACATTTTCTAGCAAAATAAACCTTCATTCACCATTAGCTCACGTATTGATTGGCATTATTATACATTTTATATCCGACGTAAAATTTCCACACTGAATCAGGGGAAATAACCGTGTTTCTTTAACATGTTAACGGACATTATTATTTATTCTCTGTATTTATTTTTTGATGTGCAATGATCATACTTTATAATCTGTCTATAATACCGGTATTAGTTTTTCAGGTGACACATTCAATTATAGTCTGTTTCACGAAAGCTGCCCAAATTTTACGGCTATATAGACAATTCAAAAACAATATTATTTTCGATAATATTAAATTAAAGGAAAATTTAAGAATGAGCCTTCTTTTTATTTCGTGAAATTCGGTCAAATATTGATTTTATTACGAAAAATTGATTTGTCTATGGGAATTTACCATGGGGGGAAAAGTGGTAAGGAAGTGTGGGAGGAGTCAAAAAACGAAAAATTTTGGAAATTGACTAGATAGCTTGGATATGATCTAACTAAGAAAACAAAAGTTAAATTTTAAAAATCGGTCCAGTATTTCTAAAATTCAAAAAAATTTCCCCATGTTAAATCCCCATAGACATCTTCACTCCATGAAGATGTCTATGGGGATTTAACATGGGGAAATTTTTTTTTCGCAATAAAATCAATATTTGACCAAATTTCACGAAATAAAAAGAAGGCTCATTCTTAATTTTTCCTTTAATTTAATATTATCAAAAGAAATCTTGTTTTTGAATTGTTTATATAGCCGTAAAATTTGGGCAGCTTTCGTGAAACAGACAGTAGTCTAAATAACTAAAAAAACATCATACCTCATTTGCATATGAAAATAGCCTGATACCACCGCGCGTCGCTATCAGTAAAATAAATATTACTAAATGATTATTGTTGAGCCCGCTTGCGGAAAGCGAGACATATAGTGATCACAATGACGTCCGAGTGTCCGTGTCCGTGTTTCCGTCCGTCCGAAATCTGCGTTAAAGTTTTTAAATACCTTATATCTCTGCAGTCCTAAGTCACATTGACTTGAAACTTCATATGCTTATTAGTTATGATCCATATATTCATGCTGTATCCCACTCATGCAGCCCCTGTGTCCAAGGTCAAGGTCAAATGACTTAGAAGTTTGCGTTCCAAAATCTGCTTTAATGTTTTTAAATACCTTATATATGTGCAGTCCAAAGTTGCATTGACTTGAAACTTCATATGCTTATTAGTCATGATCCATATATTCATGCTGTATCCCACTCATGCGGTCCCTGTGTCCAAGGTCAAGGTCAAATGACTTAGAAGTTTGCTTTCAGAAATCTGCGTTAAAGTTTTTAAATACCTTATATATGTGCAGTCCTAAGTTGCATTGACTTGAAACTTCATATGCTTATTAGTCATGATCCATATATTCATGCTGTATCCCACTCATGCGGTCCCTGTGTCCAAGGTCAAGGTCAAATGACTTAGAAGTTTGCGTTCCGAAATCTGCGTTAAAGATTTTAAATACCTTATATCTGTGCAGTCCTAAGTCACATTGACTTGAAACTTCATATACTTATTAGTCATCATCCATATATTCATTCTGTGTCCCACTCATGCGGCCCCTGTGCCCCTATGTCAAGGTCAAATGACTTAGAAGTTTGTGTTAAAGTTTGTCAAAATTTGCGTTAAAGTTTTCACATACCTACTATCTCTGTAACCGTCAGTCAGATTTGCTTGAAACTTTGTATGCTTATTGGGCATCAAACTTCAAATAAATACACTCTGAAATACACTCTGAGAATGCCTCGGCGGGCTCGACATGCGGGCTCGACATGCGGGCTCGACATGCGGGCCGCGGCCATCTCGTATTTTCATAGCGGCCACTCATAGTCTTTAGAACTGGTGAAATAGTGAGACAATTATACACTTATTTAATTCTATAAATAACATTTTGTGCCTACTGAGTGGGTATGCACCTTTAATAGCAAATGACAATTCATCAATGTCTTTCTTATTTCTCTCTGAAAATATGTCTTCGAATTGCATTAGTACAATCCGAATCACATGCTCCCAACCAACCACCACGTATTGACAATATTGCCAATAAAAACAATCGGGGCGGGCGTTAATTCTCGGGGCGGGGATGAGAATCCAGCATTTATTTTACAATGGCCTTAGTACTAATTATTTTCATATAGAGTGGGGCTAAATGACTGGTGTTGTAGTAAGGACCTGGCACCAGATCGGGTTATTCTAACATCACAGAACGGTACAGAAGGAAAAATGGAAGGAAAAAATATTTTCTTGCTATTAATGTGGTGGTTGGTTGGGACTCAGTCCCAACCAGCCACCACATTAATAGCAAGAAAATATTGGGAGCATGAGACGGGTACATTGAACGATGGGTTTCATCCTTAACATAATCCCCCATGTTCCTGGTTTGACCCTCAGGTACATTTTTGGCTATCTGGTACGTGAGAGTTGAATCTGGTTATGTCCATTATAAAAGTAATACGATTAGTACTATTACTTTTGGGAAGTGGGGCTAAGTGACTCTGGTGTGGTGAGGTCAGGTTATTCTAATTTCAGGCCTGGGCCTGAATATATATTTTTTTCTGTAGATATTTAGTTCTGATTTCATGATTTACCCCCCCCCCCCCCCCTACCTAACCCCCACCCCCATCACAACAAGGTGACATTGGATTTCACCCTGTTAACCTAGCCTTAAATGACTTTCGCTGTTGACAGACCGTTATTAAATCAAATCAAATCTTGCTATTAACCCTTGGACCGCTATCTTATTTTTGTTGTTGTCTGCTGTTTATTTTCTATTTTTAATTTTTAACATAAAAAACATGCTTTGACAGCACTTTAGAATAATTTACAACATGCTTTGACAACACTTCAGAATCATTTTCATTGGAAATGATTCTGAAGTGCTGTAAAACCATGTTTTTTATTGAGAAATAAGGCCAGATATAAAAGCAACAGCAGACGACAATTGTTGTGAGTAGCGGTCTAAGGGTTAAGTGTGGAAAATTAATCTACATGTATATCAAAGTTTGGCAGGGATACGATTCTCATGTGTTACTAAACATGTTCATATCAAAGAAAATGTAAGAATAAATTTCTTTAAAAATAGTAATGAAGAAAGCATTTTCCCCGCTATCAAAGGGTTAATTCCATTATAACCACCACACAGTTAATAAAAAGGCCCAAAAAGACGTGTGACCAGTGTAGATCCTGATCATTACCGGTATTTATAATCAACCAATCAAAGCACTGATCAAACCTGGCTATGTCAATTTCACGGAATGCCTAGGGATGGATTGTGTGTTCCAATCTGGAGGTTGTGGGTTCAAACCTTGCCTTGGGCATCAAAAAGTGTTCATAGTATTTCCATCCCACTGGTCTGTCGGATGAGACTTTAAATTAGTGGTCGCATCTCTATATGACCTTAGCTGTTGCTGGGACATTAAAACCATTCACTCATTTCATGGAATGCCGACGAGCATAGTCCTGGAGCAGACTGCACGGGTCTTCGCCGATCTTTTACTGCGATGGTCGCAAATGTCGTAAGATCCATTTCTTTCAATGTGTGGCCCATTTTTACATGCCAGTCTGTTTGCTGATCTAAATACCACTCAGTATGGTGGTCCCTTTGCCTTTGGTAACAATGAAACTATGACAGAAACCGCAGATTTTTTTAGATTAGTGGTTTGTGGTTACAGATTATACCAGACACTCTGACAGCACCAGGCGTGTTAGATAATGAGGCAAGCCGTGTGATTTGGCACCTAGGAAGATGTGCGATATCTCGTGAAAAATATTTACAAAATATACGATATTTTCCGTCATGTTGAAAGTTGATGAAATCTTCAGAGCAAATGCGGAATATAATTCCGCATTTGCTATGAAAATTTCGTCAACTTTTGACATCATTTATAGAAAATATCGCAGTTTCTTTATTGATTTTTCATGAGAAATCGCACATCTTAAGTACAAACTTAGTACTAATTATTTTCATAGAGTGGGGCTAAATGACTGGTGTTGTAGTGAGGACCTGGCACCAGATCGGATTATTCTAACATCACAGAACGGTACAGAAGGAAAAATGGAAGGAAAAAATATTTTCTTGCTATTAATGTGGTGGTTGGTTGGGACTCAGTCCCAACCAGCCACCACATTAATAGCAAGAAAATATTGGGAGCATGAGACGGGTACATTGAACGATGGGTTTCATAGAAAATATCGCAGTTTCTTTATTGATTTTTCATGAGAAATCGCACATCTTAAGTACAAACACATCTTAAGAACAAACACATCTTAAGTACAAACACATCTTAAGTACAAACACATCTTAAGTACAAACTCACATGACTTGTCCTGTATGTTGCCACAATATTCTTCAGTGGTATGGTAGGTTGGGATGGTATGCATATCTAACTGATAAATCCATCCTTAAAGGGGCATATCAGGATTTTTTTTAAAAATACCATAAAAAAATAGTCGGTGGTTGGTCGGGCGAACGCGACGGTGTAAATTAACGGTAGGGGTTCCTCCTTATAGGAATCACAATTTGCCTGGTTTTGGCCCTCAGGTACGTTTTTATCTTTGGATCTTTTGTTACCTGGGTGTTGAATTGGGTTATTGCCCATTATAAAAGTAGTAAAATTATTACTGATCCTACTGCTTTTGGGAGGGGCCCAAGTGATTCTGGAGTGGCGAAGGCCTGGCAATGATCAGGGTCATTCTGATTTCAGGGCTGAATATATAGTTTTTAGCTGCGAGCCTCTCGCAGCTAATGTAACCGGTTCTCAAAATACATTCAGATATCACGGCGCTATTTATTCTTGTGGCGCGTATGTATACATCTTGTATCTGGGTCATTGTTAACGACTCGTTTTATGCTATTTTACATTTCACAATGACATTTATTAAAATGTATATCTTTGGTACTTAATTAATTGAAGAAAAACCAATGGAACCTCAGATTTAGTCGTTCATTTTCCACAAATAAAGCTATTTTGGTCGCGCATTATATAATGGTGTGTAAACCCGAATCACACCTGTCACACCTGTCTGGCACTTGTCTGGATTTTTTCATTCAAAACTACGGCGTGTACAAATTTGCATAAAACAACACTATAACCACAGGTGTTTGAAGAGTGAATCCGGATATGGAATTACCACCCTTATCGCATCGCCGAAATTCGCCGATATTGATTTCGAAAATCAGTCATATTTTCCTTAAATGATGTCGAAAATTTATAAAAAATACACTGTTACCACTCATTTGAACCGTGTTGTCTAGATGGTTCACTCATTTGAATCGTCGCGTCGGCATGTTTCGAATGAGTGGTAATAGCGTACACTTTCACTTACAATAATTGAGCCCGGATATGGAATTACCACTCTTATCGCATCGCCGTATTTCACCGATATTGATTTCGAAAATCAGTCATATTTTCCTTTAATAAATGCTAAGCCTTACTGGATTCTTCCTGTTTCTATACAGCTCCTTCCCCTCTCCACATACAAAATATGTCCAGTGTTATACAGTTTCCCATAACACCATTTACTACAACAATTACTCTATTTTAAATATTTAAAGGAGAATATACTAAAACACTGTTTACCACCCATTTCAGTTGGGCTCGCAGCTCAGTACTTTCAGTACTTTGATTTTTATTGTAAATATTCCGTTCTCATTTTGGGGTTTTCCCCACATTTGTACAGGTAATATATGGGATTTAGTACTACTAAACCTATGGACCCGGACTTAAATGTCTTTAGCTGTTGATAGGCCGTTAAACCCTAACAAACAAACAAACATTCCATCCCCACTCCTGGTATCCAGTTTAAAAGCATTCCAGTGATGAGCTGCTGGTTTCATGTTAAGCATGATAAGATAACACACATGTAATAGTACCTGATTGTATTCTTGTGCAGCAGCCTATGAGATAACTACTGTCTGTTTCACGAAAGCTGCCCAAATTTTACGGCTATATAAACAATTCAAAAACAAGATTTCTTTTGATAATATTAAATTAAAGGAAAAATTAAGAATGAGCCTTCTTTTTATTTCGTGAAATTTGGTCAAATATTGATTTTATTGCAAAACAAAATTTCCCCATGTTAAATCCCCATAGACATCTTCACGGAGTGAACATGTCTATGGGGATTTAACATGGGGAAATTTTTTTGAATTTTAGAAATGATTTTAGAAATGATTTTAGACTGATTTTTAAAATTTAACTTTTGTTTTCTTAGTTAGATCATATCCAAGCTATCTAGTCGGGTTTCGGAGTCAATTTCCAAATGTTTTCGTTTTTTGACTCCTCCCACACTTCCTTACCACTTTTTCCCCCATGTTAAATTCCCATAGAGAAATCAATTTTTCGTAATAAAACCAATATTTGACCAAATTTCATGAAATAAAAAGAAGGCTCATTCTTAATTTTTCCTTTAATTTAATATTATCAAAATAAATCTTGTTTTTGAATTGTTTATATAGCCGTAAAATTTGGGCAGCTTTCGTGAAACAGACAGTAGACACATTTGTGGCAGTGACGGGAGAAATGGGGCTTATGGGATTTGTGAGCAATGTATAGTTGCTGATCAAATAGCACACTCCTGTAGCCTGATAACTATCTATATTCCTGGTTAGAAACTTGACGTGAGTTTCATTGATGAAATGGTGAGCAGTGCAGATCCTGATCAGACTGTGCGGATGCACAGGCTGATCAGGATCTACACTGGTCGCAACATCCATAACATCCATAACATCTATATTGCTTGTTAGAAGCTTGACGTGAGTTTCATTGATGGAATGGCGAGCAGTGCAGATCCTGATCTGGATCTACACTTGTTGCAAAACCCGTAAGCCCCATTTCTCCAGTCACAGCCACAAATGTGAATCTTTGATATGTATGCCCCTTTCCTGGGGTCCATTGCTTTGGCTCCCACACAGAGAGATGAACAGTTAAAGGTATATGCCCATTCAGTAGGCACAAAATGTTCTTTATAGGAATTAAATATTAAGTGTATACTTTTGGGATTCCCCCCTTCCCCAATGCAGCAGGTTAAAACGGGATTGAACCCGTTTGCCCGGCCTTACATGACCTTAGCTGTTGATAGGCTGTTAAACACCAATAAACAAACAAAACAAAATAATTCCATCAGTTCTAAAAATTAAGAGTGCCCGCTATGCACCATTACCCCACGTATTGATTGGCATTATTATGCAGACGTAAATTTCCACACTGATATCAGGGCCGATAACTGTTTCCTTAAAATGTTAACGGATATTACTACCGTATTTATTCTCGGTATTTATTTTTTGATGTGCAATGATCATACATGTACATGTGGGTGGCAGGTGGGAGCACGCGATGGGTAATTTAACGATCGGGGTTCATCCTTACCGGAATCCCGATTGGAGACCTGTAGCCGATTTCATCAACATTGCAAAGTATTCTTATCTAGCAAAGTATACTTTGAGGGAGAAATTTTCAATTTTAGGAGAAATTTATTAATTTTTATTATACTGAATTTTTTACATTATCACAGCCAAAATGGCTGTGATAATGTAAAAAAATCAGTATAATAATTCTGCATACCTTTAATCATCAAATATATGCAGTAGTTAGTTCTATATGAAATAATGCATTTCATGAAAAAGAAATGATTACTCCCTCAAAGTATACTTTGCTAGGAAAGTATACTTTGCAAAGTCGGTGAAATAGGCTACTGGTTTGGCCCTCATATACGTCTTTGGCGTTTTGTATGTGACAGTTGAATCTGGTTATACCCCTTATGTGAGTATTACGATATTCGTAATCCTATTTTAGGGGAAGGGGCCAAGTGACTTGGTGTGGTATGGACCTGGCACCAGGTCAGGTTATTCTAATTTCAGGGCTGAATATATTTGTTCTTGATGTAAATATTCCGTTCTGATTTTGGGATTTTCCCCCCAATGCAGCAGGTTAAAATGGGATCGAACCCGTTTGCCTGGCCTTACATGACCTTAGCTGTTGATAGGCCGTTAAACACCAATAAACAAACAAATAAACAAACAAATAAACAAACATACATGTACTTGATAATCTGTCGAAAATGTTATTTTTTTCAGGCGATCCATTTAATTAATGTAAATCGCTACCCGGCCTTACAAGGCAAAATATTGCGGAATTATAAGTCCAAAAGGGGGAGGTAATCCATGACCCAGGGATCCCTTCAAAAATTTAAATTCTCTCTGTGCATCTACACACCATAAGGAAGTCACATACCAAATATCAAGTGTCCAGCTATTCCAGTTGAAAGTTTTACTTCTTACAAAGAAAAATTGCGGAATTCTAAGTCCGAAAGGGGAAGATAATGCATGACTTGGGGTCAAATAAAAAAATTAATTATCAAGTCTCCATCTATTACGGTTTAAATGTTTTACGTCTTACAAAATGTCTGATGAACGGGAGACACCCGTGACGAAAACATTGGGCCCATTTTTGTGGGTATCACAAACAAACAATAGTTCTGTTTAAGCACATACTATCAGAAACTGATAAGTTGGTCTGGCATAACTAGGGATTTTCGCAATACATCTACCAGTAAGGACAAATTGTGAAATACTTTATTATTTTTTGTCACACATTATTATATAATGCAGCAGGTTAAATGCGGGATCGAACCCGTTGGGTACATGCCCACTCAGTAGGCACAAACTGTTCTTTATATCAGAGACAACATCTGAGACATTTCCTGGCAAAATAAACCATTTCCCCACATATTGATTGGCATTATTATACATTTTATATCAGACGTAAATTTTCACACTGATATCAGGGGCGATAACCGTGTTTCCTTAAAATGTTAACGGACATTACTATTTAATTTTTCTCTGTATTTATTTTTTGATGTGCATACTTTATAATCTTGTCGAAATTTTTTTTTTCCGGTGACGCATTTAATTACTGTCTGTTTCACGAAAGCTGCCCAAATTTTACGGCCATATAAACAATTCAAAAACAAGATTTCTTTTGATAATATTAAATTAAAGGAAAAATTAAGAATGAGCCTTCTTTTTATTTCGTGAAATTCGGTCAAATATTGATTTTATTACGAAAAATTGATTTGTCTATGGGAATTTAACATAGGGGAAAAAGTGGTAAGGAAGTGTGGGAGTCAAAAAACAACTTTTTTTGGAAATTGACTCCGAAACCTGACTAGATAGCTTGGATATGATCTAACTAAGAAAACAAAAGTTAAATTTAAAAAATCGGTCCAGTATATCTAAAATTCAAAAAAAATTCCCCATGTTAAATCCCCATAGACATCTTCACGGTCTATGGGGATTTAACATGGGGAAATTTTGTTTTCGCAATAAAATCAATATTTGACCAAATTTCAATAAATAAAAAGAAGGTTCGTTCTTAAATTATCCTTTAATTTAATATTATCGAAAAAAAAAAAAAAGGTTTTTGAATTGTTTATATGGCCGTAAAATTTGGGCAGCTTTCGTGAAACAGATAGTAGTATAAATAATTAAAATATATCATGCCTCATTTGCATATGAAATTTCCACACTGATATCAGGGGCGATAACTGTTTCCTTAAAATGTTAAAACCCCAAGGCCGCAGGCCGCGGGTTCAAACAGTTCCCGAGGGCCACAGCAAACGTTTGCACACGGCTGGACATGATCAAACGTTATTGTTACATTTCCAACAAAAAACTGATGTAATTTGAGCATTATATTCAGTATTTTCAGTACTTTTATAAAATCGTCCCATTCACGTAGATACTTTTCGGTATGCATATTCCGGGGCCGCGTCATGAACGTCATGAAGTAGTGACGTCATGAAGGCACTTCGGCGTAGTGACGTCATGAAGGCACTTGGTCTACGCGCGGCCCCGGAATGAGCATTGCATAAAGTCATGTGCAAACAGCACGCACTATTTGTTTGCACATATGTGCAAACAACGGAAACCATGTAACAATACTATTTAGCCTCTGTATTTATTTTTTGATGTGCAACGATCATACTTTATAATCTGTCGAAAATACTATTTTTTTAGGTGACACATTTAATTTGTATTAATAATTACAGAATATCATTCCTCATTTCCATATGAAAATAGCTCGATACCACCGTGTGTCACTATCAGTAAAATAAATATTACTAACTGATTGTATCTGTATAGCGGGCACTCCTAATTTTAGAACTGGTGGAATATTGACATAATTATACACTTATTTAGTACCTATAAAGGACATTCTGTGCCTTCTGAGTGGGCATGTACCTTTAAATGACCTTAGCTGTTGATAGGCCGTTGTTAAACACCAATAAACAGACAAACACATTACTATACCAGGGCCCGGTTGCTCAAAACCTCTGTTGGCTTAACAGACTGTTAAATACTTAACAACATTAAGGATTTAACAGTCCGTTAAGCTAACAGAGGCTTTGAGCAACTGGGCCCAGACTTTTAAACAAGTTTCCATTACATACCCCAGTGTATATTTAAATACAATTATTAAAGGTACATGCCCACTCAGAAGGCACACAATATTCTTTATATCAGAGACATCATCCGAGACATTTTCTGGCAAAATAAACATTCATTCACCATTACCCCACGTATTGATTGGCATTATTATACATTTTATCATACATCAGACGTAACTTTCCACACTGATATTTGGGGCGATAACCGTGTTTCCTTCAAATTTAACTGATATTACTATTTATACTCTGTATTTATATTTTAATGTGCAATTGTAACGTATTGTCATAACTATGTCATACAATTATCATACTTTATATTCTGTCGAACATATTATTTTTTCAGGCGACGCATTTAATTAGTATAGATAATTAAAAAATGACATGCCTCATTTGTATGAAAACAGCCTGATACCACCGCGCGTCACTATCAGTAAAATAAATATAATTAATGATTATATATGTATAGCGGGAACTCGTAATTTTTAAAACTGGTGGAATAGTGACATACTTATACACTTATCTAATACCTTTAAAGAACATTTTGTGCCTACTGAGTACTGAGTGGGCATGTACCTTTAAACGACCTTAGCTGTTGATAGGTCGTTGTTAAACATCAATAAACAAACAAACACATTACTATACCAGACAGAGTTTCCAGTATATACCATGTATACCCCAGTGTATATTTAAATAAAATTATTATTCATCCATTGCGAAACAGGTTTATAATACAGAAACAAATAGCATCGCAAACGCTAGTTATTTATCTGTATTACAGCTTTTATACAATCCCAGTTTTTCCCCAGGCGATGTATAGGTTCTAAAATACTTGATAGGCAATTAATCTACAGTGGGACCTCTGTAAACCGGACACCCTGGGAATCCCAGGGTGTCCAGTTTAGAGATGTTCCGCTGTAAAATAGACAGGTGCTACTTCAAGATACGCGTGTGCGTTTTGTGATCATGAACAGGCATTACAATGGGAGATACTTGGCAATGGACAGTCTCAAAAATAAGCACAACTGACTTTTCTATGTGTCCACTGTACTTTCCAAAAATCTTGTCGCATTCTAGGCATATTTATCCCATCAACACAGTGCGTATGTGCTGTGAAACACGGTGCCGTGAAACATTTTTGATATCCAGTCAATACAATGTTTCCATTTTACAGCCATTTGTAGGTGTTGACGGGATAAATAGAATAGTAGGTTAGTGCCGTGAATGGGAAAAAATATCTGGCGCGGCACGGAAACGGGATGTGCTCGGCAGAGCCTCGCCCATCCCGTTTCCTGAGCCTTGCCAGATATTTTTTCCCATTCACGGCAACCTACTATTCTCTATCTATTTTCCTTATTTCTGAACCAAAATATATGTTGTGACCACTCATTTGAACCGTCTCGGCGAGACGGTTCAAATGAGTGGTCACAACATATACTTCTGATGAGAAATAAAGAAATTCTTGAGCCTTGCCGGATAGTTTTTCCCATTCACGGCACTAACCTACTATTCTCTATATATCGGAGACCCATAGAAGGATTAGTCTTGCTCACGGTGCCCAGATAGCATGCAGTTGCACATCCAACCTTGACATTGGTACAACAAGTTGGTCCTATATGTACTTATAGTTTGCATATTTATATCTGCGACATCTGCTTTACTATGGTGGCATATATCTGACATGCACATACTAAGATAACCCATATTTTTCTGTCTAACGCAGGGTGACTTACCCAAAACAAAGTTATGTCTGCTACACAGAAAGGAAATCCGGGTTACTAATGAGATAACGTGATAGATCAGTCGTCTTAAATCACATCCAGACGACTTAGCAGTCGACCAAGACCTGTAGCCTATTTCACCAACATTGCAAAGTATACTTTCAGGGAGAAATTAGGATACATTTTTTAATTTTTAGCCAAGTTTTTTTTTTTTTTAAATCCAGGATATTGGATGGGCGAAAGCCGGGCGGGCGGCGGGCGGCGGGCGGCGTCCACAATCAATGTTAAGTTTTCGTGCTTGAGTCCATTTCTTTGTTACTGTACCACATAGGACCAACAAACTTTCACAGCTTCATAACCAAGGGATGCCCACCACATATAACTATCCAACATGTTACCATTTTTTAATTTGACCCATTTTTTCCGCGCAGTCGACATAGCCATTTTCAATGTTAAGTTTTCGCGTTTACAATGTTAAGTTTTCGTGTTTAAGTCCATTTCTTTGGCACTGTACCACATAGGACCAACAAACTTTCACAGCTTCATAACCAAGGGGTGCCCACCACATATCACTATTCAACATGTTACCTTTTTTTTTAACTTGACCCATTTTTTCCGCGCTGTCGACTTAGCTATTTTCAATGTTAACTTTTCGCGTTTACAATGTTACGTTTTCGTGTTTAAGTCCATTTCTTTGGTACTGTACCACCTAGGACCGCCAAACGTTCACAGCTTCATAACCAAGGGGTGCCCACCACATAACGTTAACTTTTTAACGTACGTCTGGTTAAAGTTTTTTGGTTAAAGTTTTTCGTTATACTATATCTCTGCAACTGCTTCGCCCATTACCTTGAAACTTCACATATGGGTGTTTATCATCATCCATATTTTCATTCTACCCCCCAACCGTGCTGCCTCTGTGCCCAAGATCAAATTACCTTGAATTTTTTTCTTAAAGTTTGTTTGTGTACTATATCTCTGCAACTGTTTCACCCATTACCTTGATACTTCACATGTGTGTTTATCATCATTGTCGCGCCCGCTTGCGGAAAGCGCGATATAGTCGGCATTTTGGCATACGTCCGTCCGTCCGTACATCCGTGTGTCCGGTTAAAGTTTTTTGGTTAAACGTTTTCCATCTACTATATCACTTTTTTTCAGTGTCCATGCCTCGCCCCAAGGCGCGACATGCAGGTCACAGCCATCTTGTCTACACAAAGTGGGTATAATTATGTTATCCAAGTGTATATGCTTGGAAAAAACCTGGCCTTCGTGGCTTTGCCTCGTTTCTTGTTATTATACTGAATTTATTACATTATCACAGCCATTTTGGCTGTGATAATGTAATAAATTCAGTATAATAATTCTGCATACTTTTAATCATCAAATATATGCAGTCGTTAGTTCTATATGAAATAATGCATTTCAGGAAAAATAAATGATTACTCCCTCAAGTATACTTTGCTAGAAAAGTATACTTTGTAATGTTGGTGAAATAGGCTACAGAAACATTGATACCTTAAATATGCCTAAAAGCATCAATAAATGATGCTTTTATGTATATTTAATGTATTTATAGACCTCGGTCCGTTACTTCAACCTGTGCCTAAATCCTGTCAAAACCCACAGACATACTCTAAATATTTGCAAAAACAAGATTATGTCCACGAGTGACATCGATTGTTCGTGCTATTTTAATTGTTATCACAACTTTGATACATGTTCGAGTTTTTTTTCTACATTTACACAGCACATGGGCATGTATGGACATGAGCATGTGATAGCACAGTTAGATCACGTTCGTCCGCATGTACGATCGTTTAAAGTCCTTGCCAGACGGTAACACAGTTTGTCCCGTATTTCAATTTTTCGCGTCAAGACGTCTTAACAATTGATCAAGAGCCTGAGGATATACACTGTAATCAACTGGAAATAGCGGGCAGTATATATCACGTTTTTTTTTTACGAGATTTCGTCTTATTTATCGTCCAATTTATGTTGTGCTCACAAATTAGTAAGTTGCCTTCAACGATAGTTATCTGGTTAAGAAGACGGCTTAGAAGGTGTATTACGACGAATTAGCAATCACGTTATTGTCTTAAGTAATGGCAAAAATATGCCACCATAGACAGTATCACGCTTTTGACGAGCTTTCGTTTATTTATCTCCTCCAATTTGTGGTGGTTGATTGGGTGCATGCGATGGGTAAGACATTTAATGATCCAGGGGCGGATCCAGCATTTGGGGAACGGAAGGGGGGGGGAGGGTTGTCTAGTTGCGAAGGTATAAACTCTTGCAATCTACTCCCGCTAGCTACGGACGGTACGCAACGGTACGGGAGTAATTGCAAGAGTTATACCGTTCGCAACTAGGGGGTTGTCCTATTTTCGAGCTCTTCGTAATGCACTTTCCTGTGTTTTACGGCATTTAAATTCAGACTCCAACTGGTGATAAACTGTGATCTATGTAAACTCCGTGGCTGAGCGGGGGGTGCAACCCCGGCCGGAACCCCCCTCCAGATCCGCCCCTGTGATCGGGATTCATCCTTACCGGAATCCCGACTGGATACCTGGTTTGGCCCTCGGGTACGTCTTTGGCATTCTTGTATGTGATAGTTGAATCTGGTTATATACCCCTTATATGAGTATAAATACGATTATTCCTAATCTATTACTTTTAGGGGAAGATTCCAAGTGACTGGTGTGGTATGAACCAGGCACCAGGTCGGGTTATTCTAATTTCAGGGCTGAATATTTTATTTTTGTTTGGTTATTATTCCGTTCTAATTTTGGAATCCCCCTCCCCCAATGCAACAGGTTAAATGCAGGATTGAACCCGTTTGCCAGGCCTTACATGATAGCCGTTAAACACCAATACATTACATAAGTAAATCAAAATCTCCAGTTTATCTCTTGCCGAAAAATGAGACTAAACTGTGGTCCCGTCTCTGTATTTCCTTAGCTGTTGCTGGGAAGTTAAACCCATTCATTTCCATTCAAGTGTCTTGTAATAGATACTTTAATTGTCATTGACAAATCATGGGCGGATTCAGTGGCGGGGCGGTATATGGACCCTAAAATTCGCCGAGTAACAGTGACAGAGTCAATATTTTTGCTCCAAAATGCGCCAGAACGCAGGAAATGCGATGTAGATTTCAAAATTCTAGGAGGGAATGCCCCCGGACCCCCTAGCGCTATCCCGAGCTCCGGTCAGTCTACGCTCGATCGATAATATAGTAAAGTATTGCAAAATAGTTACGCCCCCCCCCCCCCAACCCGAAATCCTGGATCCGCGCCTGCAAATATTGGCGAGATTAGCGCAGGCGGTGGTGTAGATGGCATACATGTGCCACCATATATATTTACGTTTCTCTTTATCAATCTACTGACGCAAGCCTTGTGCAGAGCGGGGCCCAAACGCATGATACTTGTGAATGATGATGCAACCTGTACCGTGTGCACGTGATCAATATTGTGGTTTGGCCACCGACCAATCAGAATGACGCCTCAACAATTAGACTGGCGCAAGTTCAATTATTGTTGACATTTCTAAGGGTATACACCGCGGTACTCCGAACACAGATTTACTATTGTAAACATGGAGTACGGCCGTGTAACCATGTGGCTCGGCACTCTGTCAATTATCTGTTTTACCTCCGTAGAAAGCAAAGTTTTCAGCAAATCAACAAAAGAAATATCATTATTCCAACGACCTGACGTGGTGTGGAAGAGAGACGAAACATTTCCCCGCGATAAGCGATCGGCTGACGATTCTAATTTAGCAAACAGTGAACGTGAGCGAACGATTCATTCACAAAATCTTACGTTGCTTTCTACAAAGTTCGTACTACATGGATTTTCTGACAACGAAGCATTTGTTCATTGGACAGGAATACACAATGACGTAAGTACAACTACATTTATCTTATTTTTCTACTATTTACGTTAAATAATTGTAGAAAAAAATTCCACGGCAACGTTGCGTGTGTCCTTCAAACTACACGCAGCTCTGTTTACATTTTCTCGTGACGTCAAACGGCCTTTGTATAGGTGTGCGTATCTTTCCATTGACGCTCCCTCGCGCCCGGATGATGGTCAGCTCGTGAGAAAACGGACCTTGTCAATTGACCACTTTGTCATCAATTCATCATTTGACCGATTCTGCAACCGAAACATATTTTGTATTATTATATAAACGCAGATATATATGGAGTTGAATTATTTAATAAAATAAAACCTTTCTAGGACTTTCTAGACTGGTCTAAATTAAACTGGACTAGACCAAATCTAGACTGGTCTAAGGGTACATTTGCTAATTGGAACGTTTTCTGAGGTATAAAACTTTCAGCCCCAGATAAGCACAAAAAAACAACAACACAACAATTTGGTGCGAAGAGTGGAAAGGGTTTCAGGAACAAATAATTTATTTTGCTATATACTGTAGGAAATAGAGGAATGACTACCACGTGTGTAAAAAATAAAAGGCAGGAAGCTTGGCTAGAGAGCTTGAAAATGATTGAAGTAAAACAGAGCTCCAGATAAGGTGCGTATTTGTGTATTTTACGCACTTATTTTAGCAGAATATGCATTGATTATCATAAGTGGGAGTACAAAATACTCACACTGCCACAGCAATATGAAAATACGCATTGATTTTCAAGTTGAGTAGTGAAAATACGTACTGTAATACAGTTGAAAATTTACTTAGTTGAGCTGCAAACAAGCAGTGTAGTGTAAATAAGTGAATTTGTATGTGTTTTATTTTTTATAATTTCTTCCCTATTTAATAAGAAAGAAAATCAATAGTACATTTGTAAAAGTAAAATATGCACTGAATTTGAAATATGGGGGTATAATACTCTTCAGATACAGAACTTATCTGGAGCCCTGGTAAAAAATCTAAAGTTAAATTTTGAAAATTTGTTCACAATTACCAAAATAAATTTTTAACAAATCTGTTTTTAGTCCACATATTAGGCATTGGGTCTCTCGGGCATGTGCACAGTGATGAAAAATGTGTAAAAATAATTTTGTTTTAAATTTTTATCCTATTTCTGAACCCAGTTATACTAAATATTAGCGAAATAATTCGCTCCGATATGTTATCTACGGCTACAATTTTAATCATTAAAAAAATGTGAATAACCGAAGTGCATACCAAAACCTGTTGCATGTAGGTAAAAATTTAGTAAACTGTATATTTTATACCTTTAAACAAATAATCTTTGATGTAGAACTGGTAAATAGCCAAAAATAATAGAACATGGAAATAAATTTCCCATGGAAGCCATCTTTTCTCTAGTTGTTGTTCAACATTCAACATAACCAAATGAAGCTTTCAAATTTACAAGATATACATGTAAATGTCAGATAAACACCTTGACACGGTAAAATAGCCAATTTATGGATGTGTATGTTCTTTATTAATAATTTATTGATACAGCTTTTACAGCAATTTTGTAAAACTAAATATATACATAATAATAAATCACCTGAAAAAATCTGTATTCGTTAAAAAATGTTTATAGACTGAAAAATAACTAACATATTTATTAAATGGCTTGTTTTTCTAAAATCGATGGTACCATTCACTAATTCAACCCATTACATTCGGAATACACCTTTACAGGTATTGTTATGCCCCCCGGTCTCGGTAGAGCTGGATGCATATAGTGTTTGGATTGTGTGTCTGTGTGTCCGTACGGCAAGAGTTTCTCAATTATTCAATTATTAAATATTTCAACACAGCATACTTGTGGACAAATGCCACACATCCATGCTGCCCTTAATATGACCTTGACCTTTTGACCTTCACAACTGACTTTCATAACTGTGTTGATGAATACTTATCACTTTTGGTTAATTAACTTTGCCACAGTTTCTCCAATCTGTCGCCTGTGCCGACAGGCCAGATTTTCTCGTTTTAAATATTTTATTTTTCTTATTTGTCAATGAAATTATACGTTGTGACCACTAATTTGAAGCGTCTCGACGAGACGGTTCAAATGGTGATCACGACATATATTTCAAAGCACATATGAAGAAAATATTTATAATTTTTCACAACAAAATGACATATCAGCATGAAATGGGTTAATTTATTTTTTTGTTTATAGTGGCCCTGCGCAGTGAAAAATCATTTGACATGAGACAAGCCGATTTTGTACGAATAATTAAAGAATATTTATATCTTCTGTAAATGACTTCGAAAGTTGCTGAAATTTTCATAACAAATTCTATTCCGCATTTGCTCCGAATTTCAGACTGAACATTTCTTCAACTGTCAACGTTTTACAGAAAATATCGTAAATTTTGTAAATATTTTGCATATCTTTTTAGGAACAAAAGCACATGGCTTGTGTCATAAATAATATCAACTTGAAAACAGGTAATTTTGAATATGATGCTTATCTGGGTTCCTGGTGTAGTTATTTACTTGGTAACTTGACCACTGACCACTGACCAACTGACCACATTCAAAATCTAGGGCAATTTTGGGACAAGGCAAGTATGGGTCCTCTTACAGATACAGAGCTCCAGTAGCCTATTTCATCAACAATGCAAAGTATACTTTAGTAGCAAAGTATACTTTGAGGGAGAAATTTTCAATTTTATGATAAATTTATTAATTTTTATTATACTGAATTTATTACATTATCACGGCCAATTTGGCTGTGATAATGTAATAAATTCAGTATAATAATTCTGCATACTTTTAATCATGAAATATATGCATTTGTTAGTTCTATATGAAATAATGCATTTCAGGAAAAATAAATGATTTCTCCCTCAAAGTATACTTTGCTAGTAAAGTACACTTTGCAATGTTGATGAAATAGGCTACTGATAGGCTTTCTGTCTAATAGGTAAATTTATGCCGCAGGGGACATGGATTTTTTTATGCCACCGGGTTTCGAAGAAACGGGTGGCATATAGTGTTTGGACCGTCCGTCTGTCCGTCCGTCCGTCACACATTTCGGTTAACCACTTTGTCACAGTTTCTCAAATATGCTGCAGGGGGCATCCGCGTTCGACAGACGCATTTCTTGTTTATTAATTCTTTCCCACGAACTAACATTTTGTTCCCTCAATTCAACAATTTGTTCCCTTGAATTAACAACTCATTCCCACAAAATGACAATTTGTTCCCTCAGTTTAACAATTTGTTCCCTTGAGTTAACAATTCTTTCCCATGATATAACAATTCGTTGCCACGAATTAACAATTTTCATGTGTGTTTGTGTCTTACTCTGCTATATCAACAGATACAAACTTCAACTTGTCTACTTTTGATTTAAAAGCCTCATTTGCATATGAAAATAGCCTGATACCAACTCGCGTCACTATCAGTAAAATACATATTACTAAATGATTATACCTGTATAGCGGCCACTCGTAATCTTTAGAACTGGTGGAATAGTGACACAATTATACTCTTATTTAATTCCTTAATAGAACATTTTGTGCCTACTGAGTGAGCATGTACCTTTAAGATGATGGTAAAACAATCTGTTTTGAAACGTGATGAACTGGCCTTGAATCTGACACTCAGGTATGCATAATCTACTCGATGGATCACTGATTGTGACAGCCAACTTTTCCCGCCAAAAGTGCATATTAAATTATGCGCATTCAGGGCCGTAACCAGAGGTAAAAACCAGGGGGCCGTTTCACTAAACTTCGTACGACTAAAATGTTCGTAAGTGCAAAATTATGATAGTCTGTAAATACCACATTAACAATGTTTTCTTGCAAACATTTATTGGATTTACATTTATCGAGCATAAGCTGCATATATATATCCATCAATTGCAAGTTCCACACGATCCTAAATTTACACTTACGAACATTTTAGTCGTACAAAGTTTAGTGAAACGGGCCCCAGACTAGGCGAACCAAGTCCCGATATGGGGGTCAGGGAGCGTTCTCACCGCCACCACGCCGGGGATGTATTTAATTCTTAGCATAAAAAATCGGCAAAATGACAGACGTCTGCCTCATCCTGTTTACGGTACAGGCATTATGCTGTTTCACCCACAAGTAATTGGAATGGACCGTGATATGTTAATTTTGCGACCAATGCAATCATCACAAAATGATTTGCGGACTAGTCCATTTATGAAAAGGGGGTGTTTTTGTTCCCAAAAATGTGAAAAGTACATGCAAAAAGTGCAGATCCTGATGAGATCCTGACGAGCCGGCTCATCTGCATCTACACTATTTGCCAATTATACTAAATACAGGGGCGGAATACAGGGGCGGATCCAGCATTGGGAAACGGGCGGGGGGGGTCCTATTTTCGAGCATGCCCCCCCCCCATGTCCGAAAATGCACTTTCCTGTGTTTTACGGCATTTAAATTAAGTTTTGTGTCTAAAGAGTACTATATACCCCGAGGTTTCAAATTCAATGTGGATTTTACTTTTACAAATGTAGTATTCATTTTCTTCTTTATTCAATAGAGAATTAACACATAATCATTTTTATTTTCATTTTAAGTTCTCTTATTTGAGCTGCAAAAAGCAAAGCAAACACTGTTTGCTTTTTGCAGCTCAACTAAGTAAAGTTTTAACTTTATTACAGTATTTTCGCTACTAATTTTTGAAAATCAATGCGTATATTTACATTGCTGTGAGTATTTTGTACTCCCACTTTTGATAATCAATGCGTATTCTGCTAAAATAAGTGCGTAAAATACACCGACACGCACCTTATCTGGAGCTCTGTATGTGTATAATATATGGGTTAACTGTTGCCTTCCATTTTTCTGTTGCCAGACGGTGTTTGTTTTGACGAGGCGACGGGAGGCTGATACAGTCATCGCCAGCACGCTCTGGAGGTACGTTATACAGCATATATAGCACAATACAATACAGGAGTACAATACAATAATTCAACAGAGTACAGATAGTCCAGTGCAAGGCAATACAATATAATATCATGATGCCTTACAATAGTCAATGCAATACACTACAATGTCATAAAATACATTACAACGCAGTACAATACACAATACAGTGCAGTGTTAGTCCATGGAAAATATGGTTTGTCCCACCACACATTGCAACAGTCAGTTTTTATTTGGGTGTTCAGATTAAAATATTAAGAATACACAAAAAATCCACCTTGGGGAAAGTGCTTAATTTCAATAAATCCAAAATGGCCACCAAATAATATATAAAGCAAGACTGTGAGCAGGTCACATGTATTATTTTGGTGCATGATAGCATACCGGTAACTATATAATTGGTTGAAAATCAAAATGGACACCAAAATGTACAATTTTTGTAGTACAATACAATGCAATTGATGGGGTCAGTGGAAGAAAGGGGCTAAGTCCCTTTAAATGATGATATTATTAACAGACTATAGTGCCCGCTATACAGATATAATCATTTAGTAATATTTATTTTACTGATAGTGACTTGATCGCGGTGGTATCAAATTACAAAGTGTACGTTTCCTTAAAATGTTAACAGAAATTACTATGTATTCTCTGTATTTATTTTTTGATGTGCAATGTTCATACTTTATAATCTGTCAAAAATATTATTTTTTTCAGCTGACGCATTTAATTAGTATAAATAATTAAAATCATGCCTCATTTGCATATGAAAATAGCCTGATACCACCTTGAGTCACTATCAGTAAAATAAATATTATTAAATGATTATTCCTGCATACTAGTGGGCACTCGTAATTTTTCCAACTGGTGGAATTAAGTGACACAATTATAGACTTATTTAATTCCTATAAAATTGTCTAACGTCGCCGTAAAAGTTCACATTTTGCCCTCCCATTTACATTTACTGGTGTCAGTTAACATTAAGTGTGAACAGAAAACGGAAAATGATAACTTACTGAAACTTTCACTAATATGAGACGCGATGCCTTGTACCTCAGTACACATATTATGACGTCATGACTTGATGTCACATACTTGTGACGTCACTGAACGTGAATACATGTTTGACGTTATGGCCATGGTGTCGTGACAAAATATTATAGCAAGGATACTTACACGAGTTCCTCGCAGCATCAGTGACTTAGAAATGCTTGAGGCACTGTACATTGTTGCCTAACTGTCGTTCTTTGTCACTCTTTTTCGTCGTTTGTCCTTATGAATTCAAAATGGTGAACGCATAATTTAACTGGTTACATATCAGCAAAGTCTTCGCTTACACTGCACTTTGATTCATAAATAATCTTAAATATGAACAACCTAGTGTATGCAAATGATATTACCATGCATCTATTATCTTAGTAAATTGAGACTTTTGAACAATTCTATCCAGTACTTAGCGAACGATATGCCATTTAATGTCACTTATTTTTATCATAAACGGAGGTAGACACGCAGCTATGTAATTACATATATATCCGGTGTTTGTATTGCATTTGGCAAAATAAATGCATCAACATCTCTCTAATAGATTCAGAATCAGTGATTTCAGTGCAGCTTCTTGATTGTTTGTGTATAAGCAATACATAATGCACAAAACACACAGTGAAGTCGGTGGAGTTTTCGAAAAGTCTTGAAATTAATTTGAAATTTGATGGTCATAAACTTGCTTTTCGTACGATTTGTAGTATCAAATCATCAGCTTATCACTTGACTGCATAATAATGGATATCAGGTGATGGTAATGCGATCCTCAAGAAATAAACACGGCGACAATTATAAGGTACATGTATCACGCTACCACATCTGCCCGACGTCGTGTTAATGTTATAAGCGGCCTACTGCCTACTTTAAAATCTGTCGAAATTACGTTACTTGGGCCGCAATCCAAAACATGACGTTACATTAGCAACTGCAACACGAGCCATAAACATTATTTTCATACTTTGTCTTGGCCTAATGGGAGATATCCAACGAGATATCCAAATTTGGTTGACATGCGATAAAAGATGACAAATCTATAGGACTTTTTTTCCGGGTATTTTATCAACACCTCTTGTATATGCCGTTGATAAAGACGTCGTAATTTCGACGTCATTGATCTAAAACGTCATATAAGTTTTTACCACGCGTCATAAAAATACTTCTAAAATTAAAAATAATTGGGATACATTGATAATTTTGGCGGCATATGGCTTTTTAAAAGATGTACAATTCAGAATATGCGAAAAAGTAAAAACTGAAATTTTTGTCATTATTAAAGCGCGGTTTTCGCACGGCGCGGCTCATATACGTATTGTAGTAATTTCCCTGCCAAAAAATGTAAGTTAAAGTAAAATACACATTTGTGGCTGTGACTGGAGAAATAGGGCTTGTGGGGTTTGCGACCAGTGTAGATCTGAATCAGTCTGTGCATCCGCAGTCTGATCAGGACCTGCACTGTTCGCCATTCCATCAATAAAACGCCTGTATGATGCTTATAAAACAAGCAATATAGCAATATACAGTCGAATAGCAATCACCTGACTATAAAGGCCACACTTTTGTTGTCCCAATGGCACAATTACTATATAAATGACCCTGCGAATAAAGACCACCTGTGAACAAAGGCCAGATTTTTTTTCTTCCCTTGACTGGCCTTTATTCACAGGTTTGACTGCAGATCGGTTTCAGGCAACTTGATCAGGAGCTACACTAGACTAACATACCATGTCTATATCGCTGTTTACTTTTATTTTTTATTAACCCTTAGACCGCTATCTTATTTTTTTGTCGTCTGCTGTTTATTTTCTATTTTCCATAATAATTTACAACATGGTTTGACAGCATTTCAGAATCATTTCCAATGGAAATGATTCTGAAGTGCTGTCAAACCATGTTTTTATTGAGAAATAAGGCAAGATATAAAAGCAACAGCAGACGACAATTGTTGTGAGTAGCAGTCTAAGGGTTAATCTGACATTTGTCTTTCTGTTATTATGCTATGGATCATGGGCGGATTCAGGGGGGGGGGGGCGGACCCGGCGCGCACCCCCCTAAAATTCGCCGAGTAAAGGTTTTTTACAAGTTACAAGGCACGTTTCATGCCAAGTCCCATGTATTCCATGCATTTTTCGGTCGTTGTCTTATTGTTTCAAAATTTAAACGTTTTCAATCAAAAATCATGTCTAGACATACTGTGACAGTGTCAATATTTTCGATAATATAGTCAAGTATTGCAAAATAGTTACGCCCCCCCTAACCCGAAATCCTGGATCCGCGCCTGTGGATAGGTAATTCGGCTATGGGAGGGTAATGAGAGTGATTAGTCCATAGAGGTCAAGAGCAATGAATACACTGGCCGTAAGTCACATTTAACCAAGTTTTAGGGGGTGCGTAAAATCGCACCTCTTGCACTCCCGGCTACGCCACTGCCCGAGTCTCTGGGCACAAGAGTAAATCAGATTTGGCAGGTAGACATGTTCTGTTCCACACAATTACCACAAGCGTCATGAATATTCTAAACCGTAACGAGGTACCGCCGACATCTGTTTCATTGCACCTGATGAAATATTGCATCATCGTTTGTACCATGCTTCTTTACAATCAATACACATTTATTGTGCAGGTTAAAAACTCGGACCTGTGCCATTTTTTTATGGCACACGTTTTTTGCCTAGTATTTACTACATGTATTTGAAGTTTTAACTGATTTCATTCTTAGGATACGCCATTTTATGTGTGGAAAATCCGAAATATTTTCTTAACGATTGCTGAGAAGTGTATGTCGTGACCACCATTTGAACCGTCTCATCGAGACGGTTCAAATGAGTGGTCACAACATATACTTTCAGTGAGAAATAACAAAAATAAAATATTAAAAAAAAATCATGCCTGTATAGGTGTAATTAGAATGAAATGGGTTAATTAATCTATAATCTATAATTCCTAAGCCCTGGTCAAATTCCAATTGGTTATTCATTTGTAAATTTACTTTCTATAAATCATATTACTATTAAAAGATAGATTGTCAAATATTGAGCCAAGAACCATTTATAGGCTACAAAAAATTAATGTTTAGATTCTCATCCCCGCCCGCCCCTAATAAAACAGCCCGCCCAAGGGTTTTTTATTTAATTTTTTTTTTTTTTTAAATATTATTTTCTTTTTTTTTTAAGCTAAAAACATTTGGTTAAATTTACGAGAATGATGCGGCCCGCGTAATAATACCGCTCCCACAGCTTTTTATCTGAGTGCTTTACGTAGCACAATACAGCAACCCAGGAACTCCAGATCAGCAATACTTCAATATAAACATGTTATTACAAAACTCTATTGCACGCAACTGCGCCTTGCTGTTCAACACCTCGTTTTAGTATTGCCTGAATATAAAAAATAAAAGTGTCCCACCCGCCCCATTTTTCCACAAAATTTGGATGAGAATCTAAACATTCATTTTTTGTAGCCTTAATTGTGGAATAAAGTTTCTGGCAGTATTACCAGTGCAAATTGGCAGTCCTGCATGTCGTAAATATTTTGATGCAAAACAAATTACACATGGTATTAAATAATTTACATTTGTAATTACCATAATTAAAATCTGGATCAAATATTTGAAGAAAAATTACAATTCCATCCTATACTTGGGACATGATAGACATAGATGGAGAGAGGGGTCACTGGGGGGGGGGGGGGGCTTACCTTCACCATCCCCTAAAATCACCCAGCTGTGTTACCAGCACCCATATGGTCATATAGTTCGACATACAGCTACAAATCTATAGTTACAATGTATCGTATTTATTGTAGTAAACGCTCCAGGGGCTATGCAATATGTGGGGATCAAAAAGTGGAAAGTAGGATCAAAATGTGTTATTTTCACATACAAAAGACATTTAAAAATGAAAAAATCCCGACAGGTGGGACAGCGTGGGAAATCTGTTATACGTCATTATATTGAGGGCGTATACACATTCCTTACAGAAAGAAACGAGAGCTATCGATTCAAGATTCGGATGCGTGTAGTTTATAAAATGCGATATTTGGCTATTGGCATTCAGACCAATGATATATTACTTTAGGATTGCTACTCACCAATAGCGAAGCAGCTTACAACCACTTTCACTGACAACTTTTTGTAAACAAACATAGCATGATGACTCGATTCATGTTCTAAACTAGTAAAGGCATTCCAGCTGAATTTTTTTACTCGCAACTCAGGCTGGTCAGATGTAAAATAAACCAGCCGTTACTAAAATCTTCTAGCAACGGCCGAGCGGGTGAGCTTAAGTTTCAAGCCCTGCTAGTCAGATGGACTAGCCAGCTATCGAAATGAGGTAGTCCTCCAGCAAATCAAATGAGCAACGGACTATGGGACTAGCGTTAGTGTCGAACCCTGCGGTAATATAACTTAAACGCTCTTTGTCTTTATTAATGACATCTCTAAATGCTGAACCAAAAAGAATATAACCCTTACACATAATACATCCTGATGTGTGGGACCCCATCTTTATAAAGTTTTGATTTGGATAAAAGAGGAGGTTTAAGACTATTGCACATGCTAATCTATATAATAGTAGACTTGGGCTGGCGAAACACAAGTTGAGTGTTCTTGAACTTGACTATTGCACATGCTAATCTATGTAATTATCGACTTGGGCTGGCAAAACACAAGTTGAGTGTTCTTGAACTTGACTGTTGCACATGCTAATCTATGTAATGGGCTGGCAAAACACAAGTTGAGTGTTCTTGAACTTGACTGTTGCACATGCTAATCTATGTAATTATCGACTTGGGCTGGCAAAACACAAGTTGAGTGTTCTTGAACTTGACTATTGCACATGCTAATCTATGTAATTATCGACTTGGGCTGGCAAAACACAAGTTGAGTGTTCTTGAACTTGACTGTTGCACATGCTAATCTATGTAATGGGCTGGCAAAACACAAGTTGAGTGTTCTTGAACTTGACTGTTGCACATGCTAATCTATGTAATTATCGACTTGGGCTGGCAAAACACAAGTTGAGTGTTTCTTGAACTTGACTATTGCACATGCTAATCTATGTAATTATCGACTTGGGCTGGCGCAACACAAGTTGAGTGTTCTTGAACTTGACTGTTGCACATGCTAATCTATGTAATTATCGACTTGGGCTGGCAAAACACAAGTTGAGTGTTCTTGAACTTGACTATTGCACATGCTAATCTATGTAATTATCGACTTGGGCTGGCGAAAACAAAATTTCAAATTTTTTATTGGGTAAAATAAAAGTGCACCACTGTTTACACAGCAACAGACAGCAATTATTGAATAGTTTGCTTCAAAATGAAAACATGTCTTGCCATTTCATTAGAATTGTCTCCAAGGAGACAATTCTAATGAAATACCAAGATATGTTTTCATGGAAAATAAGAAAAATATGCTATATTTGTGGTCTGTAATTGTAATTGCTTTTTGATACTCGCTACAATTCAATTTCAATTGGGTTTGTGGCAATTTTAATTGGGTATTTAAGCAAATACGCAGCTTATCTGGAGGTCTGTAAAGTCATCTGAAAATTCAAATTTATGTGTCTTTTATAAGGCAACTATAATGCCAAAACTAATTCAGAAAAAATTGTGTTTATTAGAATGATTACGGTATGCAATAGTAGACTTGTGGGGGAGTAACATGAGAACAGTCAATACATTCAACCACGGCGGGTCACATGTTGTTGTGGACAGAGAAAGTCTACTGTATCACCTGATCACCAGCTGTTACATCCAGTGAACACTAATTATGCGGCAGCTAACTTTATACAAGGGATAGCCCTCCTACTTTAAATGTACATGCCCTGAGTGGGCACAAACTGTTCTTTATCATGTTTATAGGAATTAATTAAGTGTATAATTGTGTCACTATTCCACCAGTTCTAAAAATTACGAGTGCGCGCTATACAGATATAATCATTTAGAAATATTTATTTTACTGATAGTGACTCGCGGTGGTATAAGGCTATTTTAATATGCAAATGAGGCATGATATTTTTAGCTCACCTGAGCGAAGCTCATGTGAGCTATTGTTACCGCAATGTGTCCGTCGTCCGTCGTCGTCCGTCGTCGTCCGTCCGTGAACATTTTCAAACGTCTTCTCTTCGGTAACCATTGGGCCTATAGTCACCAAACTTCATGGTTATGTTCCTTAGGTAGGGGGATTACAAAATTGTTAAAATGAAGTCATTACGTAATCCAAGATGGCTGCCGTCTAAAAATAGCACAAATTCTTCAAAAATCTTCTTCTCAGGAACCGCCAACCGGATTTTGACAAAACTTGGAAGGAATGATCGATGTACAATGCTCTTTCAAAGTTGGTAAAATGGTGACCCCGTTGTCAAAAATGGGCCATGGGATCAAATTTGGGTCAATTTTTATTTTTGACCGAATATGGTCATGTCATATAACAAATCGAAAGTATCAACGAGGTGATCACTCTGGTGCATTTTTTGTCGAAATCGGATGGTTATGTCATCCAAGAGGGCCACCGAAAGGTCAAAAGGTCGTTCTTTTATTAGAGATTTAAAATTCTTCTTCAATTGAACTGCTTGGCCCATGGTAGCCAAACTTAAAAGTTATGGTCCATGGGTGATGCCTTTTCAGATTTGTTAAAACGGAGGTCGTCGCTAATCCAAGATGGCCGCCGTCTAAAAATAGCACAAATTCTTAAAAAATATTTTTCTCATGAACCGCCAGCCGGATTTCGACGAAACTTGGTAGGATTTGATCGATGTACAATGCTCTTTCAAAGTTGTTAAAATGGTGACCCCGGGGTCAAAAATGGGCATGGCCCATGGGGTCAAATTTTATTTTTGACCGAATATGGTCATGTCTATATCAAATCAAAGGCAGGCCCGTAGCCAGGGGGGTAGGAGCGGTCGGACGAGCCCCCCCCCCCCCCAGCCTCGAGGCCCACTTTTTTAGCATCAAGGTCCACCTTTTAGACCCCCCTAGATACCTCAGGCCCCTGGGGCCTTCGAAACGACCCCCCCTTCAAACAGGTCTGGCTACGGGCCTGAAAGGTATCAAAGAGGTGATCGCTCTGGTACGTTTATTGTCAAAATTGGATGGTCATTTCATCCAAGATGGCCGCCGATAGGTCAAAAGGTTGTTCTTTTATTAGAGATTTCAAAATTCTTCTTCACACGAACCGCTTGGCCCATGGTGGCCAAACTTCACAGTTATGGTCCATGGGTGAAGCCTTTTCAGATTTATTAAAACGGAGGTCGTCACTAATCCAAGATGGCCACCGTCTAAAAATAGCACAAATTCTTAAAAAGTCTTCTTCTTATGAACCGCCAGCCGGATTTCGACGAAACTTGGTAGGAATGATCCACATAGAATGCTCTTTCAAAGGTGTTAAAATGGTGACCCCGAGGTCAAAAATGGGCATGGTTCGTGGGGTCAAATTTTATTTTTGACCAAATGTGCTCATGTTATATATCAAATTTAAGGTATCGATGAGGCGATTGCTCTGGTGCAATATTTGTCGGAATCGGATGATTATGTCATCCATGATGGCCTCCAAAAGGTGCATTTATTCAGATTTTGAACGTCTTTTTCTCAGGAACCACATGGCCGATGCTGGCCAAACTTCATAGTAAGTTAAGATCCTTGGGTGAAGCATTTTCAGATTTGGTAAAATGAGTCATCGCTTAATCCAAGATGACCGCCATCTAAAAATAGCACAATTTTTTTAAAACACATATGAACTCAATGTCACATTCTCCTCTGGTGTTCATGGAGTCAGGTGAGCAAATTAGGGCCATCATGGCCCTCTTGTTTAATTATTTATACTAATTAAATGTTTCATCTGAAAACATAATATTTTCGACAGATTATAAAGTATGATCATTGCACATCGAAAAATAAATACTGCGAATAAATAGTAATGTCCATTAACATTTTAAGTAAACGCAGTTATCGCCCCTGATATCAGTGTGGAAATTTATGTCCAATATAAAATGTATAATAATGCCAATCAATATGTGGGGTAATGGTGAATGAATGTTTATTTTGCCAGAAAATGTCATATCTACAGAATATACAAAGCTATCTGTCTCCCTATATTATAATCTACTGAGTTTGCATGTACCTTTAAGACAGTGAACAAATTAATAATTTCAACATCCTGTGTTCTTATGTGCGTCGAAATAGAAGCAACTGCTTTAATAGATAGAGGTTCAAAAACTGCTACTTCCACCATACAAATGTGCAAACATTATAGGAATGAATGGCATTTTTGTTGAATTTATCGGGGATATAAACTTGGAAAAGTCGCGGGAATACTGGACGAAGCGATAAAAACTGACAATTTTATTTTTCCCCGCAAATTGTCAGTTTTTAAGGCCTCGTCCAGTATTCCAGCGACTTTTCCAAGTTTATATCCCCGATAAATTCAACAAAAAGGCCATTCATTCCTTATAATTCCAGCATTTTAAATAAATTCATCAAGAAAATGTGTGTTTATTTTCCGTTTTCTTAATAATTATTTTAACTGCGCCTGACGGTTACAGAAAGTAGTTTGGCGTGGGAGTTTCCTGGGATATAAATTTTGGACAGAGACTTGCTACGGGCCAATCAAATGTTAGGGAATTGTGTAAATATTTTTGTGCTGGAATTATGTACTGGTAAATATTTGTGCCTCAAAATGCACTACTGTCTGTTTCACGAAACCTGCCCAAATTTTACGGCCATATAAACAATGCAAAAACAATATTTTTTTTCGATAATATTAAAAAAAATTATTAAAATTTAAGAATGAGCCATCTTTTTGTTTCGTGAAATTTGGTCAAATATTGATTTTATTACGAAAAATTTATTTGTCTATGGGAAAAACTGAGGAAGGAGCTGTGGGAGGAGTCAAAAAATGTTTTTTTTTGGAAATGATCTAACTAAGAAAACAAAAGTTAAATTTGAAAATCAGTCCAGCATTTTCTGAAATTCAAAAAATTTCCCCATGTTAAATCCCCATAGACAATCTTCACTCCGTAAAGTTGTCTATGGGGATTTAACATGGGGAAATTGTTTTTTCGCAATACATGTACAATCAATATTTGACCAAACTTGAGGAAATTAAAAGAAGGCTCATTCTTAAATGTTGCTTTAATTTAATATTATCAAAGAAAATATTGTTTTTGCATTGTTTACATAACCGTAAAATTTGGGCAGGTTTCGTGAAACGGACAGTAAGCTTGTGTTCAGTGCAATAACCCTGATACATTGTACTTGCGACATAGGCCACACACTCGTCAGTCGTCAACCTCCTGCAGTCTGACATTTAGGAAGTAAAATAACACAAACTGTGTGGCCAACAATAACACAATTGCATGCAAAAGAAAGCTATTAAAGGTAATTATGCCCACTCAGTAGGCACAAAATGTTCGTTATAGGAATTAAATAAGTGTATAATTGTGTCACTATTCCACCAGTTCTAAAAATTACGAGTGCCCGCTATACAGATATATATTGGCGTTATTATACATTATATATCTGACGTAAATTTCCACACTGATATCAGGGGTAATAACCGCGTTTCCTTAAAATGTTAACGGACATTACTATTTATTTTTTGATGTGCAACGATCATACTTTATAAACTTTTGAAAATATTATTATTTCAGGTGACACATTTAATTAGTATAAATAATTAAAAAACATCATGCCTCATTAGAGTTTCTAATTTCTGTCATTACTTGATGGATTCCTTTAATATTTAAATATATCATACTTGCGGACAATTGCCACACATCCATGCTGCCCTTAATAATTATGACCTTGACGTTTTGACCTTCAGAACTTTTTTACACGTTAAGAAGGTCGCCTGAGTTTCGCAATTCTGTCGTAACTTCTACCAGTGTATCCCTTGAAGGATTACTTTAATATTTAAATACATCATACTTGTGCACAAATGCGAAACATTTATGCTACCCTTAATATGACCTTGACTTTCTGACCTGCACAACTTTGAGTTTCTCATTTCTGTCATAACTTCTATATCCCATGAAGGATTATTTAAATATTTAAACACAGCATACGTACTTGTGGACAAATGCCACACATCCATGTGGTCCTTAATATGACCTTGACCTTTTGACCTTCACAACTGTGCTTATGAATACTTATCACGTTTGGTTAATTAACCTTGACACAGTTTTTCAAATCAGCCACCAGGGGCATTCGTGTGCCGACAGGCCACATTTTCTTGTTTCTAAAATATATGAAATTTCTTGCAAAAATTGCAGATCCTGATGACCGGCTCATCAGGATCTACACTGTTCGCAAATACTGCTATAGCGGTCTGGGGGCCATTCCACCAAACTTTGTACAACTAAATTGTTTGTAAGTGCAAATTTAGGATCGTTGATGGATTTACATTTATTGATCATAGGCTGCATGTGCAGCCTATGATCAATAAATGTAAATCCACCAATTCTTTACAAGAAAACGGTGTTAATGTGAAATTTACAGACTATCAAACTTTTGCACTTACAAAGATTTTAGTCGTACAAAGTTTATTGAAACTGGGCCCCAGTAGTGTTGAAAGTGTTAAATTTTCTAGGATCCGACTGCTTCTAGGTTATTAAATAGAGATTGTTACAAAAACATATGAGACATTCCTTGCAGTGATTTTCATAATGGAGAAAACATACGGCTAAGATTTTGAAAATATGATCTACCATGGGAAATGGTGGCTAAAATTGTTTGTAACCAGTGTAGACCCAGATCAATCTCTTTCAAATCCGCACAGTCCTATCAGGGTCTGGGTTTTTAACAATTAACATTTATAATGCTGCATAAAATTTTTGTCTGCTGTTTATTTTATTTTCCTTTTTTCTCATCAAAAACATGGTTTGACAGCACTTGAGAATCATTTGCAATGGAAGTGATTCGGAAATGCTGTCCGACCATCTTATTATGGAGAAAGAAGACTAAATATAAAACAACAGCAGACGGCACTTTTCATTTCCCGGAGTCTAAGGTTTAAACATATTAAATTTTAAAATTATGAAACGTTAATGGATTATTTTTCTAAATAATAAACGTGTTACCATGCAGATTTTTTTGTTTGAAAAGATTCAGCATTCTGGCAAATATTGATTGTGAAAATATTTTTCATTCGATATTAACATGGGCTAAAAAGGTGTCGATTTTGTAAAATAATTTTATTATTGTGGTGCGATTTTCAAACTCTTAACTTTTTCTTAAATCTTTTCCAATCTATCTAGCCAGGTTTCAGAAAATATTTCCAAAATTTTCTGTTTTTCGTTCTTCATGTCGGACAACGTTCAATTCCCGTATGACAATAATTGTGTCAATAATAAAATCAATATTTGCTGGAATTTGTTTTAGGGTGAGTAACTTTTGTATTATTTATGAAAATATACTTTTAAAGTCACTCTTTATATTTAAATTTTCGACCATGTGGTCGAAAATTTAATAAAAAGAGTGACTTTAAAACAATGTGTATTAAATGTGCTTCCCTTCGGAGGTTATTGGAAATTAATATAATTTTAAAGTTTGAAATTTTTCGATTTTGTATGTGTAATTTCCCAAAAATCCATTATCATACTTTATGTTACCCATAGAAGATTATAAGATTACTCGTAACAAATGTCCTAAGACCCGTTTTCTAATGTGGCGGTGAATATATGCGTGGGAAAATTAATATGCAACAACAGCATTACGTTGGCAGGCAATTGAGGAAAAACATTTCCTTGGAATGCTGTTTTAAATGTTAAAGGCTCACTGAGGATCGTTTTATTTGCATTCAAAATAAACATAGATTTGTGCAGAGATCGTTTTATTTGTTTACAAAATAAACATAGATTTGTGCGGTGATTTCCCACATCTGTCAGTAATTATGAGTTTATTCTTACCGTTTCCGACCCAAGCTTGATAAACGGATATCAAAATATACTAGCATATGGTAGTCTATTTATCAGGGCCCGGTTGTTCAAAACATCCGTTAGCTTAATGGACTGTTAAATCCTTAACTGAATGGTTAAAATCTCTGTTTTAACAGAGATTTTAACCATTCAGTTAAGGATTTAACAGTCCGTTAAGGATTTAACAGTCCATTAAGGATTTAACAGTCCGTTAAGCTAACTGGTGTTTTGAACAACCGGGCCCTGGTAATGTTTTATACTAGAGGTACTGAAAGAAAACGTTGTTATATTTGCCCACCCTCAGAGGGCGGGCAAATATAACAAGGTTTTCTTTGAAAAGAACATGGACTAGTTTACGTTGTGTATTATTTCACTGACGTCATTCGGTAACGTCATCATAATCAACCAATGGAACATTAGCAAAAGAAATTGAGACCCGGATATGCATATCTACTGTCTGTTCCACATTTTTCTGTCGACAAACTTTTGGCTATTAAGCACATTACCGTAACTCTTAAAAATATTTAAACGTACCGGTAAGTACTTTTTCACCAATAACAAAAAAAGTCACCCTCCCCAAAAAAATTGGTTTGATGAAATTCCCTCAAATATTGATTTTATAGCTAAAAAACAATTTTGAAAACTAAAAAGTTATTTATTTAAACAAAATATTTTTAGCCCCCATGTTAAATTCCCATAGGAAAATAGTTTTTTCGCAATAAAATCAATATTTGACGGAATTTTATCAAATAAAAAAAATGGGGAGGGTGACTTTTTTGCTATTGATGATAAAGTAAATATTTTTAAGTGTTAATACAATAGTCAATGCATTTGTATTTGGCCAATGCAAATGTCATTACCTGATACATATTTTTATCATTTAATGAACTCTGACGTTTCATTGGTTAAACGGTGTCACATGACGTTGCCGAATGATGTCAGTGTAATGACGCAACATAAACAAGTCAACGTTCTACGTCATCATTGCTCATTCTGTTGCATAAAACGTTACCTGATAAATAGAATACCATACTAGTCTCCTTTTATAGCCATATCGATTCAGACTCGACTCAGAAACGGTAGGAATTCCTCGACAGGTCTCGTAATTCCTACGCGTTTCCCAGCCTTGCATGATGAACTTCATATTAAATGAAACTAACCTGGTATTCTCTATATTTAACCCTTTGACCGCTATCTTTTTTTTTTTGTCGTCTGCTGTTTATTTTCCATTTTTATCATCAAAAACATGGTTTGACAGCACATTCGATTAATTTACAACATGGTTTGACAGCACTTCAGAATCATTTCCATTGGAAATGATTCTGAAGTGCTGTCAAACCATGTTTTTATTGAGAAATAAGGCAAGATATAAAAGCAACAGCAGACGACAATTGTTGTGAGTAGCGGTCTAAGGGTTAACTATCACGTAGACGATAACAACACCGCATGAGAAGTAAGAAATATATCATTCCCAGACAGTGATGAGTAGAGCTCCAGATAAGCTTTGTGTCTCAAGATTTTATTTCAAATTAAATGCGTATTTTATTTTCACAAGTGGATTATTGATTTTCTTCATTATTAAATCGGGAACAAATGATCAAAAACATATAAAAAATTCACTATCTGAGTGTATTATTACTTATACACCTATTTATCCTGTAATACAGTTGAAAATTTACTAGTTGGGATGCAAAAGGCTAGCAAACAGTAAACAGCTTAACTAAGTACATTTTCAACTTTCTTACAGTATTTCCGCTACTCAATTTGAAAATCAATGAATATTTTCACATTGCTGTGAGTATTTTGTACTCCCACTAGTACTGTTAGTAATCAATGTGTATTCAGCTAAAATAAGTGCGTAAAATACTCCAATACGCACCTTATCTGGAGCGCTGGATGAGCATATCTTGTAATAAAGCTTGTGAAAAGCATTTCCAACATGCTTTCCCAGTCTCTATATGAGCTGCTGCTGGGACTTTAAACCCATTCACTTCCACATTTTCAAGCATGTTTATCTTAAAATGTGATGTACATGGAAGTTATTCAGCAAAGTGGTAGTCGGTGGTAACTATGAATCAGTGAAAGGTCCTGGAATTACGTCACAACTAGCTGGTCTTTCCAGATAGGTGACATGGTACGGTCAAGTTACCGTATTTATTCTAATAAACACCCCGGTGGAATGCAATTTGTGGGATCAAAACATGGAAAATAGGATCAAAATATGTTATTTTCACATACAAAAGCCATTAAAACAAAGTTTTAAATGGCTTTTGTATGTGAAAATAACATATTTAGAATGCAAATATGGGAGCAAGGGGGCTACTATTAGAATACATATGGTAAATTTAGCATTATGTGGTCACGCCATAAATGATATTTTCATGAGGAAATAAAGAAAATAGAGAAATGTTCGAAAGGAAATATTGCTATACGTGAGTCAGTATCCCACATACAGTCAGGTAAAATTCTCTATATTTCATTGAATCCAGTCACAATATACATTTTCTTGCAATTATAAGTGAGAAGAAACAATCCATTTTCAATCAATTATTTATTACCGTAAGCTATACATCTTATTGGAGAGTACACGATATACAATACAAATGTGGCTGTGAGAAATGGGGCTTATGTGTTTTGCGACCAGTGTAGATCCTGATCAGCCTGTGCATCAGCACAGTCTGATCAGGATCTGCACTGTTCGCTGTTCCATTAATAGAACACCCGTCCTGCTTCTAACAAGCAATATAGATAGTTATCAGGCTACAGGAGCGTAGTATTTGACCGGGAGCTACACTGGTCACAAATCCCATAAGCACCATTTCTCCAGTCACAGTCACAAATAACATTATGTACATATACTGGTTGAGATGCTTGTTCATGTTTCGAGGCACAGCGGGCAAACATGCGTGCCATAATAGAGGCTCGCACATGTGACCATCATGTCTCGCAAAATAAACTGGCATCAACTACTTGCTTAACTCTTTGCATGCTGGGAAACTTGTGGGCTATAAATAGTTCAAAACTAGCGGATCATATTTTCTTGTATTTCTCCACGTAAACATCATGATATGTCTTGGAATTTCATTAGAATTGAGTCCTGAGGACTCAATTCTAATGAAATTTCAAGACATATTTACAGAGAGAAATAAAACATATACTCCTAATTCGTTTGGCAGCTAGATATTTTCGCCGCTAGCATGCAAAGAGTTAAATAATTAATTATTTATTCAGATTCCATACATATTCTGGCAAAGTGTTTCATGCTTACTAAATGTAAGCATGAAACACTTTGCCAGAATATGTATGGAATCGGAATAAATAATTCTGGGCTGATTATATAGTAATACGAAATGACACTTTATTCCGACTGCACATTGTTTCTATATAAATAAATGTCAACACAACATATAGAAAGAATGAGCTGGACAAAACATTAAAATCTGTCCAACATCTGGGGCTTCTGGTATTTTCCACTGTGGTTGCCTGTTTTTTTGTAATTATTTGCACATGGGCATGCCAGTGGGTTTGTTAAAGGTACATGCCCACTCAGTAGGCACAAAATAGGAATTATGTAAGTGTATAATTGTGTCACTATTCCACCAGTTCTAAAAATTACGAGTGCCCGCTATGCAGATATAATCATTTAGTAATATTTATTTTACTGATAGTGACGCGCGTTAGTATCGGGCTATTTTCATATGCAAATGAGGCATGGTATTTTTTAATTGTTTATACTAATTAAATGCATCACCTGAAGAAATAGTTTTTTCGACAGATTATAAAGTATGATCATTGCACATCAAAAAATAGATACAGAGTATATATTGTAATGTTCATTAACATTTTAAGGAAACACGATTATCGCGCCTGATATCGGTGTGGAAAGTTATGTCTGATATAAAATGTATAATAACGCCAATCAATACGTGGGGTAATGGTGAATGAATGTTTATTTTACCAGAAAATGTCTCCGATGATGTCTCTGATATAAAGAACATTTTGTGCCTACCGAGTGGGCATGTACCTTTAAACGGTATATGTTAATATAAAATATGAAAATTGTTTTTTACACAACATTGTAGTTTTACACCAAGCTAAATAACATCTTCCCACCCATGGCTTTTATTTAAAACATTGGATGAGAACCTACTAATTAATCCATTTCAAACCGAGGATGTGCCGTTTTGAAGGAAACACGATTATCGCGCCTGATATCGGTGTGGAACATATTTAGGATTTTCCACAAACAAAACGGCCGTTTTGTTTGTGGAAAATCCTAAATATGTTCTTTATTTGTGCTTAGAAAACGGCCGTTTTGTTTGTGAAAAATCCTAAATATGTTCTTTATTTGTGCTTAGAAGTATATGTCGCAACCACCATTTGCACCGCCTCGTCAAGATGGTTCAAATGAGTGGTCACAACATATACTTTCATTGAGAAATACAGAAGAAAAAAAAATTTCACACACATAAATGTGTATTCCGAGTTTACCCTTTCACCCCTAAGCAACTCGAATGGACTCTGAATTATGTTCATTTTCCGTCATATCCAACCGTCACAAAATGATTTTCAGACTAGTTTATTTATGGCAAGGGGGTGTTGGTTGTAAAAATATGAAAACTGCTTTTGTCACGAGCCGGCTCATCTGGATCTACACTATTTTGCAAATACCGCTTTTTATGAGGTATGTGGTGTTGAAAGGGTTAATGTTCTATGGCCCTCTTCATGATTTTATTTTATATTTTCTCATTGTCCGTGACATGGTTTCCAGATCGACGGACTATGGCGCGACATATACAAGAGTCGAACTTCCCGCCAACGCGGCTGTGACCTACATTTACAAACCCACCTCCAACAGGACCAAGGTTAGTTAAACCCGACAATAGAAACACAAATTTGCACATATAATTGGTGACCATTTTGTTTTCTACCAATTATTTCCATGTTGACGTAGTTCATGGATGGAATGCACGGGCTGATCTGGATCTGGATCTACACTGGTCGCAAAACCTATACGCCCTATTTCTCCAGCCACAGCCACTTTCCGCGAAAGTCATCGGTCCGTCGGACATGTCCGTTAAAATTGCCACCGGTCCGACGGTAAACCGGAAGTCGCCGGACCAAATGTCAGACTATAAAAAAATGAAATCACCTTCCCTTAGTATGCGCTTCTGGTGCTAGCTAGCTTTTCTTATTGTCTGATATACTTAAAAATCTAAAAAAAAATATCAGGCAAAACCAATTAAATTTTTTCTAAAGATCGAATGTCCCGTAAAATTTTGGCAGTTTCGCAGAGACTGAAAGCCATATATGGAATCACAGAGGATATGCCATTGTACATTTTGAATAGCGGGAAATAATACATGAGTGTGCATTGGCTTCAGTGCGATGAGAGAGCGCCAACGAACTCGAGTGTATTATTTATATTATTCAAACATGCACAAGGGAATATTTATAGAGGATATTCCATTGTACCTTTTGATTAGCGGGAAATACTACGTGAGTGTACGTCGTTGTTTACACGGAAACTGACGTACACGAGTGTATTATTTCAAGCTATTCAAAAATGTCTATGGAATAACATATTTATTACACTTCCACGGCAGATACATATGCACATTTAGTCTATTTTTCAGATTACAATCACTGACCTGTGCTGTACATATGAATATTTACACAATGACATGTTTCCCGCTTTTCAATGTCGCGTTGTGTGACGTCAAGTCATGTAAACTGTTTGAAATCCAAATTACGCACCTGTTTATATGAACTAGGTATATTTGAGTGCATGTTTGGAATGTGTTCAATCACATTAACACTGTAGATTAGTCGAGACCCTCTTCAAGTTTTCAAATAACTTCATTTTGACTGTAATCAAAATTATGGGTGTTCTCTTCACTGTGTATTATTATGCCACTGCAACGATAGTTGTTGGTGGCATACAGTGTTTATGATAACCCTGTCCGTCCATCCATATCTCCGGGCAACTAAATGGGAGGAAGGGGCCCTTATTCTATTCATAACAAGGGGGCCCCTTCCTCCATATCGTTGGCACGTCCGTCCCTCCATCTGTCCGTCTGTCTGTCAGTAGATAAACAAAAATTGTCCGGCAAACTACTTCTACAGTTTGTGGCCGATTCTCTTCATATTCGGTATACAGCTCTACCATTTCGCTGTCCCACTGATCCATCCGTAGTTATGCCCCTTTTTCGACTCTGAAAATATTATTTTTTCCTTGTTCATAAGGAGTTGATTACAGATTTTCTTTCACAGTGAAATCCCTGCAATTAATTCGCCAGAGTGTAATACATTTGTATATTTAGTCTATTTTTGCGCTCAGAAGTATACGTCGTAACCACCATTTGAACCGTCTCAACGGTTCAAATGAGTGGTCAATACAACATATACTTTCATTGAGAAATAACAAAAATAAATAAACATGTATTCCGAAAGAAATGGGTTAACAGGATAATGTGTTTCCCATGTCTTGACTGCAAACATGACGTCATATAAATGTTTTGCAATCCAAATTACGCAGTTGTTTCTATGAACTAGATATTATTTGAGAGCATTGTGGTTGTTCAGGCGTTCTACGTGATATAAACTACTATGTTCCAAGTTTCTCTGCCAACAAACTTTTGGCTATTAAAGGTACATGCCCACTTAGTAGGCACACAATGTTCTTTATAGGAAATAAATAAGTGCATACCGCTATACAGATATAATCATTTAGTAATATGTATTTTACTGATAATGACTCGCGGTGGTATCAGGCTACCGTATTTTCATATGCAAATTTTTTAATGAGGCATGATATTTTTAGCTCACCTGAGCAAAGCTCATGTAAGCTATTGTTATGGCAAAGTGTCCGTCGTCCGTCGTCCGTTCGTGAACATTTTCAATCATCTTCTCCCGAACTGCTGAGCCGATATTGGTTAAACTTCACAGGGATGATATATGGGTGATGCCATTTCAGATTTGTTAAAATGGAGGTCATCGAAAATCCAATATGGCCGCCATGGAAAAGTAGGTCAAATTCTTAAAAAAATCTTCTTCTCACGAACCGCCAGGCCAATTTCGACGATACCTGGTATGAATGATCGATAGTTAGCGCTGTTTCAGATTTGTTCATATGGTGGCCCGTGGGTCAAAAATGGGCATTGCCCGAGGGGTCAAATAGGGGTCAAATTTTATTTTTAACCGAATATAGTCATGTAATATATCAAATCGAAGGTATTGACGAGACAATCTCTCTGGAACATTTTTTGTCTAAATCATATGATTACGTCATCCAAAATGGCCACCGATAGTTCAAATGGTCATTCTTTTACTAAAGATTTCAAACGTCTTTTTCTTGTAATCTGCTTGGCCGATATTGGCCAAACTTAACTGTAATTGTCTGTGGTTGAAGCCTGTTCATTTTTGTTAAAATGGAGGTCATCACCATGTCCAAGATGGCCGCCGTTGAGAAGTAGGTCAAATTCTTAAAAAATCTTCTTCTCACGAACCGCCAGGCCGATTTCGACGATACTGGGTATGAATGATCGATAGTTAGCGCTGTTTCAGATTTGCTCATATGGTGGCCCCTGGGTCAAAAATGGGCGTCGCCCGAGGGGTCAAATAGGGGTACATTTTATTTTTAACCGAATATAGTCATATAATATATCAAATCGAAGGTATTGACGAGACGATCACTCTGGAGAATTATTTGTCTAAATCAGATGATTACGTCCTCCAAGATGGCCACTGATAGTTCAAAAGGTCATTCTTTTACTAAAGATTTCAAACGTCTTTTTCTTGTGAACTGCTGGGCCGATATTGGCCAAACTTAACTGTAATGGTCTGTGGGTGAAGCCTGTTCATTTTTGTTAAAATGGAGGTCATCACCAAATCCAAGATGGCCGCCGTTGAGAAGTAAGTCAAATTGTCAAAAAATCTTCTTCTCACAAACCTCCAGGCCGATATCGACGAAACTTGGTAAGAATGATTGATAGTTACCGCTGTTTCAGATTTGTTCATATGGTGGCCCCTGGGTCAAAAATGGGTGTGGCCCGAGGGGTCAAATGGGGGTCAAATTTTATTTTTGACAGAATATGGCCATATAGTATATCGGATCGAATATATATAGTATATCGGATCGAATGAGGGGCAGGATTACAATTTGCTAGTGCATAGAGGTACTTGGTTTGACCTTTGGTGACGAGGGATGATCATAAAGATCGACAGCTTATGCCATGGCATGAAAACTACACACAATTAAGTCCTGAAAGTAACAGTACACATATAGAACGACAAATTGACAGTAAAGTGATGACGTTAAAATCATTTTGACCTCACTCCTTAAAAAGGGTCTAGACACCATTTGTAGCACATGTCATGTAAGCAAATGTCTACCCTAATAAAGGTATAGCAGTAAATCACATGCACATTCGCAATATATGTTACATCAGAAGGTACCAACAAATTCTGTGGATTGTAAGTGAAGAGTCTTTGTGAAATCAAGATGACCACTATGGAGGCTTTTAGGTGAGCGATACAGGCCCATTTGGGCCTCTTGTTTAATTATTTATACTAATTAAATGCGTCACATGAACAAAATTATATTTTCGACAGATTATCAAGTACGATCATTGCACATCAAAAAATAAATACAGAGAATAAATAGAAATGTCTGTTAACATTTTAAGGAAACACGGTTATCGCCCCTGATATCAGTGTGGAAATTTACGTCGGATATAAAATGTATAATACTGAAAATCATTATGTGAGGTAATGGTGAATGAATGTTTAGTCTGCCATAAAATGTTATGGGACATAATTATTTATTATCAGTTTATTTTTTGATAATTCCAGCACAAAAATATTTACACAATTCCCTAACATTTCCCGTAGCAAGTCTCTGTCCAAAATTTATATCCCAGTAAACTCCCACGCCGAACTACTTTCCGTAACCGTGCGGCGCAGTTAAAATAATTAAAAAAATAAACACATTTTCTTGATGAATTTATTTAAAATGCTGGAATTATAAGGAATGAATGGCCTTTTTGTTGAATTTATCGGGGATGTAAACTTGGAAAAGTCGCGGGAATACTGGACGAAGGCCGGAAGGCCTCGTCCAGTATTCCCGTGACTTTTCCAAGTTTATACCCCGATAAATTCCACAAAAAGGCCATTCATTCCTATATTGTGCAATGAAAATAGCATGTATTATGCATGATAGTAACTTTCAGTAAAATAAATATTACTAGATGATTATTTCAGTATAGCGGGCACACATAATTTTTAGAACTGGTGGAATAGTGACACAATTATACACTTATTTAATTCCTGTAAAGAACATTTTGTGTCTACTGAGGGGGCATGTACCTTTAATATAACCCATTACATGCGGAATACACCTTTGCAGGTATTTTTTTTTTAATATTTAATTTTTATTGTTTCTCAATGAAAGTATATGTTGTGACCACTCATTTGAACCGTCTCGATGAGATGGTTCAAATGGTGGTCACGACATATACTTCTAAGCACATAGAAAGAAAATATTTGGGATTTTCAACACATGTACCTTTAACTATTTCAACCTACAGGCCAGAAAGCCAAGATGTGCAAACACTTAGATCCAGATGAGCCGTCTCGTAACGAGCCGTCTCATCAGGATCTGCAGAATTTGTCACTGTTATTCACCTCTAAAAGAAATCCACATTTTGTCATGAATGGAATAGTCCAAAAATGAGTATGCAAAAACCAATGTGTGATATCCAGGGTTGAAAGGGTTAAGAGAGTTTGAGGTAACGGGTGTAGACTGTACATGTAATCAGGGTCTACACTGGCCATCAATGAAATTTGTTCCATTTTGTGATCAGTCACACACAGTTGATGGATTAACACATTTCAGTCTAAGGATACGATCATTTTTGTAAAAAAAAATCTCATTATTTTATTTATTTCTCCATGAAGGTATATGTTGTTACCACTCATTTGAACCGTCTCGTTGAGACGGTTCAAACGAGTGGTAACAACATATACTTTCAAGATCAAATAAAGAAAATAGGGATTTATTTTTCGTAAAAGTTTCATACTACTATATAACTGTATCCCGTCTTTAATGGGTTATAACACTTTCAACCCTAAATAACTGGAATGGACTGTGATATGTAAATTTAAGGGCCAATCCATTCGTCAGAAAATGATTTTCAGACTAGTCTATTCATAGGAAGGTGGTGTTTTGTATTAAACAGTATGAAAATTACTTGCAAAAAGTGCAGATCCTGATGAGACGGCTCGTTACGAGCCGGCTCATCTGGATCTACACTGTTTGCAAACACCACTAAAGAGGTCTGTTTTGTTGAAAGGGTTAATGTTTTCATTGAGCTAAAACGGTAAATAACATTTACTGTACTAACAAATATAAACATAACTGTGACTGGCAAAATGGGGCTTACGGGTTTTGGTGACCAGTTTAGATCCAGATCAGCCTGCATCCACACAGTCTGATCAGGATATGCATTGTTCGCGATTCCATCAATGAAACACCCCCCATTATGAGTAAGCTTTGCAATGTTGGTGAAATCGGCTACCCAGGACAGCTCCTGATCAAATAACACACTGGTGTAGCCTGTTAACGATCTATTCTTCTTGTTAAAAACATAATCCACATTTCTCCGGGGACAGCCACAAATTAAAGACGGTAATTAAACGTTATTTCGCAATATAAAATTACAACCATGTTGTGACATGTGTTGTGAATGCCCTTTGTCAAATGCTCTGACATTTAAGAGGTAAGACATTTATCAAAAATCCTGGCTGCCAAAAGCGATTACCTGGTGTTTGTGACCAATGTAGCACAGATCAATGTGTTTTTCCAGTCTGATCATACCCTACGTTGTTCATGATTCCGTTAATTAGGAATCAGCCGGCCCATTTTCATTTTTTTCATGAGGAATCTGTGTGTTAAAGGTGCATGCCCACTCAGTAGGCACAAAATGTTCTTTAGTAGGAGTTAAATATGTGTATAATTATGTCACTATTCCACCAGTTCTAAAAATTACCAGTGCTATACAGATATAATCATTTAGGCAATATTTATTTTACTGACGGTGACTCGCGGTGGTATGAGGCTATTTTCATAATGCAAATGAGGCATGATATTTTTTAATTATTTATACTAATTAAATGTGTCATCTGAAAAAAAAAATATTTTCGACAGTTGATGATGTATTATCATTGCACATCAAAAAGTAAATATAGAGAATAAATAGTAATGTCCGTTATCGGGGCGGATCATTTCACTAATCAAAAAGTAAATACAGAAAATAAATAGTAATGTCCGTTATCAGTGTACAAATTTACGTCTGATATAAAATGTATAATAATGCCAATCAATATGTGGGGTAATGGTGAATGAATGTTTATTTTGCCAGAAAATGTCTCAGCTGAAGTCTCTGATATAAAGAACAGTTTGTGCCTGCTGAGTGGGCGTGTACCTTTAATGTACTGTTGGTCAAGCTCTACATAGATATGGGTTGGAATACATTTTTGATAGCCGTATATTTTTTTCTAGTTTATTTATTTTGCATTAAACCATTTCAGTCTACGGATACTATAATTTTTGTGAAAAAATAAATTTGTTTATTTCTCTATAAAGGTTTATGTTGTTACCATTCGTTTGAACCGTCTCATCGAGACGGTTCAAACGAGTGGTAACAACATATGCTTTCGAGAAGAAATAAAGAAAATATGGATTTTTTCCGTCAAAAGTTTCATACCACTATATTTAAATTATCCCGTCTGTAATGGGTTAAAGGTACCGTACATGCCCACTCAGTAAGGCACAAACTGTTATTTATATCAGAGACATCATCTGAGATATTTCCTGGCATTATTACACATTTTATATCAGACATACATTTTATATCAGACATACATTTTATATCAGACATACATTTCCACACTGATATCAGGGGCAATAACTGTGTTACCTTAAAATGTTAACGGACATTGCTATTTATTCTCTGTATTTATTTTTTGATGTGCAATGATCATACTTTCTAATCTGTCGAAAATGTTATTATTTCAGGTGACACACATTTAATAAATACCGTATTAAATTATCACCCTCTCACTATTTACAGAACATCCTGTGCGACCTGCCAAACCGCCGTCTCTACATCACCCAGGATACAGGGTCCACATGGGTGGACGTTAAACTAGATTTTGTGCCTCACCGACTACTTATCCACCCAACGCTGGATAACTGGGTCCTCGCGTATGATCTACATCGGGCCAAGGTTTGTGCAGTTTTGCAGAGCTCCAATTAAAATTGCCAAAAACCCAATTGAAATAAGAAGTAGCGAGTATCAAAAAGCAATAAATATTTTGTTGTACTTTTATCATGCTGCAGAAAACAATAAAAAGACCACAAATATAGCATATTTTTCTTATTTTCCATGAAAACACATCTTGGTATTTCATTAGAATTCTAATGACATACCAAGACATGTTTTCATTTCGAAGCAAACTTTTCAATAATTGCTGTCTGTTGATGTGTAAACAGTAGTGTGATTTTATTTTACCCAATTCAAATTTTGAAATGCCCAATTGCTTCAGAAATGATGGAGTGACAATACTCAATTACTAATTCCTTATCTGGAGCCCTGGTGTTGTAGTGAATTGAAAATGCTTGAAGTTTTTAGTCAGAATTATTTTCTAGACACTTGCAATGCAGAGATAGTTCTACTCACAGGTGACGGAAAAAAATCACACAACAGTATATAGCATATTATTATTTATACAATGCAGGGCTCCAGATAAGGAATTAGTAATTGAGTATTTTCACCCCATCATTTCTGAAGCAATTTCAAAATTTTAATTGGGTAAAATATAATCACACTACTGTTTCCACATCAACAGACAGCAATTATTGAATAGTTTGCTTCGAAATGAAAACATATCTTGGCATTTCATTAGAATTGTCTCCTTGGAGACAATTCTAATGAAATAACAAGATATGTTTTCATGGAAAATAAGTAAAATATGCTATATTTGTGGACTGTTTATTGTTTTCTGCAGCATGATAAAGGTACAACAAATTTGTTATTGCTTTTTGATACTCGCTACTTCTTATTTCAATTGGGTTTTTGGAAATTTTAATTGGATATTTACGCAAATACGCAGCTTATCTGGAGCCCTGATTTATACAATGATCACATTAGTTTTTTCCATTACCTGTGGTTCTACTTTATGTGCCACCAAATGTCTGTCACTACTGTCTGTTCCACATTTTTCTGCTACAAAATGTTGACTATTACGGAATTAGGTCATTATAGATACACTTGACTTCAACGATAATTTTTCATAAGAGTGATGTGATATATGAATATAAAATAAGTGAATATTGTCTTGTTACTGTATACTATAAGGAGCATTGAGTTGCCATCTACTCCATCTTTGTATGTACAAGCAATCGTATATTTTCACCACTTTGTGCGTTTGACACATACAGCAAATAATATGACAGTAAACCAAATAAAAGTTGGTGCAATACATAATAGACAGACATTACAATGGCAAGCTATAATTATTATGCCAGTAAACTACAAAAGATGAGATATCTGAGCATTTCTCCCATCAATCTCAAAATAAATGTTGATGTGTAAACTTTTCAATCTGATGCACAGCCTATGTTAGTGTACACGTTGCCCATAGATAAAGCCATATTTACTGGCATAGTATTTAAATGTAATTATCTTCTCATCAATAACAAAAAAGTCACCCTACCATGTTTTTTTATTTAATGACATTCTATTAAATATTAATATTATTTGGGAAAAAAAAGAAATCATTTCTGGGAAATATGGTAAATTTTGTATATCATTTTTTATGAGATATCACACTCCTTCTGAGTTACAAAATCACATGACTTGTCTAATTTGTGGCTGTGACTGGAAAAATGGGGCTTATGGCAGTCTGATCAGGATCTGCACTGTTCGCCATTCCATCAATGAAACATCTGCCATGCTTCTAACAATATAGAACGCTATCAGGCTACATGAATGTGCTATTTGACACTTGTCACAAATCCCATAAGCCCCATTTCTCCAGTCACAGCCACGTATGTGTTTCAGTTGCATGTTTCGCAAGATTTCGGCGTCACCTGGTCACTATTAAAAGACCGAGTGACCGAGAGATTTTTCTGGACGGTTCCCGGCGTAGACGCTTCACCATACACCGTCCACATGGAACTACAGAGTCAAATGGGCCCTGTCAGCTACCACTCCTGTATGGCCCCACGATGTAATACCACCGGCTTCGTGAACACGATAGGGACTATCGACTTCTATTCGCTGGTCGTCGAGAATGAGTACATCTTCGTACAGAAGTCTGTGGATGATATCACGTCACTGTATGTGTCATACAAGCGAGGGCCGTTCAAAAAGGCACATTTTCCTGCAGATTTATATGCTATGGTAAGGGTTATATTCAGACTTTAATAGTATATTCTAGGCGAATTAAAACAATCAATTGTGATTATAAGTACATGTACATCTTCATACGAAAGTCGGTGGATGATACCACGTCACTGTACATGTCATACAAGCGAGGGCCATTCAAAAAGGCAAACTTTTCTGCAGGTTTATCTACCGGTATTCAGATTTTGTATGTGGGTGGCAGGTGGGAGCATGCGATGGGTAATTTAACAATCAGCAGTGGCGTAGCCAGTCATACGCACGTGCGTACGAGAAAAAATAAAAGAATAATAAAAAAAAAGGCTTACTTTTCGAAATATGCAATAAAATCTTGGGGGTGGTGGGGGTGGGATTGCTATTGAGTCTGGAACAGAACGCATTTTGTATCAAACGTCCATGTCGATTACAAACAAATGGTGCCGTAAATAATGCAGGAAAACGCGTTAGATAGGATCTCCGTTTCAAAAAAAATCCCGGACCCCCCTAGCACTCTCGCTCACTTCGCTAGGTCGACGAGTGAGCCGTGCTCACCCAATGTTCTACTATTTGATATGTGTGCGTATCAGAAATTTGCCCTGGCTACGCCCCTGATCAGGATTCATCCTTACCGGAATCCCGGCCGGAGACCTGGTTTGGCCCTCAGGTACGTCGTTGGCATTCTTGTATGTGACAGTTGAAACTGGTTATACCCCTGGGGCCCGTTTCACTAAACTTCGTACCACTAAAATGTTCGTAAGTGCAAAATTATGATAGTCTGTAAATTCCACATTAACACCGTTTTCGTGTAAACAATTATTGGATTTACAATTATTGAGCGTAGGCTGCATAAGCAGCCTATGCTCAATAAATGTAAATCCATTAATTGAAATTTACAGACGATCCTAAATTTGCACTTACGAACATTTTACTCGTACAAAGGTTAGTGAAACGGGCCCCTGATGTGAGTGAGTATTACGATTATTCGTAATCTTATTACTTTCAGGCTAAGCGGCCAAGTGACTTTGGTGTGGTATGGCCGGGTGTCATGGCTGAATATACTTGTTTTTCGATGTAAATATTCCGTTCTGATTTTACGCTGTTAAACACCAATAAACAATCAAACATATTTTGTAAATACTTTTCATATCACACATCGCACAGTCTCTGTAAATATTTTTCCTGAAAAACTGCACATCTTCAAAGGTAGAAAATCGCATGGCTTGTAAACTTCATTGTTACAGGACTTCAACATAGTTGACACGAGTGACGGAGACGTATTTATCGTCGTAGACCACGAAGAGATCGCAAACCTGTACCGCTCCGATGTCACAGGCCAATTCTATGTCATGTCCATGGAGAATGTCGTCGGTATTCGATACCCAGGCGTGTTTGATGTTGATTTGGTCAAGGTAATCACCATTTGAGCTGAAAATATACGGAACTGCGACTGGAGAAATGGGGCTTACGGAATTTGTGACCAGTGTAGCACCTGATCATATAACACACTCCTGTAGCCTTTTAATGATTTTTACTATATGACTGACAATTTCAACCAATGAGATAGTCCAATTTCCGGTCACATGATTGTGGATGAATATGATATTCACCTGAATATCAGTCTCGGACTTGTATCGTTGCGCGAGATGAGTCCGAGAATGATATGCGAAATATGATATTCACCTGTGAATATCACATTTCGAATAACAATCTTGGACTCTTCTCGCGCAATGAGACGTGTCCGAGACTGATATTCAGGTATAGCAGCATGCGCGTGTCACGCAACCGAAGCATGAGACAAATTGTGCATTGTTGTATCATATACGTTCTGTAATATGGGTAATATAATAAAATAATTATTGTCTTTTTTAGTCCGTGTACACAAGATTAACGAACCTTCGAAACGTCATATTCACCTCGGCCTCGGTGAATATGACTTTCATCAGGTCCGTAAATCTTGTGTGCACCTCCTCAAAAGACAATTGTATAACATTGCTTGTTAGCAGCATGACAAGTGTTTCATTGATAGAATGGCAGACAGTGCAGATCCTGATCAGACTATGTGGATGCTAAATTCTGTTTCCTTTCACACAGCTTCTTACATATATATTTGTTAAACTAAAGCACCACCTAGACTTGACTTGATGCTTACGTTTAACGGCCGCACTGACTCTATGGACTTGCACGCCGTACTTGCACCACGAGGCGCGCTTCGTTGTCTTTTGACAACAACTCTTGTTTATTTGACATTTTGGTCATGGATTATCTCCCCATTTTGAACTTAGAATATGACAATTTTGCTTTGAAACTCGTAAAACTTTTGCACCGTAATGGGTGGAGGCTTGATATTTGGTATATAACTTCCTTATTGTGTGTAGATGTGTTAAGTGCTTTTGATTTTTCATCCGATCCCCAAGTCACAGATTATCTCCCCTAATTGGAATTTCACAATTTTGCCACTTTACACGTCAAAGCGGTGCGGCATCGGTCTTCTCTAAACGCATTTTATAGTTATCCATGTAATCATTCTCTGACCTTACCATTTGTAGGTGGAAGGACTGAAGGGGGTTTACATCGCAAACAAGTTTATGAAGCCGAGAAACGGCGGTGGCGCCTTGGCCCAGAAAACGTTAATAACGTATGACAAGGGAGGCCACTGGCATGAACTGACGGCTCCGGCCGAACATTTGTCTCTCTGTGAGGATAAGGAGGTAGGTTTCGACTCGAAGGTTGCAGATTTATTTATTTATGTGAATATCACATTTCGAATAGCAATCTCGTGCAATGAGACGTGTCCGAGACTGATATATTCAGGTGTAGCAGCATGAGTGTGTCACTGATCATGGAACCAAGGCATGAGACATATTTATATGTATCATATACGTTCTATATTATGGGTCATATAATAAAATAATTATTATAGGAATGAATGACCTTTTTGTGGAATTTATCGGGGTATAAACTTGGAAAAGTCGCGGGAATACTGGACGAAGGCCGGAAGGCCTCGTCCAGTATTCCCGCGACTTTTCAAAGTTTATATCCCCGATAAATTCCACAAAAAGGCCATTCATTCCTTATAATTCCAGCATTTGAAATAAATTCATCAAGAAAATGGTTTTATTTTCCTTTTTCTTAAGAATTATTTTAACTGCGCCTCACGGTTATGGAAAGTAGTTCGGCGTGGGAGTTTACTGGGATATACATTTTGGACAGAGACTTGCTACGGGCCAATCAAATGTTAGGGAATTGTGTAAATATTTTTGTGCTGGAATTATTGTCTTTTGAGTCGGTGTACACGAGATTTACGGACCTCCAGGTCCGTAAATCTAGTGTACACCTCCTCAATAGACAATCATTTTATTTGTCGCCTCTCCAGGCATGCAGTCTCCACCTCCACATCAGTAACACCAACAAGTTTTTCCGGATCCCGCTGGTGATATCGACTCCCGAGGCCCCGGGCATACTGGTGGCGCACGGCATTGTGGGGGAATACCTGGACTTCACGTCGCACGTGTACATCAGTCGCGATGTTGGCGTCACATGGAGGCCCGTAAGTGCGGGACAGCTCTAAATATTCGGACACAATTTATTCGAGGATAGTCTCAATGCTTAGGGCTAGTATGGTTGTACTGTAGCCGATTTCATCAAAATAGCATACTTTGAGGGAGTAATCATTTATTTTTCCCGAAATGCATTATTTCATATAGAACTAACGACTGCATATATTTGATGATTAAAAGTATGCAGAATTATTATACTGAATGTATTACATTATCACAGCCAAAATGGCTGTGATAATGTAATAATTTCAGTATAATAAAAATTAATAAATTTATCCTAAAATTGAAAATTTCTCCCTCAAAGTATACTTTGCTGGAAAAGTATACTTTGCAATGTTGGTTAAATAGGCTACTGGTTTATATAACGCAATAACAGTGTATTTTTATATGATTTGTTCTGGGAAACCCCTATTTTAAAGGTACATGCCCACTCAGTAGGCACAAAATGTTCTTTATAGGAATTAAATAAGTGTATAATTGTGTCTCTATTCCACTAGTTCTAAAAATTACGAGTGACACTATACAGATATAATCTTTTAGTAATATTTATTTTATAGATAGTGACTTGCGGTGGTATCAGGCTACTTTCATATGCAAATGAGGCATGGTCTTTTTTAATTATTCAAAAAGGAAATACAGAGAATAAATAGTAATGTCCGTTAACATGAAATATGGTTATCGCCCCTGATATCAGTGTGGAAATTTACGTCTGATATGAAATGTATAATATTGCCAATCAATACGTGGGGTAATGGTGAATTAATGTTTAGTTTTCCAGAAAATGTCCCAGATAATGTCTCTGATATAAAGAACATGTTGTGCCTACTGAGTGGGCATGTACCTTTAAGGTACAGCAGTGTTTATAGTTTTCATTTATAGAGGTGTGCCATGCTGAAAATGTCTTGCGATAAAACTGTTTAAAAATAATAATTTTGTAAAAGTTTCAAGTCTCTGTGTACCGGTATATTCAGCAAATCAGTAATCAATGGTACCTATGTCTATGACCAGTAGCCTATTTCACCAACATTGCAAAGTATACTTTTCTAGAAAAGTATACTTTGAGGGAGAAATTTTCAATTTTAGGATAAATTTATTAATTTTTATTATACTGAATTTATTACATTATCACAGCCAGTTTGGCTGTGATAAGGTAATAAATTCAGTATAATAATTCTGCATAGTTTTAATCATCAAATATATGCAATTGTTCGTTCTGTATGAAATAATGCATTTCGGAAAAATCAATGATTACTCCCTCAAAGTATACTTTACTAGATAAGTAAATGATGTCATTATAGCGGGTTTTTCAGATTGATGATGCAATACCGCAAAGTTAAATTTAGCCTGGAACTTGCTGTTTACGACAACATGCAGATGCGATAATTAGACAACGAACACATTTATGACCAAGGACACGTTGCGACTGTATTCATACAGTATTCATTGATAGATCTTAGCTGTTTTTGTGGACCCTTAGCTGTGGATAGGCCGTTAAACAAACTGTGCATCATTAACCCTTAGTATGCAGTGAAACAAAAATTGTCGTCTGCTGTTTTATAATTTGTTTTATTTCTGAATGAAAACATGGTTTGACATCACTTTAGAATCATTTCCATTGGAAATGATTCTAAAGTACTGTCAAACCATGTATTCGATGAGAAAACTGGAAAATAGAACACAAACAGCTGACGACAAAAAATTTAATTCAGCAGCGTAAGGGTTAAATTTGCTCTGGTTGCAGGCTCCGTTCGTGGGGAACCACCACGTCAACATTATGGACCAGGGTAGCGTGATATCGGCAGTGTCTGCCGATCACCATCACACCACTAACATTGTACAGTAAGTTGAATATAGGGTTATAGAGAATAGTAGGTTAGTGCCGTGAATGGGAAAAAATATCTGGCAAGGCTCAGGAAACGGGATGGGCGAGGCTCTACCGAGCACATCCTGTTTCCGTGCCGCGCCAGATATTTTTTCCCATTCACGGCACTAACTTACTATTCTATTTATCCCGTCAACACCTTCAATTGGCTGTAAAATGCAAAAATTGTATTGACTGGATATCAAAAATGTTTCACGGCAGCGTGTTTCACGGCACATACGCACTGTGTTGACGGGATAAAACTGTATTGTGATTTTCAAATTGCGGCGTATATCAGAAAATGATAGGTCGGAAAATGTCATTTTCTGATATACGCCGCAAATTTCAAAATTACAATGCGGTTAACCTATTTCTAATGAACTCCTTTACTACTGGCGTGGGAATACATATTTAAATAATTTGCGATCGTTCATCAACAATGATATACCTGTAATTTATGACCATCAGCCAATCAGATTGCATGCTATTTATAGAGTGCATTAGAAACCTTTATTATACCCTTCAATCTGGAGGTTGTGGGTTCAAACCTTGCCTTAGGCATCTGAAATACTTTCATAGTATTCTTTCATAGTATTTCGATCCCACTGGTCTGTCGGATGAGACTTTAAACTGTGGTGCCGTCTCTATGTGACCTTAGCTGTTGGTGGGACGTTAAACCCATTCACTTTTCATTTTCTCGTTCATAGTATTTCCATCCCACTGGTCTGTCGGATGAGACTTTAAACTGTGGTACCGTCTCTATATGACCTTAGCTGTTGGTGGGACGTTAAACCCATTCACTTTCACTTTTATTATACCCACACAAATGAAGTTTAATTAAAACTTTCAACCCTGGATATCCTACATTGGTGTTTCATTATTGTTTTCTGACTATACCATTATACCTCCCAGGGTGTCCGATTTAGAGAGGTTTCACTGTATTAAAATAACATGTATTACAGTCTACACACGTTAGCTCAAACTCTTTGAACCCGAAAGCCCGCTATATCGGTTTATGCAAACAGTGCCGATCCAGATGAGCCGGCTTGTAACGAGCCGTCTCATCAGGATCTGCACTGTTTGAAAGTAATTTTCATGTTTTTGAGAACAACAAATACCCCCTTTTCATAAATGGACGAATCTGAAAATCATTTTGTGACCATTGGATTGGTCGGAACATTAGCATATCACAGTCCATTCCAGTTCCTTAGGGTTGAAAGGGTTAAGTCAAACTACTGATAACTCAAAGTCAATTTCTAGGTCCCAAGTACATGTTTTCCTATATAATAACAACTCAAAGTATTTTCTTCAGTCCCCTGGGGCCTGTTTCACTAAACTTTGTACGACTAAAATGTTCGTAAGTGCAAACTTATGATAGTCTATAAATTTCACGTTAACAATGTTTTCTTGTAAACAAGTATAGTATTTACATTTATTGAGCATAGGCTGCATATGCAGCCTATGCTCAATAAATGTAAATCCATCAATTGAAATTTCCAGAATATCTTAAATTTGCGCTTACAAACATGTTAGTTGTGCACAGTTTAGTGAAATGGGCCCCTGGACCATGAGTAAATGTGTGTAGACTGTACATGTGCCTCCCTTCGTATGTTATTGGAAATTACTATACTATTTCAGCTTTACGTTTTCGGAAGGCGCCACCTGGAAGACCCACAATTTTTCTGACATTGCCATGACGGTGGATAATGTTTTGACCGAGCCCGGGGTTCGAACTCTTATCTCTAGGTGGGTAGGTGAGATTCTGAATCATGTCTGGCTGTGAAATGAGGCTTATGGGTTTTGCGACCAGTGTAGATCAAGATCAGCCTGTGCATCTGTACAGTCTGATCAGGATCTGCACTGTTCGCCAATCCACTAATGAAACACCCGCCATGCTTCTAATAAGCAATATAGCTCGTTATCAGGCTACAGGAGTGTGCTATTTGATCAGGAGCTACACTGGTCACAAATTCCTTAAGCCCCATTTCTCCGGTCACAGCCACATATAATGTGATTGCCAATGGAAGGGTGAGTGGAAGAACGGGGCTAAGTCCATTATGGACTTAGCCCCGTTCTTCCACTGACCCCTACACAATTATTATGGATAGAATAGATACAAATGACTTATGTTGCATCTGATCACAGGCATCAAAGAATTCTTAATTTTCCATATATGTTAAGGGTACTTGCCCATTCAGTAGGCACAAACTGTTCTTGATATCAGAGACATCATCTGAGACATTTTCTGGCAAAATAAACATTCATTCACCATTACCCCACTTATTGATTGGCATTATTATATGGACGTATATTTCCACACTGATATCAGGGGCGATTCCTTAAAATGTTAATGGACATTACTATTATTACAACCATACTTTATAATCTGTCGAAAATATTATTTTTTCAGGTGACGCATTTAATTAGTATCAATAATTAAAAAACATCATGCCTCAATTGCATATGAAAATAACCTGATACCACCGCGAGTCACTATCAGTAAAATACATATTACTAAATGATTATATCTGTATAGCGGGCACTTGCAATTTTTTAGAACTGCTGGAATAGTGACTTATTTAATTTCTATAAAGAACAGTTTGTGCCTACTGTGGGCATGCACCTTTAATGTTGCATTATTCATTCAAATTAGCACTTGTCCAGATAGAATATTCACTCGCCAATACGTGTGGACTAGGGGATTTGTCGAGGCCTGGATCTTTTAAGCTTTCTAAACCGGGCGAGCCTCGGAATTCCTACACATTTCCTAGCCTTTCCTTATAAACTTGATATCACCAACACTAGACTGGTATTCTCTATTTCCCTCGTCCGCTCCAGTGTGTTCGGCCACTCAGACTCGGACGACGGCTGGACGATGGTGAAGTTGAATTTCTCCTCGGTGCTGACCCAGAAATGTGGCGACGGAGATTTTGAAATTTGGCACCCGGCCAGTGATATCAAGGTGTGTAATTGTGTTATATGTGGTCACCTTGACCTTAGAAATCCTATGTACAGTCAAACCTGTACTAAAGGCCACCATCCGAATAGTAATTACTCTTGCCTCATTAATTTTCGAGTCATCGCCTTGTGTTTTCTTGCACACTGATTTTGTTGATTGTAGGTGGGGAGGGGGATAGATATACGCTTGTGGACAAGCATCCATTTCTAGTTTGTGGGTCGCAGGTGGGAGCATGCGATGGGTAATACCAGAGCTCTAGACTAGCTGTGTACAAATGTATTTGCTTAAATACCTGTAGTAGTACGGCCATTTTAGGATAACCGAACAGTTGTACTGCCTTGCGGTACAAGCCGGCTTTTATAGCGACACATCTTGGTATTTCATTAGAATTGTCTCCAAGGAGACAATTCTAATGAAATGCCAAGACATGTTTTCATTTTGAAGCAATAATTGCTGTCTGTTGATGTGTAAACAGTAGTGTGATTTTATTTTACCCAGATAAAATTTTGAAATACCCAATTGCTTCAGAAATGATGGAGTGACAATACTCAATTACTAATTCCTTATCTGGAGCCCTGTAATACGTTATTAGCATTTTTGTATGTGACAGTTGAATCTGGTTATACCCTATATATATATGTGAGTATTAGGATTATTCATAATCATATTACTTTTAGGGAAAGGGGCCAAGTGACTTTGGTGTGGTATGGACCTGGCACCAGGTCGGGTTATTCTAATTTCAGGGCTGAATATAATTTCCCCCAAATGCAGCAGGTTAAATACGTGATCGAACTCGTTGGCAATAAGTAAATCAATTTCTAGTTTAACTTGTATCTCGCATGGTTGACAGGAGTAAAGAATTAACCATCAGTGTTCAAGTTAGCCCTTCAAAAGAGGGAGAAGTTTTCACTAAAAATTTGAGAAAATAGACCTTTTTTTTCTTCAAAATTTCTGTTTTATAGTGAAAAACTTCTCCCTCAGCTCAAAATAGGGAGAAGTCAGACAATTTAGGGAGAGAATTTCACCCACTTCACCCTGTAAACTGATCCCTGAACCATGTCACGGTTTGGTGAATGAATATATAGTTATTTTCATCATTTCTAGTTCCACTTGTTGAATTTGTGACATTATACAGTTATTCCATGGTGATTCGGGGAACAGTCAAAACTATTGCTCCGAGGTGCTGTGGACGAAGGCCTCGGGCAATAGTGCATCGGGTCGTCCACAGCACTGAGGGGCAATATGTTTTGACTGTTCCCCGAATCACCATGACTGTTTTATTACTCAACCTGTAAACAGTGTATGTGACACAATGAACGTAAATTTTGGCGTTGGACGCATCAACTGACCGATCTATGTCTGAATTGTATGACGTCATGAGTTTCGAGGGTGAAAACTCAAGGAATTAGTGAAAACTATGGAATATCAACTTATATAGGGAGTTGGGTAATAATACAATAATAAATCAAACTGACAGGGAATTCACCGATATTCACCTTTTCTAGGGGACGGACAGCAATTGCATTATGGGAGAACGTCTGACGTTTGAGCGCCGTAAACAGCTGTCCGAGTGTCACTATGGCGACGACTACTACAGGCCAAGCAGTGTGGTTCCCTGCCTGTGTACCAGAGAAGACTACGAATGGTGAGTTCAAGTCCAAACAGGGGAGATAATCTGAGACACATTTGACTACTGTAAATGCAAACAATAATTGAGAACCATATTGATTGAATGTGAAATTCTCTAATTTCAGGGCTGAATGTATATTTTTTATGTAAATATCCAATTCTGATTTTGGGATTTTCTGCCCATCAGTGTAGGTGAAATATGGGATTTGACCCTGGCCTTAAATTAAACACAATTAAGCACCATTACATAAATTAAATACTAGTCTCAGTTACAATTTAGTTCTTTTTAAAGGTACATATCCACTCAGTAGGCACAAAATGCCTACTGCGTGGGTATGTACCTTTAAATTTAATGTTAAATACATTCTGTTTTTATTTGATTACTCATGTGCACGACTTCAGTAGCCTATTTCATCAACATTGCAAAGTATACTTTACTAGCAAAGTATACTTTGAGGGAGTAATCATTTATTTTTCCTGAAAAGCATTATTTCATATAGAACTAACAAATGCATTTATTTCATGATTAAACGTATGCAGAATTATAATACTGAATTTATTACATTATCACAGCCATAATGGCTGTGATAATGTAATAAATTCAGTATAATCAAAATTAATAAATTTATCATAAAATTGAAAATTTCTCCCTCAAAGTATACTTTGCGACTAAAATATACTTTGCAATGTTGATGAAATAGGCTACTGGTCCTGATTGATCAAGTGTTGATAGGTTGATGAAATAGGCTACTGGTCCTGATTGATCAAGTGTTGATAGGTTGATTAAATAGGCTACTGGTCCTGATTGATCAAGTGTTGATAGGTTGATGAAATAGGCTACAGAAAGACATGTCAAATCTTTGACTCTTACATCAATATCTATTAATCATTAAATGTTGCAATAATTACAATGCTATATTTATACCTGATGTGTTGTAAGTTTACCGAGACGGTTACCATGTTACCACATGTACACGCGCACACATCGTTGTCACACCGCCAATCACATAATTGTATTTGCGGGTATACATTCAAATGAACATATGATTGCAATGGGGCAATTAAACACAATACAGCCTCATAATACAATATTTTTCTTTGATTTAAAATATGAATATTTGGCCAAGCAATAAGATATTTATAGTTAACGTGTTGAATTTTTAAAGAATTAATTTCTTCACACACTAGCGCTTGTCGAAATGAATTTATTAAAAATACAATTAAAAAGTTTCTGATCGCTCTTTTGACCCATCTAGATGAGTTCAAATGAATAGTCACCACAACATATAACTTTGTTTAAAAATTAGCCAAATATTTATATTTTCAATCAAAGAAAAATATTGTATTACGAGGCTGAATCGTGTTCAACTGTATGATTTAAATTCCTGTTGTAGTGACTTTGGGTATGAATGGAGCACCCGCGGCGACTGTCGGATGTCAGCGGACTTCAATGAGCAGGAGTTACCTGCCCCGGCCTGCGTGGATGGCCGGTACAACAGAACCTCGGGGTATGTGCTGATGGCTTTTTTTCTCTCGCCAAAATATTTGACCCCATTCCCTCTCAAAAGAGTGCGTTTTTTACCCACTTCAGAGAAAAATCTGCCCTTCAAATACTCATTTTTTCCGACTTTACTCGCTTATCATTTTTCACTGACTAATTTTCTTTTTGAAATATCGTTTGAATCATTAGTTAAAGAGAAGTAGATAGAACACTGTGTTAATGATCATGATGAAATACCCTTCTAGGTATCGTAAAGTGTCATCCGATGGTTGCTATGACGGCGACAATGAGCGGTACAGCAGTCGACTTAGTGACTGTCCTCTGATTGCTCCATATGGCCTGGAAATAATCGCAGACAAATACATCGTACCACGGAATACAGACGTCACATTCCGGCTCATGCAAACATCCGTATGTAACTGCTTCATTTATTTTCCTTGAAAGTGTGTGGTGCCTAATTTAATTATTTCATTATTTTACCCATTGCTTTTGGAATGCACCATTTTATACGCCCATTGGAAAATACGGGACGTATTATGTGTTCTACTCAACTGATCGTAACCAAGTTCGGTATACATGTTCATCACGGCAAGACGAAGAAGCCTATTGATATTAAAAAATATCTGATGACTTATCTCTCTTTGGCGGCCATTTTTAATTTTCGGCAAACAAAATTGTGAATCTTCAGTATGGAATGAGTTAAAAGTCGATCATCGGTTCCACACTAGTTTCAACAGAAAATAACCACACATTTGAACAATCTCCAGTTTCTCCAGACCATGATACGTTGTATGATTTTATTATAGGAATGAATGGCCTTTTTGTGGAATTTATCGGGGTATAAACTTGGAAAAACCACTTTCGCAATTGGCGATAAAAATAAACAATTGACATAAAAAATTACAATTTTCGAAAAAAAAAATAAATATATATATATATCTTTTTTTTTAGAAAATTGTAATTTTTATCGCCAATTGTTTATTTTTATCCTATTGGTTATTATAGGAATGAATGGCCTTTTTGTTGAATTTATCGGGGTATAAACTTGGAAAAGTCGCGGGAATACTGGACGAAGGCCGGAAGGCCTCGTCTAGTATTCCCGCGACTTTTCCAAGTTTATATCCCGATAAATTCCACAAAAAATACCATTCATTCCTTATAATTCCAGCATTTGAAATAAATTCATCAAGACAATGTGTTTATTTTCCGTTTTCTTAAGAATTATTTTAACTGCGCCCGACGGTTACGGAAAGTAGTTCGGCATGAAGTTTACTGGGATATAAATTGTGGACGGAGACTTGCAATGGACCAATCAAATGTTAGGGAATTGTGAAAATATTTTTGTGCTGGAATTATTAAACCACAAACCCACTATTAATCCAATGTTTCCGCTTACATTCAACTAATTCCGTAATAAAAAGCCTTGGGCCAAAATGTTGAAATAGTCGGTTTGTGGTTTCTTAAGCATTGTGCATTAGTAACAACATTTTTGATTGGATGAGTATGTATGATGATCAGAGCCTACACTGGTCATGTATGTTGGAAAGGTGTCTTTATCAGCGAGTGGCTCGTGTTTATACCCACGGCATGCGAAGTATGTTGAGGGGTATATAGTTTTATTATTTCCATCCATCCATATGATTTGTGTCAAAGTTTTCAGGTACGCATTGGTGGGGGGCTATGGAATGAAAATATGGATGATGATAAAGAAGTATATGAAGTTTTAAGTCAAGTATATGATTTTACTTAAAACTTCATATACTTCTTAATTATCATCCATATTTTCTTTCTATTTCCCACCCATGTGGCTTTCATGCCCAAGGTCAAGACCAAATGACTTCGAATATATTTGTTGGTTGAGCCAGGCGGCGGCCGGGTGTATCAGTGAGCCCTTGCTCACTTGCTCTAGTTATTTCATCCACCCAGGGATCGGAGAAAATCACCAGGTATACGTGGTCATTCAGCGATGGGACGTCACCGATCTCGGTACACGGGCTGGAGAACGCCAGAGTTGTGGTGCGATCATTCACGAGGAATGGCCTTGTTAAAGTCACCGTACACGCAGAAAATAATAAAGGCAGTGCGGACGCAACGCTGAACATCAATATAGAAGGCGAGTATTTTATGAGCTTGCTTGTGCTTGTGAGAACTATATATTGATCACAAGGACATCATATATGTGCAGATGATATGGTAAATTTTCCCATACAATCCACAGGTTGAAGTAACGGACCGAGGTCGATAAATACATTAAATATGCCTAAAAGCATCAATAAATGAAAAAAAACAAACTTTTTTTACTCCCTCCATATAGACATAAGTTTATATGGAGGGAGTAAAACAAATGTTTTAGCTTATTTATTTTTCATTTATTGATGCTTTTAGGCATATTTAATGTATTTATAGACCTCGGTCCGTTACTTCAACCTGTGATACAATTTGCATGTTTCTCCATGCTCCTATAACTTCTTTACTACATGAACGATTGGCTTGAAACTTTGTGTGCATGTTTCTCATCATTGATATTTTCATTCCCCGCCCCATCCATGCTCGTCACATTCCCAAGGTCAATAAATTTTGAAAATTTTGTCCGGTGGATGTGTGCACGTTTCTCCATTCTCCTATAACTACTTTACTGTATAAGCAATTGGCTTCAAATTGTACGTGCATGTTTCTCATCATTTTTATTTTAATTCCTGGCCCCGGCTCCCTGCGTGCCCGAAGTCAAGGCCAAATCACTTTGAAATTTATACTTCAGTCGATTCATTCTGCTATAACTGCCGAGCAATTCCCTTGAAACTTTATACGCATGTTTGTCATCATCCATATTTTTGTCGAGCTCACTTGTGGACAGCGCGATATAGTTGACACATTGGCGTACGTCCGTATGACGTGCGTCCGGGTTAATGTTTTTGGTTAAAGTTTTTCTGTATACTATCAAGGCCTCAGCGGGCGCGACTATGCGGGCCGCGGTCATCTAGTTATTCAGTAGATGCATACCTATTCCTTTTTCTTTACCGTATGAATATGCATATTTATGATCCAGCAACCACAGCGATGGGATACATGCCATTGGCGGCGTTGTTATAACAAACTTTATTACCCAACTCCCTATACAATTTGATATTCCATAGTTTGGACTAATTCCCTGAGTTTTGACGTGCCTGGGTAATAGATCCGCGTTCCTGGTCAATAGTTCCTCGTGCCCGGTGAATAGTCAAAACTATTTCACCCCTGAAAATCATGACATGATTTTTGTCGAAGTTGACATCATCAAATTGAACGTAATTTAGGTTGGTCTGTCGATGCGCCCAATGCCAAATTTACGTTAATTGTGTCGCATACACTATTACAGGTTGAGTAATAAAACAGTTATTTCATGGCTATTCGGGGAACAGTCAGCACTATTGCCCCTCGGTGCTGTGGACGACCCGATGCACTATTGCCCTCGGCCTTCGACCTCAGTGCAATAGTGCCTCGGGTCGTCCACAGCACCTCGTGGAAATAGTTTTGACTGTTCCCCGAATAGCCATGACATAACTGTATAATGTTTACAGATGACCTGGAGGGGGTGTTGGTGGAAATCCCGTGGGGCATCCGTACTGGGATCCCCAGTTACTTCAACGCCACCGTGGTCGGCTTCAATAACAGTCTGGACACCACGCTGCTCCACTATGCCTGGATATTTGAGAATAAGGTAAATACGACACCCTTACCTGGATGTTTGAAAATACGGTAAATATGACACCCTCACCTGTATCTTTGAGAATAAGGTAAATATTACTCCCTCGCTTGGATCTTTGAGAATCCGGTAAATATGACACGCCTGGATCTTTGAGAATAAGGTAAATATTACTCCCTCGCTTGGATATTTGAGAATAAGGTAAATATGCCACCCTCGTCTGGATCTTTGAGAATAAGGTAAATGCAACACCCTCGCCTGGATCTTTGAGAATAAGGTAAATACTACGCCCTCGCTTGGATATTTAAGAATAAGGTAAATATGCCACCCTTCCATGGATCTTTGAGAATAAGGTAAATATGTCATACCTGGATCTTTGAGAATAAGGTAAATATGACACCTGGATCTTTGAGAAGAAGGTAAATACGCCACCTTGCAGAGAGAAATCCAGCATAAAATGTTACCTGATATAATACCATGCCAGTATCTGTTAATATCAAGTTCATCAGAGTCGGCTCGGAAACGGTAGAAATTCCTCAGCACGCCTCGGAATTCCTACACGTTTTCTAACCTTGTCTGATAAACTTGATATCAAAAGACACTAGTGTGGTATTCTCTATATATCAGGGATGGGCTGTGGCTCAGGGGTAGAATAATGGAATAAAGGTTGTTAGCTCAAAACCTACCCTATGCATGAAAAACACTCATAGTATTTCCATCCCATTATTGTCTCGTGCAACTTTAAACAGTGGTCTTGTCTCTATATGACCTTAGCTGTTGCTGCGACGTTAAACCCGCTTACTTTCACTTTTCTCTATATATCCAACAGCTGGCTGGGACTTTGAAACAGTTGACCTGGCAGAGTGAGATCCAGCAGGTGTTCACGAGGTCTGGCCAGTACAGACTCACGCTCGAGGTGTTCAACTCGGTGAGCTCGGTGCTGTATACAGAGAACATCGACGTGTTCGACGATATAACGACGATCAGACTGCACTTCTCCGAGACAATCGACCAGTACAACAGCAGTAGCCTCCATGTCAGGCAGGCGCTTGCAGAGATCCTGTGTCATAATCTAGCTCAGGTGGGTGCTTAACCCTTTCAACACTACATACCTGTATAATCCTATTGGCAAACAGTGTAGATCCAGATGAGCCGGCTTGTGACGAGCCGTCTTGTCAGGATATGCACTTTTTGTAAGCAATTTTCATATGTTTACACCCCCTTTTCATAAATGGACTATTATTTTGTGACAATTTAATTGGTTGCAAAATTAACATATCAAAATCCATTCCAGTTACTTGGGGCCATCCCCTAACCTAGGGGTTAGAACACCTGACTTCCAATGAAGAGGTTGTGGGTTCAGACCTCACCTTAAGCATCAAAAATACTTTCACAGTATTTACATCCCACTGGTCTTTCAGATGAGACTTGATACCGAGGTGCCATCCCTAAATGACCGTAGCTGTGCTGGAATGTTAAACCCATTCACTTTCACTGCCACCCCTAAATAGCCAGCATTAGATTTTCCAAGGTAATGTTTGGACTATTTCATTAATCCTTGCAATGATTCATTAAGTTTTCTAATGCACTCTATAAATATCACGCAATCTGATTGGCTGGTGGTCATACATTACAGGTATATCATTGTTGATTATTTCAATATGTATTCCTACGGCAGTACTAAAGGAGTGCATTAGAAATAGGTTAACCGCATTGTAATTTTGAAATTTGTGGCGTATATCAGAAAATGATAGGTCGTAAAACATATTTAATTGCTCCGCTAGCGCGTCGCCATTAAACAGATTTTCTGATCTATCATTTTCTGATATATGCCGCAAATTCGAAAATTACAATACAGTTAACCCTATATTGTCGTCTGATGTTTATTTTTATTTTCCATTTTTCTCTTATGGAAATGATTTTAAAGTGTTGTCAACCATGTTTTTATTGAGAAAAAGACAAGATGACAGCAGATGACAATTTTTGTTTCCCACTTTCTGAGGGTTAATGAGCAGGGATTCCGCTGGCGATTGCTACTTTCGCAAATGGCGATAAAAATAAACAATTGGCGATAAAAAATTACAATTTTCGATCGCCACTTTCGCAAATGGCGATAAAAATAAACAATTGGCGATAAAAAATTACAATTTTCGAAAAAAAATCGCCACTTCAAGTGGCGATTTTTTTATTTTCCCCAGCGGAATCCCTGAATGAGTAAATGCTGATTTTTTTTAGAATTAAACAATACTTGTTACTGACAAATGCTGCCGATCCTGAGGAGATGGGTCGTTGCGAGCTGGCTCAGCTGGCTCTACAGTGGTTGAAATTGTTGGATTTATAGTCTGTCAGATTGAAAGGTTTAAACAAAAATTGCTGTCTGAACTTTAAAACAACTTTAAAAACAAAACATGTTTTGGCAGTGCATGTGATCGTCTCCCTTTACCCATCCATCCATTATTATCCATTTGCTTAATTTGTATCCATTTGGTTTCATGTTTTTGGTCATTTGGTTTCATGTTTGGCTATGGAGTTTCATGTTTGTCTATGGAGTTCCATGTTAGTCTATGGAGTTCCATGTTTGTCATTAGGTTCCATGTTTCTCCATTTGGTTCTGTGTCTATCCATTTTGTTCCATGTTTGTCCACATTGTTCCATGTTTGTCCACATTGTTCCATGTTTGTCCATTTTGTTCTATGTTTATCCATTTGGTTCCATGTTTATCAATAATTTTGTTCTATGTTTGTCCAGGTGGTTTCATGTTTGTCCAAATTGGTTCCATGTTGTCCACTGTGTTCCATGTTTATTCATTTAATTGCCGGCTTCCATGTTTGCCCATTGAGTTCTATGTCTGTCCACTAAATTTCCATGTTTGTCCATTGGATTCCATGTTTGTCCATTGGATTCCATTTTTGTCCATTTGGTTCCATGTTCGTCCATTGGATTCCGTGTTTATCCATTTGGTTCCATGTTTGTCAGATCCTAGAGGTGCGACGGTCGCGGATCATCATGTCCGTCCAGCCGTACACCCCGATCGTGGGAGATGTGTCCGTCCTGCCACCCAGACCTAACAGCAACGAGAGTGAAACACACAAGGTATGTATGTCACTCCTGTATGTGGCTCTGCCTGGAGCAATGGGGCTTATGGGATGTGTGACAAGTGAAGTTCCCGATGAAATTGCATACTCTTGTAGACTGATACCGATCAATATTGCTTGTTTGAAGCAAGCCGTGTGTTTCATTGATGTAATGGCGAACAGTGCAGATCCTGATCAGACTACAGTCTGATCTGAATCTACACTGGTCACAAAACCGATAAGCCCCATTTCTCCAGTCACAGCCACATATATGTCCTGATTTTAACCCTTACAATGCTGAATTAGATTTTGCCATCTGTGTATGTTTTATTGCAATATATATGTTCCTCCTCAAAAAACATGCTTTGCCAGTATTTTAGAATCATTTCCATTGGAAATGATTCTAAAGTGCTGTCAAACCATGTTTAATTGAGAAAGAAGACACAATATAAAACAGCAGCAGACAAAAAATGTTGCTTTTCGCCTTTTAAAGGTTATGACAAGAATAATCGTGAAATATGAATCGGAATAAAACTTAATCATGTTAATTATTCATATGTTTTCCAGTATACAATATAGACCATTATCAGGCTATAGAAGTATGCCATTTGATCCGGAGCTACATAAAGCTCTCAAATCGCTTAAGCCCCATGTCTTGCATCAGTAGCCAATTTCATCAAAATTGCAAAATATACTTATATAGCAAAGTATACCTTGAGGGAGTAATCATTTATTTTTCCCGAAATGCATTATTTCATATAAAACTAACAACTGCATATATTTGATGATTAAAAGTATGCAGAATTATTATACTGAATTTATTACATTATCACAGCCAAAATGGCTGTGATAATGTAATAAATTCAGCATAATAAAAATTCATAAATTGATCCTTAAATTGAAAATTTCTCCTTCAAAGTATACTTTGCTAGATAAGTATACTTTGCAATGTTGGTGAAATAGGCTACATACGAGACACTCCATGTGACACTCCATAAGAACATGTGCGATATCTCATGAAAAATATTTACAAAATTTATGACGTCGAATGTTGACAAAATTTTCATAGCAAATGCGGAATAGAAAGTTCAGTCATGTATCGACGTCATTTACAGAAAATATCACAGTTTCTGTAAATATATTTCATGAAAGATCACACATGTTCTTTAATAGATACAAAATCACATGGCGTTAGAGCTCAGTTAAGGTGTGTATTGGCATATTTTTGGCACTTATTTTAGCAGAATACGCATCGATTATCAAAAGTGGGAGTACAAAATACTCACAGCAATGTGAAAATACGCATTGATTTTCAAATTGAGTAGTGAAAATACAGTAATGAAGTTGAAAATTTACTTTAAACTGCAAAAAGCAAACAGTGTAACCAGTGTCTGCTTTTTGCAGGTCAAATACCGTAAGTGAATTTAATAATAAATTTATTTTAATCGTTTGTTCACTATTTAATTGTAAAAGTAAAATACGCATTGAAATTGAAATCTGGGGTTATAATACTCTTTAGATACAAAACGTATCTGGAGCTCTGTGGCATGACGAATAGCATACATAGAGAATAGTAGGTTAGTGCCGTGAATGGGAAAAACTATCCGGCAAGGCTCAAGAATTTCTTTATTTCTCATCAGAAGTATATATTGTGACCACTCATTTGAACCGTCTCGCCGAGACGGTTCAAATGAGTGGTCACAACATATATTTTGGTTCAGAAATAAGGAAAATAGATAGAGAATAGTAGGTTAGTGCCGTGAATGAGAAAAAATATCTGGCAAGGCTCAGAAAACGGGATGGGACGAGGCTCTGCCGAGCACATCCCGTTTCCGAGCCGCGCCAGATATTTTTCCCATTCACGGCACTAACCTACTATTCTATTTATCCCGTCAACACCTACAAATGGCTGTAAAATCTAAAAATTGTATTGACTGGATATCAAAAATGTTTCATGGCACCGTGTTTCACGGCACATGTGCACTGTGTTGACGGGATAATAATGTTTCAGGTGGTAGAGATGTTGATCACGGAGGCCAAACAACAATACCTTGCATTCCCGATCTTCACAAGTGACGATATTGTCGACATCACCGATGCCAACATTCTCGATTGTAAGTCTTGTCTAGTACACTAGATTGCGGAAAGAGAGACGGTGATCACAATCCGGTATAGAAGTCCAATGCTATATCCCCTAGACCACGACCGATCCGTAAAAAATTAAAAGTGATGTCTGTGTGTCCGTCTGTCCGTCAGTGCAGCTACCCATTTGTGTGTCTGTCTGTCCGTCAGTGCAGCTACCCATTTGTGTGTCTGTCTGAAATCTGTGCTGAAGTTTTTAAATTACTTACATCTCCACAACCAAGTCTGACGGATGTAAAACATCTATCCTCATCCATATGTTTATTCTATTGCCCTCTCGTGCGGCCCACATACCCATATTCAAGTTCAAATATCATAGAGATTTGTGTTGAAGTTCTTGCAATGTTTGCATTTGGATTTAACTCTTTGCATGCTAGCGGTGAAAATAACATTCAACAAATTATGAGTATGTTTCTTATTTCTCTGTAAATATGTCTTGGAATTTCATTAGAATTGCGTCCTCTGGACGCAATTCTAATGAAATTCCAAGACATATTCATGATATTTATAGGGAGAAATAAAAGAAAATACAATGAATTGTCGTCTGCTATTTTTGAACTATTTATAGCCCACAAATTTACCAGCATGCAAATAGTTATAAGTACATTAATATATCTCTGCAACCATAAGTCAGATTGACTTGAAACTTGATTTGCTTGTTTATCACCATCCATACTTTCAGTACATAGGTATTCCGTGTGACCCCCCATGTCGTTGGTCAAGGTTTAATGCTTATCAAATGCATCGTCATTGACATTTGAGTGCTCAAATACATGAATTATAGTGGAACATCATAAAATCTTCATTTTCAGTGCGGTCTGAACATGAATTACCCGCAAAGACCACTCCACAAAGCCATGTGATTGCTACCGAGGCACCGGTGTTGGCGGCGAAGAAACTCGCCAGTACGGACAACAATTTCCTCGTTGTGTATATCGCCGTGCCCATAGTTATTGCTCTCACTGCAACTATGATCTTTCTTGTGCATTATAAAAAGTAAGTTTTTGTTAAAAGTCCTGTGTTTGAAGTATTCAATATATGGTCTTGCACTCTATATGATCTCTGTCAACCAAATACACCATTTTTGTCGCGCCCACTTGCGGACAGCGCAATATAGTCGGAACATTGGCGTATGTCCGTCCGTACGTACGTGCGTCCGAGTTATCTTCAAGTTTCTTTTGATTTAAGTTAAAGTTTTTAAGAACTGTAAGATATCTCTGAAACCGCTTGCCAATTCACTTGAAACTTCACATGTGTGTCTATCATCAGCCATATTTTAATTATATGCCCAACTCGTGCGGCCCCTGTGCCCAATGTCAAGGTCAAATTACTTTGAAATAATTTACCTTAAAGTTTTTATGAAAATTTGGTTTAAATTTTTACGTATACTATATCTCTTCAAATCATCACCGATTAACTTCAAACTTCACATGGGTGTTTATCATCATCCATATTTTCATTCCACGACCCACCTGTGCCGCCCCATGTGCCCAATGTCAATGTACCTTAAGTAAATTGTGTTTTATTCTGCTATGTACTATCTTACACTGTGATAAACAGGGGAGATAATGTGGTAATGCATTTCTACTATTACTATATGAGTAAGCACAGTTTGTGAAGCAAAACACTTTTTAGCTCGACTATTCGAAGAATAGTTAGAGCTTATGTTGTCGCGTCGGCGGCGGTGGCGGTGGCGGCGTCGGCGTCACCGTCACGCCTTGGTTAAGGTTTTTAGTCAAGCTTGTATATGCAATACTACTGGCCCTACACCCACCATACTTGGACAACTTCATCTCCTAGTGATGTACATCAATAACCCCTGATCTATATTTGACCTTGACCTACATTTCCTCTTGAATTACTTAGTTAATTCCCCTTGGTTAAGGTTTTTAGTCAACCTTGGTTAAGGTTTTTAGTCAAGCTTGTACATGGAATACTAGTGTGCATACAGACACCATACTTGAACAACCTTTTCTCATAGGGATGTACATCAATAACCCCTGATCTATATTTGACATTGACCTACATTTCCTCTTGAATTACTTAGTTAATTCCCCTTGGTTAAGGTTTTTAGTCAAGCTTGTAGATGGAATAATCCTGGCCCTACACCAACCATACTTGGACAACTCGATCATCTCCTAGTGATGTACATCAACAACCCCTGACCTATTTTTGACCTTGACCTACATTTAACCTTGAATTACTTACTTAATTCCCCTTGGTTAAGGTTTTTAGTCAAGCTTGTACATGGAATACTATTGTGCATACAGACACCATACTTGGACAACCTTTTCTCATAGTGATGTACATCAATAACCCCTGATCTATATTTGACCTTGACCTACGTTTCCTCTTGAATTACTTACTTAATTCTCCTTGGTTAAGGTTTTTAGTCAAGCTTGTAGATGGAATACTCCTGGCCCTACACCAACCATACTTGGACAACTTCATCTCCTAGTGATGTACATCAATAACCCCTGACCTATATTTGACCTTGACCTACATTTAACCTTGAATTACTTAGTTAATTCCCATTGGTTAAGGTTTTTAGTCAACCTTGGTTAAGGTTTTTAGTCAAGCTTGTAGATGGAATACTATTGTGCATACAGACACCATACTTGGATAACTTCATCTCCTAGTCATGTACTTCAACAACCCCTGACCTATATTTGACCTTGACCTACATTTAACCTTGAATTACATAGTTAATTCCCCTTGGTTAAGGTTTTTAGTCAACCTTGGTTAAGGTTTTTAGTCAAGCTTGTAGATGGAATACTATTGTGCATACAGACACCATACTTGGATAATTTTTTCTCATAGGGATGTACATCAATAACCCCTCACCTATATTTTACCTTCACCTACATTTAACCTTGAATTACTTATACTTATTTCCACTTGGTTAAGGTTTGTACTCAAACTTGGTTAATGTTTATAGTCAAGCTTGTATATGAAATACTCGTGGGACTACAGCAACCATACTTGGACAACTTCATCTCCTAGTGATGTACATCAATAATCCCTGACCTATATTTGACCTTGACCTACTTTCCTTGGATTACTTAGTTATTTCCCCTTGATTAAGGTTTTTGGTCAAGCTTGTATATGGAATACTCCTGGGCCTACAGCAACCATACTTGGAAAACTTCATCTCCTAGTGATGTACATCAATAACCCCTGACCTATATCTGACATTGACCTACATTTAACCTTGAATTACTTACTTAATTTCCCTTGGTTAAGGTTTTTAGTCAACCTTGGTTAAGGTTTTTATGCAGGCCGCGGCCACCTTGTTTGTCAAGCTATGTGTACATCGACAACCCTCGTAGTCGAGCTATGCTGTTCTCCTACAGCTCTTGTTATTTGTGAACTGACAATATTATATATTACCACCGCCTATAGGTTTCAATTCTAGAAAGTAGCTGAATTAATCTCAATAAATTAATTGCTGAGTAATAAGCGGCGTTTTCATAAAATCTCGCATTCACAATGCTAGTTATGTTTTAGTACTTTGTCCATTTTTTTTGTACCATACCCTGGTACAGTTGGGTTCAGAAGTACAATTTAAATCGACAATCAAATTATTTTTACTAAACGGCTTCATCACTTTCTTTGCATATCTGAGACCCAGTGCCTTTAATAAATACCATATTATAAAATCATTATACATAGAGAATTCTATTTACTGCATAAGCAGAGTATCACTCATTGAAGATGTACCAATCACTTAGCATTTTGTCTGTAGCTGTTTCAGTTTATATACATGCATCTATTACACTACTGTCTGTTCCACATTTTGCTGCCGACAAACTTTTGGCTATTAAACACATTAAATCTAAAAAATATTATTTAAAAGTAAGTACTTTTTTATCAATAACAAAAAAGTCACCCTCCCTAAAAAAAATTATTTGATGAAATACCATCAAATATTGATTTTATTTGAGAAAAAAAAAGTTCGTCGGCAGCAAAACGTAGAACAGACAGAAGAAGTGAATACACTGTGTTATTACACTGAAAAAGCCCATTTAATACATATAATGTGGCTGTGACTGGAGAAATGAGGCTTATGGGTTATGCAACCAGTGTAGATCCAGATCAGACTGTGCATCCGCACTGTTCACCATTTCATCAATGAAACACCCGTCATGCTTCTAACAAGCAGAATACATCGTCATCAGGCTACAGGAGCAGGTTATTTGATCATGAGCTACACCGGACACCGATCATAAGCCCCATTTAATACAGTCACAGCCACAAATAATGTTGCCATATTCTATTCCAGGAAGTGTGTCAATATACGACATTACCGAGTAATCATGAACCTTTCACCCCTAAGTAACTGGAATGGATTTTGATACGTTGATTTTGCAACCAATCCAACCGTCACAAAATGATTTTCGGACTAGTCCATTTATGAAAAGGCGGTGTTTTTTGTTCTCAAAAATATGAAAATTACTTTCAAACAGTGACGATCCTGATGAGACGGCTCGTCACGAGCCGGTTCATCTGGATATGCACTGTTTGCATACACCGCTATAGCGGACTTTCGGGTTTAAAGGGTTAATACAATAAATAATGTTGCCATATTCTATTGCAGAAAGTGTGTCAATATACGACATTACCGAGTAATCATGAACCGCAATAAACTGGATGCGGTTTCTAACTCGGGAAGTGACGACATCGATCCAGAAATGACACTCAGAAACGGTATACAACAAGGTACATATATAGCTACGGCTTAAATTCATTTCCATTTCTCATTGCCATCCACCCCCGCACCTAATTGGAATTCACCCCCAGATTCCTGATTTTATTTTCAAATGTTGCACGTCGAAAAATGCACCACAAGTGTCCACTCAGCTCTACTGAGAGCCATCTCATAAACGCATGCTTTGTCTTGCACCGGTTACTAGATGCAAATGCGTTCATGCAGTATCTTCTGTATGTAGCTGAATGGGAATTAATCAGGAATCCAGCGCCTATTTTGACGTGAAGCACAACGTGAAATCTCTATGTTTCCGTTACAGTAGACCCAGAGATGACGATATTGGCGGAGTCGTGCAATTCAAGCAGTACGATCCATCTCACCGAGGCCTGCTGACCCATGGAGAACCTTAGACGCCCGTAGATGAATGTAATCAGAAGATTTTAGCATAACTACAGGCACCCGTAGAAAACTTTACTGCACCACCGGCAGCTGTGGATGTTTGTTGAAGATTTTGGCCGTACCACAGGCAGTTGTGGATGTTTGTTGAATATTTTAGCCGTAGTTTGTTGAAGATTTTAGCCGTACCACAGGCAGCTGTGGATGTTTTTTGTGGATGTTTATTGAAGATGTTAGCCATACCACATGCACCTGTGGATGTTTATTGAAGATTTTAGCCACACCACAGGCACCTGTGGATGTTTGTTGAAGAGTTTAGCCGTACCACAGGCACCTATGGATGTTTATTGAAGATTTTAGCCGTACCACAGGCACCTGTGGATGGTTATAACAACACCTGCTGTCCCGACTCATTGTTTGTAGCGTAACCACAGTCACTTGTAGTGTTATTGCAGGTGTCTGTGATATTTGTTAGTAGTGCTTGTAGTTGAGATATCTGTAGCAGATACTTATCTACATAATTGTGGCTGTGACTGGAGAAATGGGACTTATGGGTTTTGCGACTAGTGTAGATCCAGATCAGCCTGTGCATCCGCACAGTCTGATCAGGATCTGCACTGTTCGCCATTCCACCAATGAAACACCGGTCATGCTTCTAACAAGCAATATAGATCGTTATCAGGCTAGAGAAGTGTGAGATTTGATCTGGATCTACACTGCTGTCAAATCCCATAAGCCCCATTTCTCCAGTCACAGACACACGTTGACTAACAAGTGGGTGACTAACTACTTGCACAGTGCAAATGCCAGAAAATTTGGGTTATAACCTTGATGTCCTGACACTACTACTGTCTGTTTCACGAAATCTGCCCAAATTTTACGACTATATATAAACAATGCAAAAGCCTTTTTTTTTTTTGATAATGTTAAATTTTATCAACATTTACAAATGAGCCTTCTTTTTATTTTGTGAAACGGGCCCCACTTCCGTTGGTTGTCCCAGTGCGCAGGTCGGGATTGGCCGTACACACTACTTCATTTTGAACATGAATTTCAAGTAAATGGTGGTAAAGTGTTCTAACATGACCATTATAGACTATACACTTTAGGAGAATACTATACTACATGTATACTATAGTTCTGTGCAATAATTGGTCTTTTTTCTCTCGATACTGTAGCCGATTTCATCAAAATTGCAAAGTATGCTTATCTGGCAAAGTATACTTTGAGGGAGTAATCATTTTATTCCCCGAAATGCATTATGTTGTATAGAACTAACAACTGCATATATTTGATGATTAAAAGTATGCAGAATTATTATACTGAATTTATTACATTATCACAGCCAAAATGGCTGTGATAATGTAATAAATTCAGTATAATAAAAATTAATAAATTTATCCTTAAATTGAAAATTTTCCCTCGAAGTATACTTTGCTAGATAAGGATACTTTGCAATGTTGGTGAAATAGGCTACAGATGTGCTTGGTTTTTCAAGGGTAATATTTAGTACCTATTGACATCATTGTGGTACGTGGTAGTTACATTACATTACATTACATTTACAAGTGGAGTACGGAGTCCTGCAGGGGACATGGATTTTTTATTAATTAATTTGTTCCCTCGAATTAACAATTTGTTCCCACGATATAACAATTCGTTCCCTCGAATTAACAATTCGTTCCCACAAAATGACAATTCGTTCCCTCAATTTAACAATTCGTTCCCTCGAATTAACAATTCGTTCCCACGATATAACAATTGTTATTTTGTGGGAACGACTTATTAAATTGAGGGAACAAATTGTTAATTTGTGGGCACAAATTGTTAGTTCGTGGGAACGAATTGTTATATTGAGGGAACAAATTGTTATTTCGTGGGAACGAATTAATAAAAAAAAGAATTCTACTGCTGGGTAATTTATTTTTAACTCGAACGTTAGTTGGCTGTAAACACCATCTCTTTCTGTAATAAAAGTCTTTATTAGGTAATTTTTTTGCGCCCTCTTGCGGACAGCGCGATATAGTGGGCACATTGGCGAACGTATATACATGTATGTCTGTACATGCGTCGGGTTAATGTTTTTTAAGAACACCATATCTCTGAAACCGCTTCGCCAATTCACTCGAAACTTCACATGTGTCTTTATCATCATCCATATTTTTATGCCCAACCTGTGCGGCCCGGCCCCTGTGCCCAATGTCGAGGTCAAATTACTTTTTAAAAAATAATTTGTTGCACCCGCATGCGACAGCACGATTTAGTCGGCACATTGGTATACTATCAAATCTTGTTTAGTACTATCAAATGCCTCGGCGGGCGCGACATGCGGGACGCAACCATCTAGTTATAGAGAATAGTAGGTTAGTGCCGTGAATGGGAAAAAATATCTGGCAAGGCTCAGGAAAGTGTCGGAAGGTTCCGTGCCGCGCCAGATATTTTTTTCCATTCACGGCACTAACCTACTATTCTATTTATCCCGTCAACACATATACATGGCTTTAAAATGCAAAGAAATAATCCCAGCAACCGCACATATTCATACGCAGTGAGTAGGTCGTATTGACAGGATATCAAAAACGCGTTTCACGGCAGCGTGTTTCACGGCACATACGCACTGTGTTGACGGGTTAAATTAGTATTATTACATTGAATAGTGAAGGGCGGGTAATTTATTTTTTAACTCTAACGTTAGTTGACAGTTCTCTTTCTGTAATAATATTCTGTATTACCGTAATAACCGTAAACATTTGGACACTATTTATTTGGGGAAACATATACAATTATATGGTTTCCCTACGACAGTAAGCATGCCAATATTTAGGGTTAGTATGGCAGTATTGGTTTCATCAAAATAACAATGTATTTGGATACAATTTGGTTTGGGAAACCCCTATTTAATAGGGGTTTCCCAAAGCAAACTGTGTCCGAATATTTAGGGTTTATTTATAAGATATCTTATATAATATATACAATTTGATAGAAAGAATAGTCAGTATCTTGTACACGGTAGTATAAAATATATGTAGTAACATATAATCTATCTGCTAAAGTTCAGAAGATATCTCATCACTTTTAGTAGATATCTTATATATTTTAGTAATTTCCAATAACCTCCAAAGGGAAGCACATTTGATACACATTGTTTTAAAGTCACTCTTTTTATTAAATTTTCGACCATGTGGTCGAAAATTTAATAAAAAGAGTGACTTTAAAACAATGTGTTATATATTTTAGTTTATATGATATCTGTATGACATGCAGTTTTCAAAGCAAGATTATAACACCACAATATAAGATATGTTTTAACTTTTCCAAGTTTTTTTAACTTTTCCTTTTTAACATTTGTTAGATACATACTAAAGTTTAGTATAATTTATAAAACATGTTCTAAGCAATATAACTTTGTAAAATTTATAAGATATCATATATAACTGTTATTTATTATCCCCTCGCCGATAGGCAAAATGGGGAGATAGCGTTAGTTCATGTACGTACGTACGGTAGTAACACCTTTGCATACAACTAATTACCGACTGCCCGACTTATGTTCACATTGTTTGTAAGGCAAATGGGTTAACGTTTTGTTTTTGTTTACTCAATAACTTCACCTATTTCGATAATATTTAGCCACAATGTGTGTCTAGGGATGGTGCTTTGTTTTGCATACGACCCACGTCCGACCGCACAAGGTCACTGAGAACTTGCGTTCACCTTGTTTGTTTTTAAGACAAATGCATTAAAGATTCTTTTTTATAATCAAGCCGATTAGCATAGTGATAACGATTCACTTGTTTTAGCATATATTGAACAATTAAGATATGTGCTATATTTTTGTAGATGTCATGTTTTGGAAACAAATATAAGAACGGCTTGCCACTTGTTTATTTGTTGAAAATTATACTGATTCTGTATTGCTCAAATTGTTCACAGCCACTGTGCCTTTGTACATGTGTATAGTCTATGCATTCATGTATTAATTATTATCCCCTCGCCGATAGGCAAGAGGGGATATAGTGTTAGTCCATGTACGTACGTGCGTACATTATAGGAATTAATGGCCTTTTTGTGGAATTTATCGGGGTATAAACTTGGAAAAAACACTTTCGCAATTGGCGATAAAAATAAACAATTGGCATAAAAAATTACAATTTTCGAAAAAAAAATGGAAAAAAAATTACAATTTTCGAAAAATATTTTTTTATTTTTTCGAAAATTGTAATTTTTTATCGCCAATTGTTTATTTTTATCCTATTGGTTATTATAGTAATGAATGGCCTTTTTGTTGAATTTATCGGGGTATAAACTTGGAAAAGTCGCGGGAATACTGGACGAAGGCCGGAAGGCCTCGTCCACTATTCCCACGACTTTTCCAAGTTTATATCCCCGATAAATTCAACAAAAAGGCCATTCATTCCTTATAATTCCAGCATTTGAAATAAATTATTCAAGAAAATGTGTTTATTTTCCATTTTCTTAAGAATTATTTTAACTGCGCCTGACGGTTACGGAAAGTAGTTCGGCAATGGAGTTTACTGGGATATAAATTTTGGACAGAGACTTGCTACGGACCAATCAAATGTTAGGGAATTGTGTAAATATTTTTGTGCTGGAATTATATGTTAGTAACACCTTTCATGTTTCAGTGACTCGTGAAGCACTTCACCACTATTGATAATATTTGGCTATGATGCGTGTCATGGATGGTGCTTTGTTTTGCGTATGACCTACGTCCGACCGCAGGTCGCGGTCACTGAGGACTTATGTTCACCTTGTTTGTTTTTGTTTATATCAATAACTTACAAAACGTTTCACCAATTTTGATAACAGTTGGCCACAATGTGTGTTTAGGGATAGTGCTTTCTTTTGCATATGACCCCACAGTCAAGGTCACTGAGGATTTATGGGGTTTTTTATTATCAAGGCTGCCGGCAAACGGATTAGCTTAGTGATAGCGATGCCTTTATTGTATGTATATATATATATATATATAGAAAGAGTGTCTTACATGAGTGATGATTTAATATGATACTTATAAAACAGGTTTACTGATTTCATAAGAAACTCGGCATAGCCTTGTTTCTTATGAAATCAGTAAACCTGTTTAATAAGTACCAACATATTTTGCTTTTTGCAGTTCAAATAAGTGACGTTTCAACTTGCACTCATATTTCTTTACGTTATGTCAGTCTTCCAGTAAACTGCTGAATAGATTCCGCTTTGGTCACAAAGTTCGTGTTTATCACTGCCTACGTCTGATTTTGAGTATTTAATTATGGTGTTAAAACCATTAGACCACTACACACAACAATTGTCGTCTGCTGTTGCATTTATATCTTGCCTTATTTCTCAATAAAACATGGTTTGACAGCATTTCAGAATAATTTCCAATGGAAATGATTCTGAAGTGCTGTCAAAGCATGTTGTAAATTATTCTAAAGTGTGGTCAAAGCATGTTTTTGATGATACAAATGGAAAATATAAAATAAACAGCAGACAACAAAAATATTAAGATAGCGGTTAATGCATGTTTGTGTGTTATACAATTGATGTACTACTTCACAAATGTACATTTTGCTGTATGAGTCCTCCAGACAGATATATATATATATATATAGAAACAAAATGTGTGGTTGGGCGGCGAACACGATGTCTTAAATTAACGGTAGGTGTTCCACCTTATAGGAATCACCATTTGCCTGGTTTGGCCCTCAGGTACATTTCTATCTTTGGTTCTTTTGTTACCTGCTGCCTGGGAGTTTAATTGGGTTATTGCCCGTGATAAAAGTAGTAAGATTAGTACTGATCCTACTGCTTTTGGGAGGGGCCAAGTGATTCTGGTGTGGCGAGGACCTGGCATCAGATCAGGATTATTCTCATTTCAGGGCTGAATATATACTTTTTTTATTGTAAATATTCAGTTCTGATTTTGGGATCCCCCCCCCCCCGCCCCCATTTGTACAGGTAATATATGGGAGTTAGTACTAAACCCATTGACCCGGCCTTCAATGACTTTAGCCGTTGATAGGCCGTTAAAACCCAACAAGCAAACAAAAACAATCCATTAAATAGAAACAACAGATATGCACAGATTAGTCTGTGCACTCATTGGAAATGATTCTAATGTGCTGTCAGACCATGCTGTTTACTTCTGCACATACAAAATGTCCACTAAATGTTTGTTGTGAGTCAGAACAAAGTGTTCAGTTTTTACATACGACCTAGTGGTATTGTAATTATAATGTGTATTAGCATACCGTATTTATTCTAGTAAACGCCCGTGGACGGCAGGTGGGAGAATGCGATGGGTAATTTAACAATCGGGGTTCATCCGACTAGAGACCTGGTTTGGCACTCACATACGTCTTTGGCATTTTGTATGTGACAGTTGAATCTGGTTATACCCCTTATGTGAGTATTATGATTATTCGTAATCCTATTTTAGGGGAAGGGGCCAAGTGACTTTGGTGTGGTATGAACCTGGCACCAGGTCCGGTTATTCTAGTTTCAGGGCCGAATATATTTTGAATATGATTTTGGGATTTTTCTCCCATTTGTACAGGTAATATATGGGATTTAGTACTAAACCCATTGACCTGGCCTTCAATGACCTTAGCTGTTGATAGGCCGTTAAACCCCAACAAACAAACAAAAATAATCCATTAAGTAGAAACAGCAGTCATGCACAGATCGGTCTGTACACTCATTGGAAATGATTCTAATGTGCTGTCAGACCATGCTTTTTACTTCCAACTGGAGACCTGGTTTGCTCCTCACATAATTATGTCTTTGGCATTTTATATGTGACAGTTGACATTTAAACAATGTTTTTACGGTAGAATGCAAATATGGGAGGGGGGCTACTATTAGAAATGGGGCTACTATTAGAATAAATACGGTACCAGATGTGTATATTATTACCTGGGCATGTTATAAATCAGGTTGTATATACATGTATATAGACAGGCATTACTTACATGTGTATATCTTCATACTGAATCTCACTGAATTTACTTACAATTGTATATAATATGTCGCTGGTGCTTGTATACATGTACAACTACATGTATATAGATGGTATCCACGATCTGAAAAATGGGGCTTATTTCATTTCCGACCAGTGTAAATCTTGATCAGCCTGTCCACTCTGGCTGTGTGAAAAGTACTTTATCCCGTCAACACAGTGCGTATGTGCCGTGAAACACGGTGCCGTGAAACAATTTTGATATCCAGTCAATACTATTTTTGCATTTTACAGCCATTTGTAGGTGTTGACGGGATAAATAGAATAGTAGGTTAGTGCCGTGAATGGGAAAAAATATCTGGCGTGGCACGGAAACGGGATGTGCTCGGCAGAGCCTCGCCCATCCCGTTTCCTGAGCCTTGCCAGATAGTTTTTCCCATTCACGGCACTAACCTACTATTCTCTATATCTGTTCCACGTTTTTTCTGCTGATGAACTTCTTGCTATTAAACACATTAAAGTGGGTTGTTGGTCGAGTAAACTCCATTGCGTAAATTAACGGCAGGGTCACGATTTGCCTGGTTTGGCCCTCAGGTACGTTTTTATCTTTGTCTCTCTTGTTACCTGGGAGTTGAATTGGGTTATTGCCCATTATAAAAGTAGTAAGATTATTACTGATCCTACTTCTTTTGGGAGGGGGCTAAGTGATTCTGGTGTGGCGAGGACCTGGCATCAGGTCAGGATTATTCTGATTTCAGGGCTGACTATATAGTTTTTTTATTGTAAATATTCAGTTTTGATTTTGGGATTCACCCCCCCACCCCCATTTGTACAGGTAATATATGGGATTTATTACTAAACCCATTGACCTGTGGCCTTAAATGACCTTAGCTGTTGATAGGCCGTTAAACCCCAACAAACAAACAAAATAAACAACATTAAATCTAAATAATATTGAAATGTGAGTACTTTTCCATCAATAACAAAAATGTCACCCTCCCAAAAACATTTTATTTGATGAAATTTCATCAAATATTGATTTTATTGAGAAAAAAACGATTTTAACATGGGGAAAAAAGGAAATGGGCAGTGTCCTGGAAGGTCGAAAAACGAACCAAAATTGAAATTGACTGTCATACCTGATTAGATAGTTTGGAAATGTGCAATCATCATACTTTATAGTCTGTCCAAAATATTATTTTTCAGGTGACACATTTAATTAGTATAAATAATAAAAAAAATTCATGCATCATTTGCATATGAAAATAGCCTGATACCACCGCGCGTCATTATCAGTAAAATAAATATTAATAAATGATTATATCTGTATAGTGGGCACTCGTAATTTTTAGAACTGGTGGAATGGTGACACAATTATACACTTATTTAATTCCTTTAAAGAACAGTTTGTGCCTACTGAGTGGGGCATGTACCTTTCAACCCTAAACAACCAGAATGGACTGTGATATGTTAATTTGAGGACCAATCAATCGTATTGTCACAAAATGATTTTCAGACTAGTCCATTTATAAAGTGTTTTTTTCTTCTAACAAATTGAAAATTACTCACAAAAAGTGCAGATCCTGATGAGCCGGCTCATCAGGATCTACACTGTTTGCAAACACCACATCTGTAGTGTTGAAAGGGCTGTCGAGCAATCATTTAGAGACATGGCATGTCAGTCTACTCGGGTGGTTTACCATAGTCGCAAAGGCAATAAGCCCCGTTTTGTCACATCATGTCCTATATAATATAGCTAAAAGTTTAGTTTGGTGGAATCTTATTGTTTACGGTTTTGTTTGCGTTTGCTATACATTTTTTTATTTGTTTATTATTTGTTTTAACCTCCATGTTGAGGCAGCTATTCCAGTTTGATGTATATATGTATGTATTTCGCTTGTATATACCTGTATATATATAGTGTGACTACAATGCAGCTTTTGATGTTTGTTATAATATTGCTTTACTACGGAGCTCCGCAGGGGACTTAGAATTCTTTTTTTTATTAATTCATTCCCACGATATAACAATTTGTTGCCTCAATTTAACAATTTTGCGGGTAGGTGGTGGTCGGGCAAATGAGACGGCGTAAATTAATGGTATGGGTTCCTCCTTATAGGAATCACTGTTTACCTGGTTTGGCCCTCAGGTACGTTTTTATCTTTGGCTCTTTAGTTACCTGGGAGTTGAATTGGGTTATTGCCCATTATAAAAGTAGTAAGATTATTACTGATCCTACTGCTTTTGGGAGGGGCCAAGTGATACTGGTGTGGCGAGGACCTGGCATCAGATCAGGATTATTCTGATTTCGGGGCTGAATATATAGTTTTGTTATTGTAAATATTCAGTTCTGATTTTGGGATTTCCTCCCATGTGTACATGTACTTGAACTTGTACATGTACTTCTACAGGTAACATATGGGATTTAGTACTAAACCCATTCACCCGACCTTAAATGACCTTAGCTGTTGATAGGCCGTTAAACCCCAACAAACAAACAAACAAACAATTATGTATTTCTCTTGTATATACCTGTATATATATAGTGTCATTACAATGCAGCTTTTGATGTGTGTTATAATATTGCTTTATTACTGAGCCCCGCAGGGGACGTAGAATTCTTTTTTTTTATTAATTCATCCCCACGAAATAACAATTTGTTGCCACAATTTAACAATTGGGAACAAATTGTTAATTCGAGGGATCAAATTGTTATATCGTGGGAACGAATTGTTAATTCGAGGGAACAAATTGGTAAATTGAGGGAACAAATTGTTATTTCGTGGGAACGAATTAATAAAAAAAAATCCATCTACCCTGCAGGGCTCAGGAGTTTAGTGTATATAGTCCTTTTTTCGCGGGCATGTGGTGGTTGGTTGGGAGCAGGCGATGGGTAATTTAATGATTGGGGTTCATCCTTACCGGAATACCCACCGGAGACCAGTAGCCTATTTCACCAACATTGCAAAGTATACTTGTCTAGTAAAGTATACTTTGAGGGAGAAATTTTCAATTTTAGGATAAATTTATTAATTTTTAGCGGGTGGCGGGCGGCGGGCGGCACCCCGCGGCGGGCGGCGGGCGGCGTCCACAATCAATGTTAAGTTTTCGTGTTTGAGTCCATTTCTTTGTTACTGTACCACCTAGGACCACCAAACTTTCACGGCTTCATAATTAAGGGGTGCCCACCACATATCACTATCCAACATGTTACCTTTTTTTGAACTTGACCCATTTTTTCCGCGCAGTCGACTTAGCCATTTTCAATGTTAAGTTTTCGCATTTACAATGTTAAGTTTTCGTGTTTAAGTCCATTTCTTTGGTACTGTTCCACCTAGGACCACCAAACTTTCACAGCTTCATAACCAAGGGGTGCCTACCATATACAACTATCCAACATGTGACAATTTTTTTTACCTTCACCTATTGTTTCTACGTAATTGACTTTTTCAACGTTAACTTTTTAACGTACGTCTGGTTAAAGTTTTTTGTTATACTATATCTCTGCAACTGCTTCGCCCATTACCTTGTAACTTCACATGAGTGTTTATCATCATCCATATTTTCATTCTACCCCCCAACCGTGCGGCCCCTATGCCCAATGTCAAGGTCAAATTACTTTGAATTTTGTTGTTAAAGTTTTTTTGTGTACTATATCTGCAACTGCTTTACCCATTACCTTGATACTTCACATGGGTGTTTATCATCATTGTCAGTGCGATATCATCGGCATTTTGGCATACGTCTGTCCGTACATCCGTACGTCCGTGTGTCTGGTTAATGTTTTTTGGTTAAAGTTTTTCCATCTACTATATCTATTTTTTTAGTGTCCATGCATGCCTCGCCCCAAGGCGCGACATGCAGGCCACGGCCATCTAGTCTACAAAAAGTGGGTATAATTATGTTATCCACGTGTCTATGCTTGGAAAAAACCTGGCCTTCGTGGCTTTGCCTCGTTTCTTGTTATTATACTGAATTTATTACATTATCACAGCCGTTTTGGCTGTGTGTGATAATGTAATAAATTGAGTATAATAGTTCTGGATACTTTTAATCATCAAATATATGCAGTCGTTAGTTCTATATGAAATAATGCATTTCAGGAAAAATAAATAATTACTCCCTCAAGTAGACTTTTCTAGAAAAGTATACTTTGCAATGTTGATGAAATCGGCTACTGGTTTGGATTTCACGTACGTTGTATGTGATAGTGGAATTTGGTGTGCCCCTTATAAGTGTAATTAATATGATTATTCCTAATCATAATATTTTTGTCGCATCTGCTTTAGGAGAAGGTGCGACTATAGTCGCCACTTTTTCATCATCGTCGTGTGGGTGGCAGGTGGGAGCATGCGATGGGTAATTTAATGATCGGGGTTCATCCTTACCGGAATTCTGACTGGAGACCTGGTTTGACCCTCACATACGTCTGTGGCATTTTGTATGTGACAGTTGAATGGTTATACCCCTTATGTGAGTATTACGATTATACATAATCATATTTAGGGGGAGGGGCCAAGTGACTTTGGTGTGGTATGGACCTGGCACCAGGTCAGGTTATTTTAATTTCAGGGCTGAATGTATCTTTTCTCGATGTAAATATGCCGTTTTGATTTTGGGTTTTTCCCCTCAATGCAACATGTTAAAACGGGATCGAACTCGTTTGCCCGGCCTTACATGACCTTAGCTGTTAATATGCCGTTAAACACCAATAAACAAACAAACATCATCGTCGTTGTCGCCCGCTTCGTCGCCGTCGTCCGAAATGTCAAAAAGTTTGTACTAGCTTCGTCGATCATCATGTTATAACTTTAACATTACTTGACGGATTGCTTCAATATGTGGACGCTGATACATGTAAGCATTTGGAACACACTCATGCCGCCATTAAATGACCTTTACCTTCACATTTTAAAACACTTAGCCATTTTTTTTTGTGTCCAAAAGTTTGTACAAGTTTCTTCATCATCATATAACTTTAATATCACTTAATGGATTGCTTCCATATTTGGCCACTGGGTGCATGAGATCATTATGAACACCCTCATACTGCCATTAACATGACCATGGTTGTGGCAACACTTAGCCATCTTTTTATGTCAAACAATTTTGTGTTCTAAGCATGCACTTCTCTGAGGGAGTAATCATTTATTTTTCCTGAAATGCATTATTTCATATAGAACTAACGACTGCATATATTTGATGATTAAAAGTATGCAGAATTATTATACTGAATTTATTACATTATCACAGCCAAAATGGCTGTGATAATGTAATAAATTCAGTATAATAAAAATTAATAAATTTATCCTAAAATTGAAAATTTCTCCCTCAAAGTATACTTTGCTAGAAAAGTATACTTTGCAATGTTGTTGAAATGGGCTACTGATGTTTTTTTGTGACGCCCATGATATGTTACTTTCAAATGCCTCGGCAGGCGTGATGGAATTCTTGTTATTGGGAGGGGCCATGTGACTGGTGTGGTGAGGACCTGCACCGTGTCGGGTTATTCTAATTTCAGGGCTGAATTTTTATATTTTTCTGTAAATATTGAGTTCTGATTTTGGGATTTTCCCCTATCACAACAGTAGCCTGTTTCACCAACATTGCAAAGTATACTTACGTAGCAAAGTATACTTTGAGGGAGAAATTTTCAATTTAAGGATAAATTTATTAATTTTTATTATACTGAATTTATTACATTATCACAGCCAAAATCAACCAAAATGGCTGTGATAATGTAATAAATTCAGTACAATAATTCTGCATACTTTTAATCGTCAAATATATGCAGTCGTTAGTTCTATATGAAATAATGCCTTTCGGGGAAAATAAATGATTACTCCCTCAAAGTATAGATTTACTTTGCTAGATAAGTATACTTTGCAATTTTGATGAAATCGGCTACAGATCAAATATGTGATTCGATCCCATTTACCCGGCCTAAATGACCTTAGCTGTGGACATGCCATTAAACACCATTAAATCAAATCAAATTTGTGCAGGCTCTTATTATCACGGTAATGATTAAGTGTCTTACATGAGTGATGGTGGGTGGCTGGTGGGAGCATGTGATGGGTAATTTAACGATCGGGATTCATCTTTACAGGTGGGTGGCAGGTGGGAGGACGCGATGGCTAATTTAACGATCGGGTTTCATCCTTGCCGGAATCCCGACTGGAGACCTGGTTTGGCCCTCACATATGTCTTTGGCATTTTGTATGTGACAGTTGAATCTGGTTATACCCCTTATGTGAGTATTACGATATTCGTAATTCTATTTTAGGGGAAGGGGCCAAGTGACTTTGGTGTGGTATGGACATGGCACCAGGTCAGGTTATTCTAATTTCAGGGCTGAATATATTTGTTCTTGATGTAAATATTCCGTTCTGATTTTGGAATTTTCCCCCCAATGCAGCAGGTTAAAATGGGATCGAACCCGTTTGCCCGGCCTTAAATGACCTTAGCTGTTGATAGGCCGTTAAACACTAATAAACAAAAATCATCCTTACAGGTATCCTGAATGAGATCTGTAGCTGATTTCACCAACATTGCAAAGTATACTTTCTAGCAAAGTATACTTTGAGGGAGTAATCATTTATTTTTGCTGAAATGCATTATTATTTCATATAGAACTAACAATTGCATATATGTGTTGATTAAAAGTATGCAGAATTATTATGCTGAATTTATTACATTATCACAGCCAAATTGGCTGTGATACATGTAATGTAATAAATTCAGTAAAATAAAATTAATAAATTTATCCTAAAATAAAAAATTTCTCCCTCAAAGTATACTTTGCTAGAAAAGTATACTTTGCAATGTTGGTGAAATAAGCTACTTGTTTGGCCCTCGGGTACGTCTTTGGCATTCTTGTATGGGAGGGTTTAATCTGTATATACCATTGTTATCCTATTACTTTTAGGGGAAGGGGCCAAGTGACTTTTGTGTGGTATGGACCTGGCACCAGGTCAGGTTATTCTAATTTCAGGGCTGAATATATATTTATTTTGATTTACATATTCGGTTCTGATTTTGGAATTTTCCCCCAAATGCAGCGGGTTGAATGCGGGATTGATCCCGTTGCCCGGCCTTAAATGACCTTAGCTGTTGATAGGCCGTTAAACACCAATAAACAAAACTTACATGAGTGATGATTTAATATGATATTTGTTAAACAAGTGCACTGAAGACACTAATGCTGAGATTTCATATGAAATCGGTCTACAAGTTTAATAAATTTCAAATGAAATCATCACAAATGTGGATGTGACTGGAGAAATCGTGCTCATGGGATTTGTGACCAGTATAGATCCAGATCACATAGCACACTCCTGTAGCCTGATCACAAAATCATATGTTGTTTATCACTCATTTGAATCGTCTCTGCATGTCGGTTCATGGCTCTTGTTACCTGGGAGTTGAATTGGGTTATTGCCCATTATAAAAGTAGTAAGATTATTACTGATCGTACTGCTTTTGGGAGGGGGCCAAGTGATTCTGGTGTGGCGAGGACCTGGCATCTGATCAGGATTATTCGGATTTCAGGGCTGAATATATAGTTTTTTTATTGTAAATATTCAGTTCTGATTTTGGGATTTTCACCTCATTTGTACAGGTAATATATGGCATTTAGTACTAAGCCCATTGATCAGGCCTTAAATGACCTTAGCTGTTGATAGGCCGTTAAGCCCCAGCAAACAAAAAAACAAAATATAAATAAAATAAACAAATTAGTGGTAATTTAGAAAGAACTATTTTGCGCTGTGAAACGTAGTTCTGGCATTGACCAATATATACTCGTGGGACGTCAATATGGAAAAAAATTGACGTCTTACGTTGCATTGTGTTTCAATGTGAAACAAAAGTACGTATATAATAATGATTATTATTGTTTACCATAGTTTCACGACCAATGAAAGAACAACATTTTGTCTCAATTAATCGCATATTGCGACGCTTTCGCCAATATTTATTCAATTAATCATTAAATGTTCAGCGCTATATTTAGAACTGATTTTACACCTTGTTGTCATCAGTTCACGAGATGCAAAGCATATTACCGCCAACACACACACTCGCTTTGTGTCACACCGCCAATAACATGCTAGTATAGCAATTAAAAATCACGTTTAGGGGTGGAGCTTCGCGACTGGGCTGGTAAACAATAAGTATGTTATAGTTCACATATTGAATTTTTAATAAATTCATTTATTAAATAAAAATTCAATATGTGAGCTATAACTATTATATATCTACACGTGAATGCCGTAAGGTTCTTTTTCTCAGCCGGCGTTCCAATTAGGGGAGTATTCCACCTCAGCTTAAAGGTGCTTTAGACATGGAAAAAAGATTTAAAGTAATAATAAAAGTCTTGAAAACAGTTGCGTTGTTATTATTATTTGCAAGTTAGTGGGTGGGTGGCAGGTGGGAGTACGTGATGGGTAATTTAACGATCGGGTGTTCATCCTTACCGGAATCCCGACTGCATGGAGACCTGGTTTGGCCCTCACATACATCTTTGGCATTTTGTATGTGACAGTTGAATCTGGTTATACCCCTTATCTGAGTATTACGATATTCGTAATCCTATTTTAGGGGAAGGGGCCAAGTGACTTGGTGTGATATGGACCTGGCACCAGGTCGGGTTATTCTAATTTCAGGGCTGAATATATTTGTTCTCGATGTAAATATTCCGTTCTGATTTTGGGATTTTCCCCCCAATGCAGCAGGTTAAAATGGGATCAAAGCCGTTTGCCCGGCCTTACATGACCTTAGCTGTTGATAGGCCGTTAAACACTAATAAACAAACAAACAAGTTAGTGGCTCGATAGAAGATTTTCAATTGCCATTGAACATGTTCAAAGGCACTGGGTCTCGGATATGCCTAGAAAGTGATGAAACAGAATTGGAAAAAATAACTTGATAGTTGATTTGTATCATATTTCTGAACCTAATTGTACATACAAGGTGCCTGGAAAGAAATAGGGATTGGTAAAAAGATGTTTATAACGCTAGTTATTTTACTTTATTATAAACATGTTTCTATCTATCTATCTATCTATCTTCCGTTTATCTCAAACCCCTGTTGGGGACTTAGAGATGTAAATGTAAATGCTTTGATTTAACGATGGCACTGGCTCGATGACCTTGCATGTCGGGACTGACTATTTAAGTCCCCATCCCCCCATCCGATAGGACTAGGCTAGCACGAAGTTGACTTGCCCAAGGACACGCCGATCAAGATATGTAGATTATATTTTATTTCATATACAATTTCAAATACAATGGTTACTAAATTATGTTATTTAACTCTTTGCATGCTAGCGGCGAAAATATCCGCCAAACAAATTAGGACCATGTTTTATTTCTCTCTGTAAATATGTCTTGAAATTTCATTAGAATTGAGTCCTCAGGACTCGATTCTAATGAAATTCCAAGACCTATTCATGATATTTACGTGGAGAAATACAAGAAAATATTATGAATTTTTGTCCGCTAGTTTTGAACTATTTATAGCCCACAAGTTTCCCAGCATGCAAAGAGTTAACTATCGTCTATAATCATGATAATGGGAACTTCATTCTAAATTTGGGGTTATATCATTTCACAACCAAACATAAAGAAGTTTCACAATTTTTAATTACTGGTACATGTATAGCGAATTTTCCAAATTATGTGAAGACGAATTGTCTCCCCTGCTTATTGCAGTTCTGATAGCATGTACTTGAATATAACGCGTGTTTTGGGAATGTGATCACTATAAAATTGTGCAATTGATAAATATGTCATTTACTGTTCATGAAGCGAAAAACCACATATTGGATATCCGAGACCTCATCTGAGACACAGTCACTTTAGAGTATATATCACATGGTTTCCAAACCCGATTTTCCGACGTGACGTAATCTGTGACGTCATTTTTACAATATATTTTCTTTAATATCTTCCTTGAATAAACTCTATATAAAAATATTTTTTTACTCGGCCTAATAATATATCGTTTTCCGTGCATATCTGTGACCCAGTGTCTTTAATGATTGTGACTAGAGAAATGTGGCTTACGACATTTGTGGCAAGTCTGGCTCCTGATTGGCTTGCTGAGTTATGTAGCCTTATAAGTATCTATTTTTGTTGGAAACATGATGTATATATCACTGACTGAATGGTGAACAGTGCAGACCCTGATCAGACGGCGCATATGTGCAGGCTGATCTGAGTCTACACTGGTCACAAAGGCTATATGACCCAATTTCTCTATTATCAGACATGCGATATCTTTCATTTTTCTCCACTTCTGAGCTCAGTTAATAAACATATGTGTCTGTGACTGTGGAAATGGGGCTTATCGCTTTTGCGACTAGTATAGATCCAGATCAGCCTGTGCATTCGCACATTTTGATCAGGATCTGCACTGTTCGCCATTACATAAATGCAACACCCGTCATGCCTATAACCAGCAATATAAGCTACAAGCTATTAAGCTACACGAGTGTGATATTTTATCAGGAGCTACACTGGTCTCAAATCTCATAAGCCCCATTTCTCCAGTCACAAATTAAATTGCTGCCAAATACATGTCTTTATGTATATATACTGTATCTACAGTGGAACTCTCTCCGGAGTAAATATTGTGACACATCTTTTGTAATCTAGTGACACCAATGTAGAAAGTGACACTTTTTCAAATGAAAATATAATAGTTATTTCCAATAACGTCCGGCTCATAACATCCGGTTTACTGCTACACTATGGACGTCACATAGGACTGCCAATACAGTTTCACACTATTTTGATAAAGACCATGTGGTCGAAAATTTAATGAAAAGAGTGACTTTAAAACAATGAACATATAATAGTAACACCTCTCCAAATATAAGTCTAGTGACACCTCTCCAAAATATATTGACACCTCGTCAAATGAAAATATGGTGAAACCTCTTCAAATGTAAATATATTGACGCCTCTCCAAATATAAGGCTATTGACACCTCTCCAAATGTAAATATATATGACACATCTCCATATACAAGTCTCGTGACACCTCTCCAAATGTAAATATGTTGATGCTTCTCCAAATGTACATTTATTGACACCTCTCCTAATGCAAATATATTGACACCTCTCCTAATGCAAATATATTGACACCTCACCAAATGTAAATATAATATATTGACACCTCAACATATAAATTTATTGACACCTCTCCAAATGTAAATATATTGATACATTTCCAAATACAAGTTGAGTTAGTGACACCTCTCCAGATGTAAATATATTGACACCTCTCCAAATACAAGTCTAGTGACACCTCTCCAAATGTAAATATTGTGATACATATTCCAATGTAATAGATTGAACACCCCCCTCCTCCATTGCTGTAAATGTCATATACATGCAGTGTGTATGGCATGAGCCATATTTCATCAAAATCCGTTACGTAATAAGGACAATATAAAAGGATACGTACTTTGAATCAGATGGATTCTGGAAGTTTCAGTACTTGTTGTTGTTGTTAGTACCACGTGATCATACACCTTGGAGCTGTGAACTCAGTCAACGAGTTTAGTAAATATCATATTAAATCATCACACATGCTATATTCTAGTTTTAAATAAGTATATCGTCATGATGTGAAGCTATACTGATCACCTAACATGGTTTCTGTAGTGGTCTCATTTGCATATTTATTACACTTGTGTATTATTATTTACACACGATGTCGACGTACTGTGAACGTCAATTTCATGAAAGTGACATGTCTCCAATTATAGATAAAGTGACACGTCTTATAAATAAGCATATAGTGACAGGTCTCCAACTTTACATAAAGTGACACGTCTGCAAATGTAAATATAGTAACCGGCCTCCAGACGAAAATATATTGACACCTCTCCCAATGTAATCTAGTAACACTTCTCGAATGTGTATACTGATTGATACCGCTTCAAATGAAAATATAGTGACACCTCTCCAAATGTAAGTACATCGTATAGTGACATTTCTTCAAATTAAAATATTGGTAAATCTAGTAAAACCACTCTAAATGTATTTAATGTCTAGTGACTAGTAAACTTGCCAATATGTCAACGTTCAAAACATATATTGGCAATCTCAACTCGCAATCAAGCAGTTTGATTGGCTGCGCCTGAGCTGTAGCACAGCTCAGGCTCAGCCAATCAGTCTGCTTGGAAACAGAAACAATATTCAAGCATTTTGAAAGAAAACAATTGACAACTTGACATTATGTTTGTAAAACATGGATATGCCCCCGTGGTATACTGGACTCTAACTGGAGAAACTCTTACAAACATTTCGACTTAAAAAGTGGCTAAGTGTTTCAGCGACATTTCGAAGGTGACAAAGGTCAGGGTCGTGTTAATGGAGGCGCGAGTGTGTGACAAATGCTATTGTAATTCAAATGTCCAAGTGTCGAAGCAATCCTTCGCGTCATATTGAAGATATTGCATGTTGGAGAAATTCTTACAAACCTTTCGCGCAACAAAATGGTTAAGTGTTTCAGTGACATTTCGAAGGTGACAAAGGGCAAGGTCGTGTTAATGGTGGCGCGAGTGTGTGAAAAATGTTCAGGTGATTCAAGCGTCCAAGTATCCAAACAATCCTTCGCGTCATATTGAAGATATTGCATGTTGGAGAAACACTTACAAACTTTTCGACGCAACAAAATGGCTAAATGTTTCAGCGACATTTCGAAGGTGACAAAGGTCAAGGTCGTGTTAATAGTGGCGCGAGTGTGTGAGACACATGTTCAGGTGATTCAAGCTTCCACGTATCGAAGCAATCCTTCGCATAATATTAACGATATTCTTACAAACTTTTCGACGTAAATGTACACGGACGGACAGACGTACGGAACCTCAAGAGCAACGCAATATGCCCCCTTGCTATTGCAACTGACAATCAAGCAGTTTGATTGGCTGAGACTGAGCTGTAACATGGCTCAGGCTCAGCCAATCAGTCTGCTTGATGTCAGGAACAATATTCAAGCATTCTGACAGAAACCGATTGTCAACTATTGGCAAGATTAGCACTGGCGGTGGTGTATTTATCCCGTCAACACAGTGCGTATGTGCCGTGAAACACGGTGCCGTGAAACACAGTGCGTATGTGCCGTGAAACACGGTGCCGTGAAACACAGTGCGTATGTGCCGTGAAACACGGTGCCGTGAAACATTTTTGATATCCTGTCAATACGATTTGGAGATGCGACTGGGGTTATTTTTTGTAATGTTGACGGGATAAATAGAAAAGTAGGTTAGTGCCGTGAATGGGAAAAATATCTGGCGCGGCACGGAAACGGGATGTGCTCGGCAGAGCCTCGCCCATCCCGTTTTCTGAGCCTTGCCAGATATTTTTTCCCTTTCATGGCACTAACCTACTATTCTTAATATCTCTCCAAATATAAATTCAGTGGAACTTCTCCAAATGTATATGCCGGATTTAGACCGTTTTCTTAGGTGCAGCTGCTTTTGGGGCGGCGGGTTTCGATTGAGCGCCTTGCTTCCTTCTTCGGTTCCTCTGCCTTCGCCTCGCCGCACGCCTTTCCTCGCCCCCGCCTCTATCCTCCCCTCCCCGCCTCCTGTTGCCACGCCCCTTCCCGCCAGTGGCTGCCGCCGGCGGCCCCGGTCTGTCTGGCGAGTCCGGACGGTCACGGTAGAAGCGAGGGTGTATAAACGGACCCCGTCGGCCCCAGGGTATGAATTCGCCCGGGTAGGGTATAAACTCGCCCCAGGGTAGCAGTACCCCTCGGGCGGTGTAGAGGGGGCGGGCCAATGGTTGGTCGCCAAACAACAACAACGCCAGAAGGTCCGCCTCTATGGCTGCTACAGTCACGAACGTCAGGGCGAAACACACACAAACACCGGGTCGGAACATTGTCAAACTGTAACGCGCGGTCCCGCAAATCGCTCCTTCACAGTTCGGTTCCTGCTTTCCCTTAACACTAACCGACTTCTCCAACTAAGCTATAGGAGATACGTCACTGTCCACTCTGCCACAGTCCTTATATTACACGTGAACTACATCTGACCGTTCCACGGCGTGTCCTACGTTCACCGGGTCTTATTAAACCAACGGTAAGTTTAGAGTGTCTAACCTACACGCTTCAAGGTCACATAACCTTGATAAAAACAACGGTTAACTGTATGTCCGTAATCGTGTACAATGGCAAATTAATAATGTTGTATATGTACACCCGAATAAGAACGGTTGAAATCCGTATCACACACACAGAGACTCGGAAACTGACTTTCAAGAGTCTTCTACGTCCGAGTATGTCTTAATTATATAACTGTTATATTTAAGTTATTCTAACTCTTCCACTTGTTGTGCTGGCTATTCTTTCTGAGTTGTGAACTGCGTGTATCTTATAATTAATGCTTATATTCTTGACGAAATACATATTTATGAAAATAAACGACTAAACAGCACGCCCTTCATATTTTAGTGACATGCTGATACGTACGAAAAACCCCGTTATCATGGTTATGCGTAGGAACAATAATAACATGCAATTATGTCACTATGCAACGTTCATGCACTATGTTGCTAGGCAACTGTCAAATTCGACTTGTTTAATGACGAATAAAAGGTGACCACTACATGCAGGGCGCATGCGCGACAATGCTGGTCAATGGTCTGGAACTAGCGTAGATCATCCGAACACGTTGTTGTTACGGGACACATTGTGACTGTCACCATAGTAACATTTATAGCTGCACAAATCCGCGGCATAACACGGTTTATGGCATGCTCGATTATTTGTAATAAATATATTATTATTGACGTCGAACGTTGACGTACATTTCAGTGCAAAATGCGGAATTATTTGCCCTGGAATGTATGTCAACGCATTGGATAAAAATATTCAAAATAACGGTCAAGAAATATCGCACGCGTGATAAGGCGTACTATACCATGGACGGACTCAATTTAATTATGCAACTGTCATCTGGACATGGCAAACGTCGTACGAAACACACATGCGTCTTCATCGGACGGTTTAAGGAAATGAGACGTTCATCCGTTATGCATGTGACAGGGAGGGCTCGCCTATTGCATTCATGGCCAGCCAAGCGTCTGATGTGGCTGTGACTGGAAAAATGGAGCTTATGGGCCTTGCGACCAGTATAGATGCAAATCAGCATGTGCATCTGCATATTCTGACCAGGATCTGCGCTGTTCACCATTTCATAAATGAATGTGCTGTTTGATCAGGAGCTACAATGGTCACACATCTCATAAGCTCCATTTGCCTAGTCACAGCTACATATGTGAATGTCTAGCTCAGGCTCCTGATCTGTGACTGGAGCCAATTGCATTCGTGATCAGTCTAGCTCCTGATATATGACTGTGTAATTAGGGCCTATTGCATTCGTAGTCAGTATAGCTCCTGATCTGCGACTGGAGAAATATGGCCTTAGTCTTTTGTATTCGTGGCCAGTCCAGCTCCTGATATGTGACTGGGGAAATGGGGCGTATTGTATTCGTGGCCAGTCCAGCTCCTGATATGTGACTGGGGAAATGGGGCGTATTGTATTCGTGGCCAGTCCAGCTCCTGATATGTGACTGGGGAAATGGGGCGTATTGTATTCGTGGCCAGTCCAGCTCCTGATATGTGACTGGGGAAATGGGGCGTATTGTATTCGTGGCCAGTCCAGCTCCTGATATGTGACTGGGTAAATGGGGCCTATTGTATTCGTGGCCATTCTAGCTCTTGATATGTGACTGGGAAAATGGGGCATATAGTATTCGTGGCCAGTCTAGCTGCTGATATATGAGTGGAGACATGGGGCATATTGTATTCGTGGCCAGTCTAGCTCCTGATGTGACTGGGGAAATGGAGTCTATTGTATTCGTGGCCAGTCCAGCTCCTGATGTGACTGGGGAAATGGAGCCCATTGTATTCGTGGCCAGTCCAGCTCCTGATATGTGACTGGGGAAATGGTGCCAATTGTATTCGTGGCCAGTCTAGCTCCTGATATGTGACTGGGGAAATGGAGTCTATTGTATTCGTGGCCAGTCCAGCTCCTGATGTGACTGGGGAAATGGAGTCTATTGTATTCGTGGCCAGTCTAGCTCCTGATACGTGACTGGGGAAATGGGGCCTACTGTATTCGTGGACAGTCTAGCTCTTGATATGTGATGGGGGAAATGGGGCCTATTGTATTCGTGGCCAGTCCAGCTCTTGATATGTGACTGGGGAAATGGGGCCTACTGTATTCGTGGACAGTCTAGCTCTTGATATGTGATGGGGGAAATGGGGCCTATGGTATTCGTGGCCAGTCTAGCTCTTGATATGTGACTGGGGAAATGGGGCCTATTGTATTCGTGGCCAGTCTAGTTCCTGATATGGGACTGGGGAAATGGGGCCTACTGTATTCGTGGACAGTCTAGCTCTTGATATGTGACGGGGGAAATTGGGCCTATTGTATTCGTGGCCAGTCTAGCTCCTGATATGGGACTGGGGAAATGGGGCCTACTGTATTCGTGGACAGTCTAGCTCTTGATATGTGACGGGGAAAATGGGGCCTATTGTATTCGTGGCCAGTCTAGCTCTTGATATGTGACTGGAGAAACGGGGCCTATTGTATTCGTGGCCAATCTAGCTCTTGATATGTGACTGGGGAAATGGGGCCTATTGTATTCGTGGCCAGTCTAGCTCTTGATATGTGACTGGGGAAATGGGGCCTATTGTATCCGTGGGTAGTCTAGCTCCTGATATGTGACAGGGAAAATGGGGCCTATTGTATTCGTGGCCAGTCTAGCTCTTGATATGTGACTGGGGAAATGGGGCCTATTGTATCCGTGGGTAGTCTAGCTCCTGATTTGTGACAGGGAAAATGGGGCCTACTGTATTCGTGGCCAGTCTAGCTCCTGATATGCGAATGGAGAAATGAGCATATTGCATTCGTGGCCAGTCTAGCTCCACATATATGACTGGAGAAATGCGGCCGATTGTATTCGTGGCCAGTCTAGCTCCTGATGTGACTGGGGAAATAGGGCATGTTGCATTCGTGGCCAGTCTACCGCCTGCTATATGACTGGGGAAATGGGGCCTATTGCATTTGTGGCCAGTCTAGATCCAGATATGTGACTGGAGAAATGGGGCCTATTGTATTCGTGGCCTGTCTAGCTCCTGATATGTGACTAGGGAAATGGGGCCTATTGTATTCGCGGCCAGTCTAGCTCCTGATATTTGACTGGAGAAATGAGCATATTGAATTCGTGGCCAGTCTAGCTCATGATATATGCCTGTGGAAATGGGACCTATTGTATTCGCGGCCAGTCTAGCTACTGATATGTTACTGGAGAAATAAGCATATTGAATTCGTGGCCTGTCTAGCTCATGATATATGCCTTGTGGAAATGGGACCTATTGTATTCGTGGCCAGTCTAGCTCATGCTATATGCCTGGGGAAATGGGACCTATTGTATTCGTGGCCAGTCTAGCTCATGATATATGCCTGGGGAAATGGGACCTATTGTATTCGTGGCCAGCCTAGCTCATGCTATATGCCTGGGGAAATGGGACCTATTGTATTCGTGGCCAGTCTAGCTCCTGATATGTGACTGAGGAAATGGGGCCTACTGTATTTGTGGCCAGTCTAGCTCCAGCATGTTGCATTCGTGGCCAGTCTACCGCCTGCTATATGACTGGGGAAATGGGGCCTATTGCATTCATGGCCAGTCTAGATCCAGATATGTGACTGGAGAAATGGGGCCTATTGTATTCGTGGCCTGTCTAGCTCCTGATATGTGACTGGGGAAATGGGGACTATTGTATTCGTGGCCAGTCTAGCTCCTGATATATGACTGGGGAAATGGGACCTATTGTATTCGTTGCCAGTCTAGCTCCTGATATATGACTGGGGAAATGGGGCCTATTGTATTCGTGGCCATTCTAGCTCTTGATATGTGACTGGGAAAATGGGGCATATTGTATTCGTGGGCAGTCTAGCTGCTGATATATGAGTGGAGACATGGGGCATATTGTATTCGTGGCCAGTCTAGCTCCTGATGTGACTGGGGAAATGGAGTCTATTGTATTCGTGGCCAGTCCAGCTCCTGATGTGACTGGGGAAATGGAGCCCATTGTATTCGTGGCCAGTCCAGCTCCTGATATGTGACTGGGGAAATGGTGCCAATTGTATTCGTGGCCAGTCTAGCTCCTGATATGTGACTGGGGAAATGGAGTCTATTGTATTCGTGGCCAGTCCAGCTCCTGATGTGACTGGGGAAATGGAGTCTATTGTATTCGTGGCCAGTTTAGCTCCTGATATGTGACTGGGGAAATGGGGCCTACTGTATTCGTGGAAAGTCTAGCTCTTGATATGTGACGGGGGGAAATGGGGCCTATTGTATTCGTGGCCAGTCCAGCTCTTGATATGTGACTGGGGAAATGGGGCCTACTGTATTCGTGGACAGTCTAGCTCTTGATATGTGATGGGGGAAATGGGGCCTATGGTATTCGTGGCCAGTCTAGCTCTTGATATGTGACTGGGGAAATGGGGCCTATTGTATTCGTGGCCAGTCTAGCTCCTGATATGGGACTGGGGAAATGGGGCCTACTGTATTCGTGGACAGTCTAGCTCTTGATATGTGACGGGGAAAATGGGGCCTATTGTATTCGTGGCCAGTCTAGCTCTTGATATGTGACTGGAGAAACGGGGCCTATTGTATTCGTGGCCAATCTAGCTCTTGATATGTGACTGGGGAAATGGGGCCTATTGTATTCGTGGCCAGTCTAGCTCTTGATATGTGAATGGGGAAATGGGGCCTATTGTATCCGTGGGTAGTCTAGCTCCTGATATGTGACAGGGAAAATGGGGCCTACTGTATTCGTGGCCAGTCTAGCTCCTGATATGCGAATGGAGAAATGAGCATATTGCATTCGTGGCCAGTCTAGCTCCACATATATAACTGGAGAAATGCGGCCGATTGTATTCGTGGCCAGTCTAGCTCCTGATGTGACTGGGGAAATAGAGCATGTTGCATTCGTGGCCAGTCTACCGCCTGCTATATGACTGGGGAAATGGGGCCTATTGCATTCGTGGCCAGTCTAGATCCAGATATGTGACTGGAGAAATGGGGCCTATTGTATTCGTGGCCTGTCTAGCTCCTGATATGTGACTGGGGAAATGGGGCCTATTGTATTCGCGGCCAGTCTAGCTCCTGATATGTGACTGGAGAAATGATCATATTGAATTCGTGGCCAGTCTAGCTCATGATATATGCCTGTGGAAATGGGACCTATTGTATTCGCGGCCAGTCTAGCTACTGATATGTTACTGGAGAAATAAGCATATTGAATTCGTGGCCTGTCTAGCTCATGATATATGCCTTGTGGAAATGGGACCTATTGTATTCGAGGCCAGTCTAGCTCATGCTATATGCCTGGGAAAATGGGACCTATTGTATTCGTGGCCAGTCTAGCTCATGATATATGCCTGGGGAAATGGGACCTATTGTATTCGTGGCCAGTCTAGCTCATGCTATATGCCTGGGGAAATGGGACCTATTGTATTCGTGGCCAGTCTAGCTCATGCTATATGCCTGGGGAAATGAGACCTATTGTATTCGTGGCCAGTCTAGCTCCTGATATGTGACTGAGGAAATGGGGCCTACTGTATTCGTGGCCAGTCTAGCTCCTGATATATTATTGGGGAAATGGGGCCTACTGTATTTGTGGCCAGTGTAGCTCTTGATACGTGACGGGGGAAATGGGGCCTACTGTATTCGTGGCCAGTCTAGCTCCACATATATGACTGGAGAAATGCGGCCGATTGTATTCGTGGCCAGTCTAGCTCCTGATGTGACTGGGGAAATAGGGCATGTTGCATTCGTGGCCAGTCTACCGCCTGCTATATGACTGGGGAAATGGGGCCTATTGCATTCGTGGCCAGTCTAGATCCAGATATGTGACTGGAGAAATGGGGCCTATTGTATTCGTGGCCTGTCTAGCTCCTGATATGTGACTGGGGAAATGGGGCCTACTGTATTCGTGGCTAGTCTAGCTCCTGATATATGACTGGGGAAATGGGGCCTACTGTATTTGTGGCCAGTGTAGCTCTTGATATGTGACTGGGGAAATGGGGCCTACTGTATTCGTGGCTAGTCTAGCTCCACATATATGACTGGAGAAATGCGGCCGATTGTATTCGTGGCCAGTCTAGCTCCTGATGTGACTGGGGAAATAGGGCATGTTGCATTCGTGGCCAGTCTACCGCCTGCTATATGACTGGGGAAATGGGGCCTATTGCATTCGTGGCCAGTCTAGATCCAGATATGTGACTGGAGAAATGGGGCCTATTGTATTCGTGGCCTGTCTAGCTCCTGATATGTGACTGGGGAAATGGGGCCTATTGTATTCGTGGCCAGTCTAGCTCCTGATATATGACTGGGGAAATGGGGCCTACTGTATTCGTGGCCAGTCTAGCTCTTGATAAGTGACGGGGCAAATGGGACCTATTGTATTCGTGGCCAGTCTAGCTCCAGATATATGACTGGGGAAATGGGGACTATTGTATTCGTGGCCAGTCTAGCTCCTGATATATGACTGGGGAAATGGGACCTATTGTATTCGTTGCCAGTCTAGCTCCTGATATATGACTGGGGAAATGGGGCCTATTGTATTCGTGGCCAGTCTAGCTCCAGATATATGACTGGGGAAATGGGGACTATTGTATTCGTGGCCAGTTTAGCTCCAGATATATGACTGGGGAAACGGGGACTATTGTATTCGTGACCAGTCTAGCTCCTGTTATGAGCCTGGGGAAATGGGGCCTATTATATTCGTGACCAGTCTAGCTCCTGATATATGACTGGGGAAATGTGGCCGACTGTATTCGTGGCCAGTCTAGCTCTTGATATGTGACGGGGGAAATGGGACCTATTGTATTCGTGGCCAGTCTAGCTTTTGATATGTGACTGGGGAAATGGGGCCTATTGTATTCGTGGCCAGTCTAGATCCTGATATGTGACTGGGGAAATGTGGCCTATTGTATCCGTGGGTAGTCTAGCTCCTGATATGTGACAGGGAAAATGGGGCCTACTGTATTCGTGGCCAGTCTATCTCCTGATATGCGACTGGCAAAATGAGCATATTGCATTCGTGGCCAGTCTAGCTCCACATATATGACTGGAGAAATGCGGCCTGTTGTATTCGTGGCCAGTCTAGCTCCTGATGTGACTGGGGAAATGGTGCATGTTGCATTCGTGGCTAGTCTACCGCCTGCCAGTCTAGCTCCTGATGTGACTGGGGAAATGGGGCCTATTGAATTCGTGGCCAGTCTAGATCCTGATATGTGACTGGAGAAATGGGGCCTATTGCATTCGTGGCCAGTCTAGCTCCTGATATATGACTGGAGAAATGGGACCTATTGTATTCGTGGCCAGTCTAGCTCCTGATATGTGACTGGGGAAATGAGCTTATTGAATTCGTGGGCAGTCTAGCTCCAGATATATGACAGGAGAAATGGGGCCTATTGTATTCGTGGTCAGTCTAGATCCTGATATGTGACTGGGAAAATGAGGCCTATTGTATTTGTGGACAGTCTAGATCCTGATATATGACTGGAGAAATGGGGCCTATTGTATTTGTGGACAGTCTAGATCCTGATATGTGACTGGGGAAATGGGGCCTATTGTATTCGTGGCCAATCTAGCTCCAGATATGTGGCTGGGAAAATGAGCATATAACATTCGTGGCCAGTCTAGCTCCCGATATGTGGCTGGGAAAATGAGCATATTGCATTCGTGGCCAGTCTAGCTCATGATATATGCCTGGGGAAATGGGACCTATTGTATTCGTTGCAGGTCTAGCTCCTGATATATGACTGGAGAAATGGGACCTATTGTATTCGTGGCCAGTCTAGCTCCTGATATGTGACTGGGGAAATGGGGCATGTTACATTCGTGGCCAGTCTACCGCCAGCTATATGACTGGGGAAATGGGGCCTATTGCATTCGTGGCCAGTCTAGCTCCAGATATGTGACTTGGGAAATGGGGCCTATTGTATTCGTGGCCAGTGTAGCTCCTGATATATGACTGGGGAAATGGGACCTATTGTATGCGTGGCCAGTCTAGCTCCTGATAAGTGACTGGGGAAATGGGGCCTATTGCATCCGTGACCAGTCTAGCACCTGATATATGACTGAGAAAATGGGACCTATTGTATTCGTGGCCAGTCTAGCTCCAGACATGTAACTGGGGAAATGGGGCCAATTGTATGTGTGACCAGTCTAGCTCCTGATATGTGACTGGGGAAATGGGGCCTATTGTATTCGTGTCCTGTCTAGATCGTGATATGTGACTGGCGAAATGGGGACTATTGTATTCGTGGCCAGTCTAGCTCCTGATATGTGACTGGGGAAATTTGGTCTATTTTATTCGCGGCCAGTCTAGCTCCTGATATGTGACTGGAGAAATAAGCATATTGAATTCGTGGCCAGTCTAGCTCAAGATATATGCCTGTGGAAATGGGACCTATTGTATTCGCGGCCAGTCTAGCTCCTGATATGTGACTGGAGAAATGAGCATATTGAATTCGTGGCCAGTCTAGCTCATGATATATGCCTGGGGAAATGGGACCTATTGTATTCGTGGCCAGTCTAGCTCCTGATATGTGACTGAGGAAATGGGGCCTATTGTATTCGTGGCCAGTCTAGCTCCTGATATATGACTGGGGAATTGGGGCCTATTGTATTCGCGGCCAGTCTAGCTCCTGATATGTTACTGGAGAAATGAGCATATTGAATTCGTGGGCAGTCTAGCTTCAGATATATGACTGGAGAAATGGGGCCTATTGTATTCGTGGTTAGACACAATGTCGTGCTTCTTGTTTGAAGAACGACGGATGACTTTTAACCCTTTCACCCCTAAGTAACTGAATGGGCAAAATGATTTTCAGACTATTCCATTTATAAAAAGGGGGTATTTGTTTTTCTCAAAAATATGAAAAGTACTTTCAAACAGTGCAGATCCTGATGAGACGGCTCGTTACGAGCCGGCTCATCTGATCTGCACTGTTTGCATAAACCGATATGGCGGGCTTTCGGGTTCAAAGGATTAATCGGGCCAAGTTTAAACAACTGTCGATTCCGTACGATTCAAATTTCTCTGGAGAATGTTCAGAATAACTACGTAATTAATGCTGCTAAATTTCGTATTGGCGGACTAGTAGTGTTAACGGCTGGAACATGGTCATGATGGAAAGGAAGAAACCGCAGTCGTATTGATGAAAATTAAGATTTACCCGAGACCTGATGGGCGCCGCCATTAATCCAGTGTAAACAAATAGACCACGTGATCTCATACAATATGACTCGTGCAAACATTGATCAGATAAATTTTATTATTTTTTATTCCGGGTAAAGGTGCCTATAGAACTACTCAGTAAAGAGGAAATAAAGATATTGAATTGAATCGAATTGAACTCTAATTAGGAGATACAAAGTCCTAATAAGGAAATAGCAACTCCTACTTAGTATCTCCTAATGAGGACTTACTATCTCCTAATTAGGACTTATTATCTCTAAATATGAGTTTTTTTTAGCATTGACACATATTCAAGTCCTAATTAGGAGATATTAAGTCCTAATTAGAAAATACTAGCTTCTAATTAGGAGATATTAACTCCTAATTAGGAGACACTAATTCCTAATTAGGCGATATTAAGACCTAATTAGGAGATACCAACTTCTAATTAGGTGGTACTATCTATGTCTAGTCAACATAATTATGTAGTCATTGTATAATCAATGTATTTACTTAAACATATGTAGTCATTGTATAATCAATGTATTTACTTAAGCATAAGTAGTCATTGTATAATCAATGTATTTACTTAAACATATGTAGTCATTGTATAGCTATTATATTTACGGCACTTAACATATGCGTCGCCAGGATATTCGAAAGGGGTTGCGAGTGCCGAAGGGAGTCGGCGGGGAGACCACGAGAGGGGTGTCCCGTCTCGTTTAGAGGGTGGTCCGGGGTTCCTACCCTGGAAAAAAGTTGGATAGTAGGTGCTCTAAAACGAGTTATCCTCGTTATTTCAGAGGCATCGAATTTGATTTAGGCTCGTTGTGAATTACACATATTTGCAAAATCTGAAGTGATAAAATATACGGGTTTGGCGATATGAAGACAAAAAGATGTGGTAATAGGTGCACTGATGTAATCTAAACTAGGATACCCTGATCGGTGTTAGGCGCCCATACCACACCAGTAAACTCATTTAGCCCATCCTCTATTAGGGATTTAACCGAATTCAACTCCAATCCATCAGGGTCAAATCAGGTGAAATGGGATTCCGGAAAGGATGAATCCCGTTAATTACGCGTTACCCTCCCAGCCTTCACGCTCTAACGTATGAGCATGATAAGTTTGTCTACACATATAATTGTTAAACAACACATTAACTCCACACCGGTGCATTAGTTGTCACCCGCGTCTTCCCACTTGGCTAACATTATATTGGAATGAACAGTTCACTCCAATATAATGTTAGCCAAGTGGAGACGACGCGGGTGTAGCTGCATGAAGAGTTTCACTGCCCGTTCATAACTGACATCATGTCCATAATTAATGGACATCAATGCGAGAGACGAAAGTCTGGGTGTCCCCATGCTTGACCTCAGCCATGACTTCAGGCGCCGCAGTGTGGAAAATGAACGCTCGCACTCACATGACGTTACACACAATGTGCATGCGATTTTCAACAGAATGAAAACTTGCTTTCGTCACAAGCTTTAATGGCTGAGGCTAGTGACGACGGACGACGGTCATCGGCTGCTACGCGTTCCCACTTCGCTCTCCATGACCTAATCTCAATACACACAACGTCCGGACTGGGCAAATCGTTGGTGTACATGTTGACTGCGTCCTCAATATCGTAGTCAAGTTTCGAGCACATGATACTTGGTACCAAACAAAGTAATTTCACCGCTGTCTGCGACGTGTGGTCAAACCGTGTATGCATCTCAATAACGGCTCTGTCCAGCAAGGGGATAGCAATGGTTCGGCGCCAATATTCCTCTGGCGTATCGGCCGGCGTGTTTTGTCCAGTTGTCTGTCACTTGACAATTCTTGATACGGATGGCGTAACGCATATCTTCTCAGCCAATCTAACAGCTTGGTCGAACATATTCTTGAACTGTTTACTAATATCACTTCGAACAGTCTTCAAATCCGAGATCGTTTCATTCACCATGGAATAAGCCCTTCACAATGTCAATGTTTCTACCCTGTAAATTAACAGTGATGCCTCGCAGTGGGTGCAATAGATGATACACTGATACCTCCAATAATAAGCCCACAGTCACATATTGCCTTGAGACGCGTGGTCGCTTCCCTTTTAGAATTGGAATCCCAGCCAGTTACGTATTGATCGTCAACGTTACATAGTGCAGGGTGAATTCCATTTATAATCTCAAACGCTTCCACCAAAAATGGTATGGCCAGGTAAAAGTGTTCATATGCCTGCGAATCACAGTGTGTTGTTTAACGAGCATAATTATTCACTTGCTCATGAGATAACGACGAACATATATATATATAAAAACAAATGACAAAATGAAAAGGGGTTGCGTTCGTACCCCCCGCAACCCCCCTGGCGACGCCTATGCTTAAACATCTATAGTCATTGTATAGTCAATGTATGTACTTAAGCATTTGTAGGCATTGTATAATCAATGTATTTACTTAAACATGTGTAGTCATTGTATAATCCATGCATTTACTTAAACATTTGTAGTCATTGTATAGTCAATATATTTACTTAAATATATGTAGTCATTGTATAGTAAATGTATTTTATTAAACATGTATATTCATTATATAGGCAATGTATTTACTTAAACATGTGTAGTCATTGTATAGTCAATGTATTTACTTACACATATGTAGTCATTGTATAGGCAATGTATTTATTTAAACATGTGTAGTCATTGTATAGACAATGCATTTATTTAAACATATGTAGTCATTGTATATTCAATATATTTACTTTAACATGTATAGTCATTTTATAGTCAATGTATTTACTTAAACATATGTATTCATTGCATAGTCAAAGTATTTACTTAAACATATGTAGTCATTGTATAGTCAATGTATTTACTTAAACATATGCATTCATTGTATAGACAATGTATTTACTTAAACATGTGCAGTCATTGTATAGACAATGCATTTATTTAAACATGTGTAGTCATTGTATAGTCAATGTAATTACTTAAACATGAGTAGTCATTGTATAGTCAATGTAATTACTTAAACATGTGTAGTCATTGTATAGTCAATGTAATTACTTAAACATGTGTAGTCATTACATAGTCAATGTATTTACTTAAACATATGTAGTCATTATATAGGCAATGTATTTACTTAAACACGTGTAGTCATTATATAGTCAATGCATTTACTTAAACATATGTAGTCATTATATAGGCAATGCATTTACTTAAACATGTGTAGTCATTGTATAGTCAATGTATTTACTTAAACATATGTAGTCATTATATAGGCAATGTATTTACTTAAACATGTGTAGTCATTGTATAGTCAATGCATTTACTTAAACATATGTAGTCATTATATAGGCAATGTATTTACTTAAACATGTGTAGTCATTGCATAGACAATGTATTTACTTACACATATGTAGTCATTGTATAGGCAATGTATTTACTTAAACATGTGTAGTCATTGTATAGACAATGCATTTATTTAAACATATGTAGTCATTGTATATTCAATATATTTACTTTAGCATGTGTAGTCATTGTATAGTCAATGTAATTACTTAAACATGTGTAGTCATTGTATAGTCAATGTAATTACTTAAACATGTGTAGTCATTGTATAGTCAATGTATTTACTTAAACATGTGTAGTCATTGTATAGTCAATGTATTTACGTAAACATATGTAGTCATTGTATATTCAATGTATTTACTTAAACATGTGTAGTCATTGTATAGTCAATGTAATTACTTAAACATGTGTAGTCATTGCATAGTCAATGTATTTACTTAAACATATGTAGTCATTGTATAGTCAATGTAATTACTTAAACATGTGTAGTCATTGTATAGTCAATGCATTTACTTATACATGTGTAGTCATTGTATAGTCAATGCAATTACTTAAACATGTGTAGTCATTGTATAGTCAATGTAATTACTTAAACATGTGTAGTCATTGTATAGTCAATGCATTTACTTAAACATGTGTAGTCATTGCATAGTCAATGTAATTACTTAATCATGTGTAGTCATTGTATAGTCAATGTATTTACTTAAATATATGTAGTCAGTGTATAATCAATGTATTTACTTAAACATGTGTAATCATTGTATAGTCAATGCATTTACTTAAACGTCTGTAGTCATTGCATAGTCCATGCATTTATTTAAAATATACAATGACTACAATGTTTGTGTGTTGTCTTCTACATGTCTAAAACAGTATATTACACAATCATTTCAACATACCGACCGTTTGTTGGTAAGATATGTTAATACACACATTTTGAGAAAAATATGCTGTCATAATTTTATTACCTCAGAGGTCTGTATTTGACAGATACTAATGAGAACTAAACTACAGCTAAAAATAAACTGGAAGGACGCATTCCAAGGGTAGATGTACATTTTAAAAATATAGAGTAATCAAATATAAATGGCTACCGAAACCAACTACCCCACTGTAGGAACCTTAAATGTAAAATATATGCTTAAAGGTACATCCACACTCAGTAGGCACAACATTTAATGTTCTTTATAGGAATTAAATAAGTGTATAATTGTGTCACTATTCCACCAGTTCTAAAGATTACGAGTGGCCGCTATACAGGTATAATCATTTAGTAATATTTATTTTACTGATAGTGACTCGCGGTGGTATCAGGCTATTTTCATATGCAAATGAGGCATGGTATTTTTTAATTATTTATACTAATTAAATTCGTCACCTGAACTTTTTTCATTTTCGACTATGATGATTACACATCAAAAAATAAATACAGAGTATAAATAGTAATGTCCGTTAACATTTTAGGGAAACGCTGTTATTGCCCCTGATATCAGTGTGGAAAGTTACGTCTGATATAAATGTATAATAATGCCAATCAATACGTGGGGTAATGGTAATGTTCATTTTGCCAGAAACTGTATAAGATGATGTCTCTGATATAAAGAACATTCTGTGCCTACTGAATGAGCATGTACCTTTAAACCTAAACAAAATATTGCGTGCTTAAACTGTAGAAATAAGACAAGTGAACGCTAAGCGTTGATAAATGTAAAACAGCTTTTCTACATTAAATGCAAAAACTTTTACATTTGTTCTTACATGTTTACAGTATTTTTTTTTTATATCTTTCAGTAACTTTCTGCACATAATTATGATATATGCGCCCATGTGTTTTTAATGTATCTGCAAGTATGGAATACTAATCTGGCATATCTCTGGAGGTTCTCAGCGTGTCCGGTCTTGAAATATTCCACTGTAAAACAGACACATGATTGTTGTAAGACATATTTGTGTGTTTTGCGATCATGAACAAAAATTATTATTGGAGACAAATTATTGAAGACAATCTTCTGCAGGTGTAATTGCTCTTTTGTCTCCATTTGGTATACTCCTGTCAAGTCTATCACATCACCTACACGGAAATGTAATTTAAAGTAATAATAATAATAATGATAATCATACAATGTACATGGGGTAAAACTAATAATAATAATACTAATAATACTAATAATACATGGGGTAATAATAATAATAATAATACTAATAATACATGGGGTAATAATAATAATAATAATAATACTAATAATACATGGGGTAATAATAATAAAAATAATAATAATACAATGTACACGTAATAATAATAATAGTACTAATAATAAAAAGTCGGCATTTTAATAACAACGAAGTGTAGCTCCTGATCAGACTGCGCTGTAGCACAGACTGATCAGGCGCTACACTTGTTGCAAAATTGAATTAACGTAGCCAGTTTTTGTCACAATGCGTCATTTAGTCTTATAAGAACATAATTAATGAGCACGTGTCATGGCATTTATAAATTGTGTTCTATTTAAATGGTAAATCTGTGTTACAGGTCGTTTTTCTAACTTGCAAACATATATATGTACCAGGAAATACATATGGCGCAATGGTTTATGTTTAAATGGTTTCTAAGGGAAAGAAGTGGCAAACAGAGATCGCCTGAAAACGTCATGGTTGTACCACAGGTTCTTGAAGAACGGTTCATATTTCGATGTTTCCTGGGTTATTTCGGTATATGTGGAGCGCCGTGGCGTAATGGCGTAATGGTTAGTGTGTCGGATTACTGATCCAAGGGTCGTGGGTTCGAGCCTGACTAGCGGCGTGCGTTGTGTCCTTGAGCAAGACACTTTATCCACATTGCTCCAGTTTACCCAGCTGTAAATGGGTACCGATAATTCGTAGTTGCTCTGTAAATACGAATTACCGGCTTCTCTCAAAAAGTCTCTACCTCCGTTCATTCTCCCATTCTTGGGAGACGGCATGCAAGGTCCTAGAGCCAGTGCCGCCGTTAAATATAAGCTAAAAAAGTATATCTGATGGGGTGGGTGCATTATTACCAGCATGCAATTTACGCCACCTCCCGCATGTTACACGTATAAGCACGGTAAGTTAATATTCCTTGAGCCAGCAATAACCCCCTCCCCCATGTGGGATTTTTGGTGAGTATGATTTTCGGATTCAGTAGCCTATTGTCTATCAATCCTGGTTGTCTGCGCTCAAAAAGCCGCTATGAACGAATGGCGGCCATTTTACAAGATGGCCGCCGAACAGTATTATATTGTTTTATTAAGGACTGTTAACTGTCAGTTTGATCAATATTAACCGGGTAAATTGCTATAATTAAGTCAGAATTTGAATGTAAAATGATTTAGAATACATCTTACATTTAATTACATCTATAAATGGCAATATATTTCAAAACGGCTGCCGAAATAGGCTGTTTTACAACATTTTTCTGCGAATCGTGTGCTGTTACGAACAAATACAGACATTCATAAAGTTGAAACACATATACATTGCTTTCCCTCACAAATAAATTGAAAATACAGGAGATAGTGCAAATGAGCTTATATCGGTCGCAGCATATGTTTTGCTGGTTGAACATTTAAAAACATGTGCATTACGCCATAAAAATAGTTCTAACAACTTAGCTTGATCGACTTTTCAGTTTCATAAATGTTTTGTTAGCTTTTTTTTGTTCTAAATTTATGTTATTGCAATTTTTTCCGTCTAAGGGCGCGACGATTAATCGCCATACTCGATTATTGGCGATTCGTAACTCCATGGTTCAGTGCACAAATCCAATCTTCGGTTTCAGCTTCCATTCTCAGAACATAAATAATTTTCACAAAATATACTTGTTAGCTCAACGTTTTCGCCCCCTTGTCAATTCGCCAGAACGAGCACGCAGACGGTTTTTCACCGATTGTTTGTTTATTTGAGTATTGTTAGGCAGATCACGACATCGTGTCGTTAGTCTATAGAGGTCATCTTGTTAGAGATCGACAAACCGCATCAGATATGCGGAACTGTCATGATCTGGGCCAGTTTTTGTAAGGTTTCTGAAAATGTGTTTTTAGCGAAACGCTTTCCACTCTGTTAGTACACAAGATTTTTTCAATTTCTTTTCCACACTTGATAATAATTTGCCAAATCCTGTACATGAGGAGGCCGACCAATTTAATGAATCACATGTTTTCAGTTGTAATGATTGTTCGTTTCAAGAATTAGATATGCCAATCACTGTAAGTGAAATTACTATTGGGGCTTTAAACAAAAACAAGGCATTCGCGGGAGACCAATTGATCAATGAATATTTTGTTGAATCATGTGATATTATTGCATCCCATTTATCAGATGTATTCAATGGAATTCTTGTTTCAGGTTTCTTTCCAGATAGTTGGATGGAAGGCGATATAGTACCACTATTTAAAAAAAATTATCCAAATGATGTTAATAATTATAGGGGTATTGCGCTTGTAAACTGTTTTTCCAAAATATTTACAGGTGTGTTGAATAGGAGAATCAGTGACTGGGTTGATATAGACAATGTAGTTAGTGATGCACAGTTCGGGTTTAGAAAAGGTCGATCAACTGTTGATGCTATTTTTGTTTTAAATGCAATTATCCAACATGTATTAAGCCAAAATGGACGTTTAGCAAGTGCCTTTATTGATTTTAAAAAGGCTTTTGATAGCATTTATCGGAACGGTTTGTGGTTTAAATTGCACAGAAATGGTGTAGACGGCAAAATGCTAAGAGTCATTCGAGATATGTACTCTAAAGTCAAACTGCGCATCCGAGGTTGTAAATCATTCTCTGACTGTTTTGAATGTTCAATTGGTTTAAAGCAAGGTGAGGTATTGTCACCTGTTTTATTCTCGATGTTTCTTGAGGATCTGGAACTGTTTATGCTTGATGATATAAATAGAGGTTTATCACTTGACGAACTCTCTCTTATCTCAATTCTGTTTGCTGATGACATGGTTTTATTTGGCAAAAATACACAAGATTTACAGCATAGCCTAGATCTACTCAAACAGTATTGCGATAAGTGGGGGTTGGAAGTTAACACTGCTAAAAGCAAAATTGTAGTTTTTAGGAAACGTGGTGGTCTAAAAGCCCATGAAGTGTGGTCATACAATGGCACACCACTAGAAGTGGTTAACGATTTTAACTATTTGGGAACAGTTTTTAATTATACTGGTAACTTTAATTTAAACCAAGAAACACTATCAGGAAAAGGACTAAAGGCCTTGAATGCCCTTTTGGCTAACGCTTCTAAAGTCAAAGACTTGTTGGAACGGTATGGATTTGGCTATATCTGGAATAGTGGAACTTTGTGTACATACAGTTTGTTTAAATGCTCATTTGGATACGAGCCATATTTGGATAAACTATCTAGAACTTACAGGCATGCACTTACACGGTTAAGGCTTTCATCGCACCAATTGCGTATTGGATCTGGTCGATATGGTAACAATAGAACTGAACGTAATCAACGATACTGTACATTTTGTGACATGCTAGACTTAGAAGACCAGTAGCATTTTATCATTGTATGCCCGATGTATAATGATCTACGTTGTAGATTTTTAAAAAGATTCTATTATGTTCGACCAAGCATGTTCAAGTTTATAGAATTAATGGAATGTCAGCAATATAGAGTTTTGTTAAACCTGGGCAAGTTCATCTATCAAGCTCTGCAAATTCGTCAATCAAGAATTGTGACTATAGTCGGCCAATGATTTGTTTTCATTTGCACCACCTTTATATTAACCTTCCTTGTAACAGTCCAACAAGTATATATTGTCACTGTATACATGCATTTGTTTTGGTTGAAATGTCCTTTTTTTTACCCCCTTTTAACTGTATTAGGAACATGTGGTACATGTAATAACAATGACAACAATTCAAAATCAAATGGCGTTTGTGTCTCCCATGCGAATCGTCCAGGCAAGATGAATCGGATGGAGTATTGCAATATGTGCTCTCGATAAAGCAACGAATTATAATTTTTAGTGAGACTTGTTGAGAAAATATATATTAACCCTTACTACGCTGAATATGATCGTGTCATCTGCTGTTATTTTTCTGTTATCTTTTTGTGTGTTTTTGTTCTTTTATCAAGCCTAACATAGCATTTTTGGCTGCACACGAGAAACATCTGCATTGGAGATTGTTCTCATGTGCTGCCAAAATATGTTTCCATAACACATGATAAATAATATGATGATGATAAAAGAAAGCAGAAGTCAAGTTCATGTTCCTGCTCTGTGGGGAATAAGACTATTATTAGAGAAGATAAGCCTTAAAAGTGACATATATTTGTTTATCTTTAGTACGTATACTGCTCTACAAGATTTGCTATTGTTCTGATACAGTATGGATACATGTGTTCTGATACTGTACTGTACAACGGGGAATGTCAATAGTAACTCTGGGCATGAGTAATATCTATGTATTTAATGGTTGGAGTTGTCTCCCATTCTCGTGTAGACAGCCTGTCTGCTAGTTCAAGCCGGCTGCTGCACGAGTGCGACGATACAAAGCCAAGCATCGCTCACGACATATAAATCCGAGTGAAAATGTATATATGAAAGTAAAACTGTTGACATGTCCTTGTGTACACGCAGGTAGAACACAATAATTTAAACCCACCATCATAACACACTGTATTTCAACTAAATAATGTTTTGTTAAGGTAGGTCTCGACTCATATAGCTTGCTGGCATTCGACTTGGCATCGCTTACTTGGCTATAAACGGTTGCCTATTGTTAATGAAAAGCAACCATAGATTGGCTGGGATGGTGTTATGATGAGCCGTGTGCCAGACTCGCCCTATCTGTCCGGGCCTGTTTTTCCTACAATGTTCTTCTTAGTTTGAGATTAGTTACGCTAAATATTGATCATATGGTAACTGCTTGTGTGTGTTCGGGGGGTGCTTTTGGCTCGAGGAATCCGTGTGTCTCTTTGTGGCATGCGGGTTCCTGCGAGCGAAAACCATCTCCTGCCCTATACATGCAGCAATACATTTAATGGTATCGTATCTGCACTTGTTTGATATTTGTGAAATAACTTTTGTATGTAACTAGGAACATGTCATGTTCACGTTACGAAAAATAAAAATCTTGAATCTTGAATCTAAATTAATTATTAGTCTATTTGTCATCCACAAACACATACTGAGAAGAATTTCAGTGTGACACGAAGTGAGTGCGTGTGTGGGCGGTAATATGCTTTGCGTCTCGTTGACTGATGACAATAAGGCGTACAATCAGTTATAAATATAGCGAAGAACATTTAATGATTAAGTTAATAGATATTGGCGACAGCGTCGCAATATGCGATTAATTGAGACGAAATGATGTCCTTTCATTGGTCGAGACACCAAGGTAAACAATACATTATTTTCTAAGCCAATCGCTGGCCAGTATCGAGCTACACTTATTTCACATACTGCAAGATTGAACCCTAATAAGTTACATATTACCTGGCATTCTCTTGCATTGAACTCCTTAAAAATCATATATATATATTATTTTTGTTTATCTTATATTTAAGGGTAGGAATTGGCTCGAGGACCTTCCAAACCGGGGCATTTGAACACAAAAGTGGCAGGCCAATGACCGTTGGCCCGTTTGTTTCCGAATTTACTAATATCTGCCATACAGTCGAAATATGTGCATTAAATGAAGGAGGCAATGAGGCGGTTAATTTAACCTAGCCAGTTCATTCTCCTATCGCACGAAGCCGGTATGTAAGACCGTGAAAAAGGCTGAATGTAAGTGCATGTGATATATGGAGATTCAGCCGTAACAGTGTTATCCTATATAATGATGATATTTGACGGTTGGTCAGGGCATAACATATCAGGCTGGAATGATCGATATTTGGTTATGCAAAGTATGATGTAATATGTTTTCGGGCCCAGCTTCTGTCGTTTCGCGGCTTATCGTTATATACGATTTGCTATTATTCGAGTTCAGGTGCGGCGTTTATCTGTTACTATTTGGTTAGATGACAATGTGTTTCACATATTCTGAAGACGAAAGAAAAAGAGAAGATAATACACGGCGGTATAGCAATTGCCCATATATTAGTGAGTGGCCCATATGATACCGCCGGTCATGGTCCAAAATGTTAAATTTGATTTCAGACGATGCATATTACAGTCAATAATGTTTAATAAGAGTAATGCGGGCGGCCACTTCCGGTCTAAACTGCATTAATCCGTGAGATGAATGGTGGGGAAACCGGAGTACCCGGGGAAAACCACCTCCTCCGGCAAGTAATGACAACTTCACATACGTCGGTGTAGAGGTGAATCATATATGTGAACGATAACTTATATATATTCTATTCTATTCCGTAAGCCTGGTGACCTGGTTACACGGTGACACCTGCGTGAATGACATGGGCCAATTAGGCCAATCTCTTTCCGGCTTGCGATACCGTGTTTAGCGTAATGTGATTTTCGATCATTATGATTGATGAGCTGTCAGTCACTGATACAAACACATGTGGGCACCTTTGGAAATGAACGACGTTTAATCGGTTAAATATGACACCTGAACTCACAGGGCGATCAACATTTATCAAAAGAAATAGTAAACTGTTTTCTGACGTCTTTAATACCTGGCGAACTATCATTTACAATACAGTAACGAAAACTGCAACACATACAACACAAGAATACAATACTAATTACAGAATACCACAAAACAATATATTCACGTGTTGCACACTGTGGATAGGCAGTATTTCAGTACCTTCTCCGCTAATCTCGCCAATGTTTATCAATTGTTTTCTTTCAAGATACTTGAATATTGTGTTTGGAATCAAGCGGCTTGATTGGCCGAGCCTGAGCTGTGCTACAACTCAGGCTCAGCCAATCAAACTGCTTGATTGCGAGTTGGGATTTCCAATAGATGTTCCGAAACGTTGATGTCTGGGCAAGCTTAACGCAGTATTACATTGAGGATATAAAGAATGTTCATATTTTTGAAACTATATGTTCATCGAATGTGTGAAACGTCCACACATATGGATATTTCACACTACGGGATGAACTTATATGACATATTCGTTGAATAGCGCTCGTCTGCACATACGTCACCAATGTGTGTGTTTCCAATAGTAGGGCAAATCTTTTCATAATGGTCAGTGTAAGTCCAGATAAATGCAAACTGCATTTAATGCAGCCCAAAGTGTGTAAGACTGAATGTTTGTCCTACTCTGCTAGATTTAGACGTTCTATTTATAGTAGATTCCTTGCTAGGTAGATGAGCACTATGCAAACAATATGACTATTATATGTATTATATACCCCAATAAGCAAATTTATCAGTTTTTACACTGTGTAAGATAGGAAATTTATATTGACATTTGCTGCCTACGTCAGTTTTGGAATTTGTACATATGATTACCGGAAGTACTGATATTTCACCGGAAGTTGTTTATTTCATCGATGAGAAGATACGACTTTTATTTACATGACGTAGCTATGTAGGTCATGGGTAGGTGTATAATAAATGTTGTATACTGCATTTACTACGTCATTTCTACGGAGCCCCGCAGGAAACGTAGATAGGATTCTTTTGTTTTATTAATTCGTTCCAACGAAATAACAATTCGTTCCCTCAATTTAACAATTCGTTCCCACGATTTAATAATCCGTTCCCACGAATTAACAATTCGTTCCCCCAATTTAAAGGGAACGAATTGTTAAATTGAGGGGACGCGGAGTGTCATTTCGTTGGAACGAATTGTTAATTCGAGGGAACGAATTGTTATATCGTGAGAACGAATTGTTAATTCGTGGGAACGAATTGTTATTTCGAGGGAACGAATTAATAAAAAAAAAATCCATGTCCCCTGCGGGGCTCCGTACATTTCCACTTTCTTCTGAACATATTGTGGTTACGATACGCATTGTAGGTACATCCCAAACCATAGGAACAGTGTGTGGGATCACGTGGTTTCCGAACGTCATGCTTTCAGTAGATTTTCTTTAATATCTGTTGAACGGAATGACTGATTTTTATGAAACCTAGCGCAGCAAATGCGGAACAGATTCCACTTTATTGTATAAGTCTGCTTGAATATCTTTTTGACATAGAATCGGTTACCGTCAATGTAAATAAACATCTAGACACGTGAATGATAGAAATAAACGGTACTCGATTCTTCGTGAAAGAAAGTTACTGTAAAGAAGTTTTAGAACACCCATAAAACACATTTAAGTAAGGATGATCTTTAAAGAAATTATTCTGTAAAAATACGAAGGTTCGGAAACGTTCGGAAACCACTTGATCACATACATGTTGCATCCAATAAACTAATCAGGATTTCATTTTCTAAGTTTTTATCCCTGAATTTAACAATTCGTTCCCTCGAATAACAATTCGTTCCCTTGATATAACAATTCGTTCCCACGAAATGACAATTCGTTCCCTCAGTTTAACAATTCGTTCCCTCGAATTAACAATTCGTTCCCTCGTGGGAACGAATTGTTAATTTGAGGGAACGAATTATTAATTCGTGGGAACAAATTGTTAAATTGAGAAAACGAATTGTTATTTCGAGGGAACGAATTAATACAAATATAATTATACGTCCCCTGCGGGGCTCCGTATATCACAACTTAATTACGAGGACAATAATAAAGACGTCATCTTGTTCATGTTGTTGTATGTGTATTACGTGACTTCTCGCGCGCAGTGATCTCCTGATAGCGCATTTTAAGGGTACATGCCCACTCAGTAAACACAAACTGTTCTTTCTAGGAATTAAATAAGTGTATAATTGTGTCACTATTCCACCAGTTCTAAAAATTCGAAGAGCCCGGAAAACAGATATAATCATTTAGTAATATTTATTTTACTGATAGTGACGCGCGTTGGTATCAGGCTATTTTCATATGCAAATGAGGCATGATATTTTTTACTTATTTATACTAATGAAATGCGTCACCTTAAAAAATAATATTTTCGACAGATTATAAAGTATGATCATTGCACATCAAAAAATAAATACAGAGAATACATAGTAATGTCCGTTAACACTTTAAGGAAACACGGTTATCGCCCCTGATATCATTGTGAAAATTTGTGTCTAAAATATTATGTATAATAATGCCAATCAATACGTGTGGTAATGGTGAATGAATGTTTATTTTGCCAGAAAATGTCATACGTACAGGATATACAATAGTATCTGTATCACTATATTATAACCAACTGCGTGGGCATGCACCTTTAAGACATGGATTCCCGTAACATTCAACAGCGAGTTAACTTTCACTTTCAAAAGGTGCATTAAAAAACAATTTCGATAAGTTCTTGTTCTATTTCAACCATGGATTGAAATACTAGTTGTTTATTTGATGTATGTTCATTTACACGTTTCTACTCCGCAAATCGTTCCGATATCCCAAGAATCAAAGTACTGAAAGTACTGAAATATGTTATCTCCAAAACTGATCACTTGTGGAACTAGAGACTGAAACTTGCACATATGCTATATCAAGGGAGATAACAGGGATTACTCAATGTTGCTAGGTATATTGCAATTGTTTGTGGTCCATTCGTGTCATCATAGGCTTTTAGTCACACATTATATATTACACAACCGCCCGCTTTAATCTTTTCCAGTAGTCAACGTTTCTGAACATCCATTGTCAATCTCAACTCACAATCAAGCAGTTTGATTGGCTGAGCCTGAGCTGTATCGCAGCTCATGCCCAGCCAATCAAGCTGCGTGATTTCAAGCATAATAGTTAAGCATGTTGAAATAAAACAATTTACAAATATTGGCAAGATTAGCGCGGGGTACATGTACGTCATTGATGACGTCGACATCACGTGTATTCAATACAACCGTATTTGGCAAGTGCGATCATGTTACAACAGCGGACTTCGGAATCAAAATGTAGGATATTTAAACGACATAAACATGTCATTAATTGTCCAATCGGAAACATAAATTTAAATTTGCAGACTGATTTCGTTGTCACTTGTATGGCGTTTATGTCACACTGATGAATACTAATAGTCTCATTTACATATTTATGTGCTTAATTAATGTGAAAATGTAGTGATCTTTTAGTTCATATTTTATTCAGCACACACCTTGGACAGGGGCTTCTTCTTTGCATGATGGTACGATGCAAATCTACATGCATTGCTATAGAAACGTGACTGTGATTGGAGACCCCTGTAGCCTATTTCACCAACAGTGCAAAGTATACTTTTCTAGGGAGAAATTTTCAATTTTATGATAATTTTATTAATTTTTATTATACTTAATTTCTTACATTATCACAGCCATTTTGGCAGTGATAATGTAATCAATTCAGTATAATAATTCTGCATACTTTTAATCATCGAATATATGCAGTTGTTAGTTCTATATGAAATAATGCATTTCGGGGAAAATAAATAATTACTCCATCAAAGTATACTTGGCTAGATAAGTATACTTTGCAATTTTTATGAAATCGGCTGCAGGTCTCCAGTCACAGCCACATTTCTATAGCATATGTGGTTTGCGACCAGTGTACATCCAGATCAGCCAGTGCATCCGCACAGTCTGATCAGTATCTGCCCTGTTTGCCATTCCATCATTGTCACACCCATCGTGCTTCTAACGAGCAATATATATATATATCGTTAGCAGGCTACAAGAGTGTGTTTATTTCATCATAACATACAATGGCCACAAAACCCACTAGCCTCATTTTTGCGTTACTGGATTATTGAATTTATCACATTTGGGATAATTTATGAAAGAGACAAGGGTCAAGATCCACTTATTTGAGCTGCAAAAATCAAACATTGAAAATATCATTATCAACAGCATCGTACGTGACGTCATACCGAGTACTGACCAATTGTTTGGCGAGAATAAGCTTCAATGTTTACACCTTCGATAAATGCACAATGGCATCGCCCATTCAACGTATTGCGTTCATATCCCAATACGTACAGTAGCCACACGTGACGTTACGCGACGTTTTTGATTGGTTCAGGTTTGTTTGACGTCATTGATAATACGCGACGTACCTATAACGGAACGCTATTGATCGGCAACGTCGCTGTTGCATGAATGGCGACAATATGACTCAAAACAAGACGATTACTAAGTTTAACGCCGTAGTAAATGCGCATGATCACGTGGTTACAACAACAACAACAAAAACAACACGTACTGAAACTTCCAGAAGCGCATCCGATTCAAAGTACGTATTCTTTTGTTTTGTCCTTATTATGTAACGGATTTTGATGAACTATGGCGCATCAAACGCGTCTTGTTAAACTGCACTTAGTGGCATCGGTACTTTGGCCCAAACTTTTGTCGTTTTTGCGTAGAATCGATTTACGTGTGTACTGACACGGAAATCAATTCTTCGCAACAATGACATGAGTATGTGCCGAACTCCCGGGACCACCAAATGCAGCTCACGAAGACGCATTTGCTGCCCCATATTTAATCAAAATCCGTTGCCTATTAAGGAAAATATCAAATAATACTTACTTTGGAGTGGGAGCGCTTTCAGCACTTTCAGCCATTGTTGTTGTTGTTGTTGTTGTAACCACTAGATCATGAACCTTGGTTGTTGGTTATTTATATTTTTGAAACTATCAGAAGTGCAATGAACATACAAGAGCTATATCCATAGGCTGATGTATTTACTGTGATTTTCCAAAACATAACAACACATATTTGTAACAGATACAGCACAGTCGACACATCTTTAATAAAAGACGTACAATAAATATTTGCAAAAACAATAAATAACAAACGTTGGACATGACATGCTTTATACTTGACAGCAAAGGATTCAAACAGGCCAAAGCATAACATATATTGTGTGGATAAAAACACGACCCCAACTGTCAAAGAATTCTTATATCTCACGAACTATGCAGAATAATTTAGCATAGTAATTTCCAATAACCTCCGAAGGGAAGCACATTTAATACACATTGTTTTAAAATCACTATTCAAAATAGTGTGAAACTGTATTGGCAATATGGACGCCACATAGGACTGCCAATACAGTTTCACACGATTTTGATAAAGACGATGTGGTCGAAAATTTAATAACAAGAGTGACTTTAAATTAATTCAGTATACTTTCTCATACTATCACGTCAGACTCTTTCTGGCGATACAGTGTCAGTTCTTTAAGTACTTTGATTTATCCTTCCGATACAACTCTACTGGGTATCTTGCACGAGTACCGATGGACACTCTACACCAAGTACACGACCGTTTGCGTTAATCTTGTCAAGATGTGAACGTTTCTAAACATCTATTAGCGATATCAACTCGCAATCAAGCAATTTGATTGCCTGTGCCTGAGCTGTGCTACATACTGTTTTTATCAAAAAAATACCGATATGACGAAAAATAGTGTAGGGTCGGCGGGAAAAAATAGGGTCGGTCTGGTTAGTGGAAACAAACAATTTTTTTTTACGCCTAATAGATGTTTAGAAACAAGCACAACACTCCGAGTATTTCGTAATAAAGACGTTGACAAATATGGGCAAGGTTAAGCAGTGGTGTATCCAACCTCGGCTGTCTTAAAGGTACATGCCCACTCAGTAGGCACAAACTGTTCTTTATATCAGAGACATCATCTGAGACATGTTCTGGCAAAATAAACATTCATTCACCATTTCCCCACGTATTGATTGGCATTATTATACATTTTATATCAGACGTACATTTCCACACTGATATTAGGGGCGATAACCGTGTTTCCTTAAAATGTTAACGGACATTACTCTGTATTTATTTTTTGTTGTGCTATGATCATACTAATTACTATATAATCTGTCGATAATAATATTTTCGCAGGTGACGCATTTAATTAGTATAAATAATTAAAAAATATCATTCCTCATTTGCATATGAAAATAGTCTGATACCACCGCGAGTCACTATCAATGAAATACATATTACTAAATGATTATATCTCTATAGCGGGCACTCGTATTTTTTAAAACTGGTGGAATAATGACACAATTACATGTATACACTTATTTAATTTCTATAAAGAAACTCTTGTGCCTACTGAGTGGGCATGCACCTTTAAAACTACATCACGGATGAACTAACAAACGCCATTGCTATTTATTTAACTCTTAGAGCGCGAGAAACGAAAAGTGTCGTCTGCTGTTGTATAACATTTTGTCTTTATTCTTAATAAAAACATGGTTTCGCAGCACTTTAGAATCATTTCCGAAGGAAATGATTCTAAAGTGCTGCAAAACTATGTTTCTCTTGATAAAAATGTGAATTACAAAATAAACAGCAGACGACAAAATTGAATTTAGCATTATACGTGTTAATATAACCACGCCGAGCTATTACTACTGTCTGTTTCGATTAAACCTATGCATTTCTTATGGATATATGGATATTGCAAACGAAATATTTTGTCAATAATATTTTATGTTTAGCAAGCTTTAAGAATTAGTCTATTGTTTTTTAATGAAATTAAACTATTCCCGAAATTAAATTGTGGTTTAAAATGGGGAAATTGTTGTTTTTTTTGTTTTTTTTTGTAATAAAATCTATATTTCACGAATGAAAAATAGGCTCATTCTCAATGTTTGCTATAACGTATTAATAGTGCTAAAATATTATTTTTCATTGATGATATACACGTAAAATATGGACAAGTTGACGCGAAATAGACAGTATAATCATTTATCCCCTTGGTCGTGGTCGTGGTCGTGGTCGCGGTCGCTGTCGCCGTCGCGGTCGTTTCCCCGTCTTTTTTGGCGGGGCATCCGCCGGATCGGCCGGCTCTACTACTGGGCCTGGGCCAACGTTCATAAATTCCGGAACGTCCATGTCCATCATAACCATTTGTCGCCTCTCCATACGTAGTGCTCGTCTTTCGTTGAGCGCCGCTCGGCGACTTTCTATTGCCCTTTGTCTGCTGTTTCTCCGCCTCGGGGGCCCGTTCCACGGGTAATTGTCACGCCACGGACGAACTGTGGTTGGTGCCCAAGGACGAACTGTGGTTGGTCCGTCCCATGGAAAACTAAAGTCCTCCCACAGGGCACCCCATGGATCGGGCGGGTATACGTCCCCCTGTGGAGGCCCCCATGAATCCTGCGGAGGCGGCGGCTGTTGTCGTCGCGGCGGACGGTCGGGTTTACGCTGCGGCGGCGGTGGCTGTTGTCGTCGCGGCGGACGGTCGGGCTTACGCTGCGGCGGCGGTGGCTGTTGGTCCCGTGTTCGTGGCGTAGGAGGACGCTCGGTGGGGCGAGTTAATACTGCGGAATGCGGTCCGGGACGACCATGCCCGGACGGCGGCGGGGATTTACCCCGCGGCGGTGATTTGGGTGGAGCTTTATTGTTATGGGGCAGATCCCGGTGGTGTTCTAGAACTTTCTGTAGTTGAACCTTCCTTAAGAGACTTATGAGACGTTCTATCATCAATGGTGATAAGTTCGTGGTGCTGTTGCTATGGGAACTGGCTTCTGAACACAGGCTGATGAACACACAACCTGCCAGGGTGAGGAGGACCCGTCTGGAATGATAAACGGACAACATAGAGGCACTGGCTGGAAAATGGAATAGAATATTTTTGTAAAAAAATATTTTTTCGGCATAAAAACACCAAGGTGCACATATTCAATGTATGTAGAAGACGTGTGTATAGTTTCAGATCGATCGATTGAACGGTTTCAGAGAAGTTGTGTACACAAACTCTGTACCCTATATAGAATTGTATAGATAAATGTAGAAAAAATGGGTAAGTTAAAAAGGTGATATTTTTGTCAAAATCTATTTTTTCGGCATAAAAACACCAACACCAATCTTCAATATGTGAAGAAGATGTTTTTAAAACGGTCGTATAAAAAGTACATCTTCCGATACAAGCTGGTCTCGTGGATAAAGCTTTACAATATATGGAACGCCATGGCTACATAAACTCAAATAACTAAGTCTAAATAATTTGACGCTATCATTAAATATTAGAGCTAGATCCAAATAATTTGAAGAGCTCTCTAAATAATCAAAGAACGCCAACTGTACATAAACTCAAGTAATGCTGGCTCTAAGTATTAAATGCAAACTCTAAATATTTAATGCTAGCTCTAATTATCCCCATGGTGTCCGGTTTAGATATGTTCCACTGTAAATAAGACATAATTATAACCACTCCAAGACATGTTTCGTGCTTTGCGATCACGAACAGACAGTGTCATCGGGGATAAATGGCTGTGTCACCCATCAGAAATAGGCACCTATTGTGTTTATGTGTGTTCGGTTTAGAGAGGTTCCTCTATACAAATGGAGGATCTTACATTAGTGATGATCTAATATGATATTTATTATAGGAATGAATGGCCTTTTTGTGTAATTTATCGGGGTATAAACTTGGAAAAGTCGCGGGAATACTGGACGAAATTCCACAAAAAGGCCATTCATTCCTTATAATTCCAGCATTTGAAATAAATTCATCAAGAAAATGTGTTTATTTTCCGTTTTCTGAAGAATTATTTTAACTGCGCCTCACGGTTACGGAAAGTAGTTCGGCATGGGAGTTTACTGGGATATAAATTTTGGACAGAGACTTGCTACGGGCCAATCAAATGTTAGGGAATTGTGTAAATATGTTTGTGCTGGAATTATTTAAAGGTACATGCCCACTCAGTAGGTACAAACTGGTATTTATAGGAATACAATTGTGTCACTATTCCATCAGTTCCAAAAAATACGAGTGTTGCTATACAGCTATAATAATTTAGTAATATTTATTTTACGGATAGTACTCGCGGTAGTATCAGGCTATTTTCATATGCAAATGAGGCATGATTAATTATTTATATGAATTAAATGCGTCACCTGAAGAAATAAATATTTTCGACAGATTATAAAGTATGATCATTGCACATCAAAAATAAATAGTAATGTCCGTTAACATTTTAAGGAAACACGGTCATCGCCCCTGATATCAGTGTGGAAATTTAGTTCTGGTATAAAATGTATAATACTGTCAATCAATATGTGGGGTAATGGTTACTGAATGTTTATTTTGCCAGAACATGTCTCAGATGATGTCTCTGATATAAAGAACATGTGTGCCTACTGAGTGGGCATGTACCTTTAATAGACACAAACTACGACGCATACATTATTTATATTTGCATACAGTTCTAGACGAGTGTCATACATGAAGCTAATTAATAGTGACGTGAGTTGGTGTCAGTTAATCATGACTGCACGATGCAACCCACACATTTTGGATCATCAAATTATAGAAAAATTATAAGGTGACATGTCACATGATGAGATAAATGTGTGAATTATAGCCATCAATCGTGAAATCACAGAATTACATTTATTGCATAAAATAGACTTTCACAGCGTAATAACACTGTGTAATACAATTCATAATACACTAGTGTAATAAATATGCAAATGAGGCCGGTACAAAAAAGACGCTAGGTGGTTATTACAGATGCAACGTATCGTGATGTTCTTATAGGAATGAATGGCCTTTCTGTGGAATTTATCGGGGTACAAACTTGGAAAAGTCGCGGGAATACTGGACGAAGCGATAAAAAATTACAATTTTCGAAAAAAAAAAAAATATATTTTTTTTCGAAAATTGTAATTTTTTAGGGCCTCGTCCAGTATTCCCGCGACTTTTCCAAGTTTATATCCCCGATAAATGCAACAAAAAGGCCATTCATTCTTTATAATTCCAGCATTTGAAATAAGTTCATCAAGAAAATGTGTTTATTTTCCGTTTTCTTAAGAATTATTTTAAATGCGCCTCACGGTTACGGAAAGTAGTTCGGCGTGGGAGTTTACTGGGATATAAATTTTGGACAGAGACTTGCTACGGACCAATCAAATTTCAGGGAATTGTGTAAATATTGTTGTGCTGGAATTATTATGCAATAAATATAATCTAACATTTGTGTTGATTTAATATGATATTTATTAAATCGTTGACTGGTTTCATAAGAAACTCAGCATAGCCTCGTTTCTTATGAAAGCCGTACACTCGTTTAAAGGTACATGCCCACTCGGTCGGCACAGACTGTTCTTTATATCAGAGACATCATCTGAGACATTTTCTGGTAAACTAAACATTCATTCATGCATGTTTGCTTTATACTTTATATTTTTTCAGGTGACGCATTTAATTAATTTAAATAATTAGAAAATATCATGCCTCATTTGTATATGAATATAGCTTGATACCACCGCGCGTCACTATCAATAAAATAAATATTACTAAATGATTATATCTGTATAGCGGGCACTCGTAGTTTTTCGAACTGGTGGAATAGTGACACAAGTATACACTTATTTAATTCATATAAAGAACATGTGCCTACTGAGTGGGCATGTACCTTTAAGACCAGGGGCGGATCCAGCATTTGGGGAACGGGAGTGTGGGGGGGGGGGGGGGGCGTTGTCTAGTTGCGAATGTAACTCCTGCAATTTACTCCCGTACCGTCCGTAGCTAGTTTTACGGCATTTAAATTCAGACTCCAACTGGTGGTAAACTGTGATCTATGTAAACTCCGTGGCTGAAGGGGGGGGGGGGGGGAGGGGGTTGCAACCCCGGAACCCACCCCCCTCCAGATCCGCCCCTGAAGACCCAGACCAGTCTCTTTGTCAACGTAGTCTGATCAAGGCCTTCACGTGAATATATTATAGGAATTAATGGCCTTTTATGGAAATTATCGGGGATATAAACTTGGAAAAGTCGCGGGAATACTGGACTAGGCCTTCCGGCCTTCGTCCAGTATTCCCGCGACTTTTCCAAGTTTATACCCAGATAAATTCAGCATTTGAAATAAGTTCATCAAGAAAATGTGTTTATTTTCCGTTTTCTTAAGAATTATTTTAACTGCGCCTCACGGTTACGGAAAGTAGATCGGCGTGGGAGTTTACTGGGATATAAATCTTGGACAGAGACTTGCTACGGGCCAATCAAATGTTAGGGAATTGTGTAAATATTTTTGTGCTGGAATTATTATTATCTAAATACTGCTAGCATTGGTTCGCTCACATGCACATACCGATCATGTCCTGTTTAATATTGCAAGAACATAAATATTTAAATTCCGGCTTTACAACATCGGGGGATAAATACATATAATATGAAATATCTGTCGCCATGTTGACAATTGCACTCATTGCCTCCACGTGTGTATACATATATCACTGGTTACATTTTAATGAGAAGCAGGGGCGGATCCAGCATTTGGGGAACGGAGGGGTGGGGGTGTTTAGTTGCCAAGGTAACTCTTGCAATCTACTCCCGTAGTTACAATGTACCGTTCGCAACTAGGAGGTTGTCCTATTTCTTAGCTCTTCGAAATGCACTTTCCTGTATTTTATGGCATTTAAATTCAGACTCCTGTGATATATGTACACTCGGTGGCTGAACGGGGGGGGGGGGGGGGGGGGGGGGGGGGGGTTGCAACCCTGAAACCCCTTCCCCATATCCGCCACTGGTGTATACATATATCACAGGTTACATTTTAATGTATTTTCTGGCGACATTTCTTATTTAACAAATTAGTAGTTAAGGGGGCCGTTTCACTAAACTTCGTACGATTAAAATGTTCGTAAGTGCCAAATTTAACATTAACAGTGTGTTCTTGTAAATAATTATTGGACTTACATTTATTGAGCATAGGCTGCAAATGCAGCATATGCTCAATAAATGTAAATACATCAAATGAAATTTACAGACTATTCTAATTCTGCACTTACGAGTATTTTAGTCTTACGAAGTTTAGTGAAACGGCCCCCAGGAGCACAAAGAATGCGCCATGCACATATAACAACAATACATATACAACACTTATGGACGGAATTACCCATCAAAAATGTAAATCATTTGACCTTGACCTAGAACACGGGGACCGAATTTTGTGATTGGGGCTATAGAAGGAAAATATGGAAGATGAGAAATAAGTATATGAAATTTCAAGCCAGTCCAACTTACGTTAACAGAGATATTAGTAGGTAGCCGAACTTTTTAACGCAAACCTCGGACAGACAGACGGACAGTAGAACAGACGGACACACATACATGGTGGCGATTATATGTGGCTGTGACGGGAGAAATGTGGATTTTTGGGTTAGCGACCAGTGTAGATCCAGATCAGCCTGTGCATCCGCAAGGTGGGGTCTCTGGTGCTAAAAATAGCTTTCCACATATTGAAACTTTTAGTGATTAATTTAATAGATATTGGCGAAAGCGTCGCAAATTGCGATTAATTGGGACGAAATGCTGTGCTTTCATTGGTCGAGAAACTAGGGCAAACAATAAATTGTTTTAGAGTTCGCACTACTTTCTAAGCCAATCGCTGGGAAGCATTGTACTCCACTTATTTCACGTTTAACCCAAATATGTTATATATTACCACATTTAATGATTAACTGTTAATATTTGACTTACATTTATTGAGCAAAGGCTGCAAATGCAGCATATGCTCAATACATGTAAATACATCATTCCAGTTATTTAGGGGTGAAATGGTTAATCGGCCGAGGTCTGTCCGTGAATGTGCAAAAAAAGTATAGCTGCATCGAGGATTGCCTTGAATATGGTGGCATCCACATAACGAGATACTAATGGTGATAGCTATTTCGTCCGAATGCACCTTATACGTCGCCTTAACTACATAGTTATCGCGTCAAGACGACTTACTAAATGATCAAGACGAGATAAATAAGACGCGATAACTAACCAGAAATCTAGTCAAATCGTGGGACTGCCCAACAGCGAAATAGAGATTTCAACATTTTGTTTCTGGTCAAGTATGCAAATAAAATCTCGCCTAGAACATTGTGTCTTTACTGAGTGAGCATGTGCCTTTAACCCTTTCAACCCTAAGGAACTGAATGGGCTGCGATATGTTCGTTTTGCAACCAATCCAATCATCGCAAAATGATTTTCAGACTATTCCATTTATAAAAAGGGGGTATTTGTTGTTCTCAAAAATATGAAAATTACTTTCAAACAGTGCAGATCCTGATGAGACGGCTCGTTACGAGCCGGCTCATCTGGATCTGCACTGTTTGCATAAACCGATATAGCGGGTTCAAAGGGTTAATAACTGGAAAAATACTATATATCACCTTGTTAGTTATCGCGTTAGTTAAGACGTCTAGTAATACATGCACGACTTAGCTACCACGTTATCACGCTATATAGAGGGCAGAAATGTGACGCCATACTGGAAGAACCGATCTACAGCATGTACAGCCTGGATTTGTTCCTGGTTCCATAAACGAACGACTGCCTATCGTTTACACATCGTTTTGACATCGTTATTATTATTTTTTAAATTTAATTACAAAACGATAACTTCTTTGGTTTAAACGTGACCACGTATCGTTTTGACTTCACTGTCGATTATATAATTACATAACGATGTTTTCGTTGGATAAACAAACGAAAACATCGTTTTCTAACTAAAAGTAACGAAAACGATGTAAAAACGATGCGTTGAAAGACATGACAGGCATTTAAATAGTTGAAAAACAGGTTATTTAACCCTTTCAACCCTAAGGAACTGGAATGGACTGTGATATGCTAATGTTCCGACCAATCCAATGGTCACACAATGATTTTCAGATTCGTCCATTTATGAAAAGGGGGTATTTGTTGTTCTCAAAAATATGAAAATTAATTTCAAAAAGTGCAGATCCTGATGAGACGGCTCGTTACGAGCCGGCTCATCTGGATCTGCACTTTTTGCATAAACCGCTATAGCGGGATTTCGGGTTCAAAGGGTTAAACGAAAGTATCGTTTTCACTGACAAAACAAACAAACGATACCCGTTTCTATGCATATACATGTAGTTGTAGAAAACGATCGTTTTCACTTCGTTTTCACTTCGTTTTCACTTCGTTTTCACTTCGTTTTCACTTCGTTTTCACTTCGTTTTCACTTCGTTTTCTATTCATTTTCGTTTGTTTCGTTTGGGTACCTTTAACAAATCCTCATTGTACATCAACGACAAGCAAACACATTGCGTGCATTTGAAGAGTCAGGTCAAAACGGCTCCGCCGCAAAACTCCCACATGCAGGTAAGAACGGCCCCGAGACAAATATGTCACTAGTTGATAAACACGGAACCTGGGGCCCGTTTCACTCAACTTCGTACGATAAAAATGTTCTTACGAAGATTTCTATGAATTTGCTTCTTACATTAACGTGTTTCTATAATGCTTCCAGCTTGTGCCTATGTGTTCATGTAGCACACCATGAAAGATTTTCCAAAATACGCTGTTAGAACAAAGGTTATTGTGGATTTAAATTTTGCACTGACGAACTTCTTACTCGTACGAAGTTTAGTGAAACGGGCCCCTGTCACTGTTGTCTATAACCCGAAATCTCGCCCTGCGTTACAGACAGAACTTTTGGGTTAAGTTGGTGAGAAAGTAATCATTTCAGTCCATATGTAAATAATTCCAGCACAAAAATATTTACACAATTCCCTAACATTTGATTGGTCCGTAGCAAGTCTCTGTCCAAAATTTATATCCCAGTAAACTCCCATGCCGAACTACTTTCCGCAGGCGCAGTTAAAATAATTCTTAAGAAAACGGAAAATAAACACATTTTCTTGATGAATTTATTTCAAATGCTGGAATTATAAGGAATGAATGGCCTTTTTGTGGAATTTATCGGGGATATAAACTTGGAAAAGTCGTTCTTCGTCCAGTATTCCCGCGACTTTTCGAAGTTTATACCCCGATACATTCCACAAAAAAGGCCATTCATTCCTATATTAATACACGTAATATTTAATTTTGTAATATTTAACTGCATGTATTTATTATAAAAATATAAACTATTATATAAAAATAAATTCAGTGTAAATCCGTGATACAATCCGGTGGACTATTTACTCAGGAACTTGCACAACGACAACACGCATGCATCATATCCAGAACTACCGCAACAACAACCACAAAGTAGACTAACCTTTCCATTGTCTGGAGTCGTCACCGTATAAACACGACGCGTCTCCTCCAGTAACGTATATTAACCAGTTTCCGCTGCCTTGCACCGTGCAATTTATAGGAGTAAGTAACGTAACGGATGCGAGGCACACGCTGTTAATGTTACAGTGACGTTGATGTGCATCCTGTTCCGCGAAAGAGTGTGTATCAAATAAACTTTATCACAGCACGCTGACACAATTTGACGTATTATGTCATGATACAACTGGTTTTGAATATTCAAATTGCTGACTCAATAATCAGATGTATAATTTATTGTTTTTGAAAGAAGTGCATTCTAATCAAGACAGGCCCGAGGTCACTATTGTTCGTTGTTCATCAAAGTAAATCAAATCTGCTGAGACCTATATAAGGTTTGATACAGAAATCAGACAGGTCATGTCAGTTTGCACGGAGCCCCGCAGGGGACATGGATTTTTTTATTCGTTCCCACGAAATACCAATTCGTTCCCTCAATTTAACAATTCCCACGAATTAACAATTCGTTCCCGCGGGAACGAATTGTTAAATTGAGGGAACGAATTGTTAATTCGTGGGAACTAATTGGTAAATTGAGGGAACGAATTGTTATTTCGTGGGAACGAATTAATAAAAAAAAGAATTCTACGTCCTCTTCGGGGCTCTGTAAGTTTACACCAAGAAGATGTGTGATTTTTTATGAAACATATTTACATACACTATGCTATTTTCTGTAACATTTTTGAAGTCGGAAGTTGACAAAATTTTCGGAGCAAATTCGGAATTCTATTCCACATTTGCTCTGACCGTTTCATGCTAGTAAGTGCAAATATAGGATCGTTGGTAAATTTAAATTGATGGATTTACATTGATTAAGCATATGCAGCCTATGCTCAATAAATGTAAATCCAATAATTGTTTACAAGAAACATTGTTAATATGAAATTTACAGACTATCATAATAATCATAACTTACGAACATTTTAGTCTTACGAAGTTTAGTGAAACGGGCCTCAGTATACCAAAAGCTACGTATTTTCTTCATCACACATCAACACACATGTTAGATTATATTAAGCATAGCACACTACGTTGAAGGAGTAATGGCCACCTAATATGTCATATGCAGCGGCCTCGTTTGCATATTTATTACGCTAGTGAATTATGATTTTTATTACACCATTTCATTTTATTAAAGGTACATGCCCACTCACTGGGCACAAACTGTTCTTTATATATCAGAGACAATTTTCTGGCAAAACAAACATTCATTCACCATTACCCCACGTATTGATTGGCATTATTATACACTGTATGTCAGACGTAAATTTCCACACTGATATTAGGGGCGATAACCGTGTTTCCTTAAAATGTTAACGGACATTACTATTTATTCTCTGTATATATAATATCATGCCTCATTTGCATATCAAAATAGCCTGATACCACCGCGAGTCACTATCAGCAAAATCAATATTACTAAATGATTATATCTGTAAAGTAGGCACTCGTAATGTTTAAAACTGGTGGAATAGTGACACAATTATACACTTATTTAATGCCATTATGTGCCTACTGAGTGGTTGTGTAACTTTAATAGTAGTGGCCGAAAAGTTAGCGGCTGGAATCATCAACAACAACAACAATCAATGGTTGAACGAGATGTGAATGGAAGTTCTGCATTTGGGCGTTCGTCTGCTCTTTGTTATCGAATTGAAGATCTGTGGTGTGTTTTTTCTTAGAAAGCCTCTCAATCGGAGAGTCAGCCAATCACAAGCCAGTAGATATGAAGTCTGTGTTTCGATTGGATAAATTAATAACAAATTTGGCTGTCAAAATGAGTCAGTTTGGTACTATGTGATCAGCTCACGAGTTTCTGGTTTGAAATGCAGCGTTCGCAGCTCGGAATCATGACGGTCAGATGTCCAGCCGATTATACAGGTCAAATCGCATAAGGTAAGTGTGCATTTATGTACATTTACCAGTGGCGTACAGTAGCCAGGCTTCTGTCAAAGGGTTTAGGTTGGAAAGGGATGCGGGAACATTGTTTTCCATAGTTTTCCATAGTAACGGGCGGTAGCTCTGCAAAAACCCCGTACCGGATGGTACGGGAGTTTTGCAGAGTTATTGCCCGCAAATCCGGTACGGGAGTTTTGCAGAGTTACTGCACGCAACTACCTTCCCCAGAAATAAAATTCTACATTACATTCAATTTTCTCAATTGTAGTGATTTTAAAACTACAATTTCCCTATATATTGTAGCTACTTCTTAGAAAAACATAAGTTAAATTAACTAGCTGTTGAACTATTTTTATGGCGAAAGACCCGTGTTTTAAAGGTTCAACCCGCAAAATGTGTGCTGCAACCGACATCAGCTCATTAGCATAACAGTTGGAAGACCTCAAATTTGGATGTTGGTTCTATAATTCTTCGCTAGCTCTCGAATAAAAATACACACCTGGCCAAAGTTTTAGGGTGTGTGATCGCACAATCCTGGCTACGTCACTGTGTACAGTCACATTTTACACAAAACTTGTCCTGAGAGAATCATTATTACATAAACACCAGCATTTGTAAAGAAGGGGCATTAATAATTACAAAGGTGCGTATTGGCGTATTTTACGCACTTATTTGAATATTTGAATTATTTGAATACTCGCAGTAATGTGCAAAATACGCATTGATTTTCAAATTGAGTAGTGAAAATACTGTAATAAAGTTAAACATTTTCTTAATTGAGCTGAAAAATGCAAACACAATTTATTTAGTTGAGCTGCAAAATGCAAACAGTAAATGTTCAACTTTATTACACTAAAAATAAGTGAATAAGTAATGCTACACTCAAATAAGTGAATGTTTAAATTTGTTTTATGTTTTTTTAATCATTTGTTCACTATTTAATAATGAAGAAAATCAATAATCCATTTATGAAATATAATACGCATTTAATTTGAAATCAGGGGGTACAATACTCTTTATACACACAGCTTATCTGAAACTCTGCTATTATGCCCGAGCCCTGATAGATATGCATGTACTTACACGTAGCTATCAATATTCACCAGGGCTCCAGTTAAGGTGCGTAATTTGACCAACTTTGGGTGCAATTTTGTTATTTCTTCATCAAAAATGGCAAGTTGGGAGTCCTTTAGAATCGTCTGAAACCCTCACTGCATTCAAGTTACAGTTGTAGACATTTCAGAAGTGAAATAACAACATCTCTAACTTTATCAGGCCCGTACGCAGTGGGGGTGCGACGGGTGGGTACGCACCCCCCCCCCCTTAACCCCTTCAACACCACAGGCCTATATAGTGGTATTGGCAAAAAGTGTAGATCCAGATGAGCCGGCTCGTGACGAGCCGTCTCATCAGGATCTGCACTTTTTGAAAGTAATTTTGAGTACAAAAACACCTTATGTTCATAAATGGACTGGTCTGAAAATCATTTTGTGACGATTGGAATGGGTTGCAAAATTAACATATCAAAATACATTCCAGTTATTTAGGGGTGAAATGGTTAATCTGCCGAGGTCTGTCCGTGAATGTGCAAAAAACAATGTTTAGCCCTTTGCGCCGTCGATAATGCACCCCCCTAAATTAATTCCTGTGTACGGGCCTGTTTATGCCACAGTATTGTACATTAATTCAGTTCGAACAGTAACTCTGCTCACGTAGATTGCAAGAGTTATTTTGTGCAACTATTTTGTAAATGTGCTTATTAATTATCAGGGCTCCAGATAAGGAATTAGTAATTGAGTATTGTCACTCCATCATTTCTGAAGCAATTGGGTATTTGAAAATTTTAATTGGGTAAAATAAAATCACACTACAGTTTACACATTAACTGACAGCAATTATTAAATAGTTTGCTTTGAAATGAAAACATGTCTTGGTATTTCATTAGAATTGTCTCCTTGGAGACAATTCCAATGAAATACCAAGATGTGTTTTCATAGAAAATATAAAACAATATGCTATATTTGTTGTCTGTTTTTGTTTTCTGCAGCATGATAAAGGCACCACACATTTTTTATTGCTTTTTGATACTCGCTACTTCTGATTTCAATTGGGTATTTGGCAATTTTAATTGTGTATTTAAGCAAATACGCAGCTTATCTGGAGCTCTGAATTATTACCAGGCAGTCAAGGGGTTATAAATCTGATCGCTTTATATGGATCAGTTCCTTACTGTAAAGTATGCACATGTGCGTATGCATACTAAGGAAATACATTTATTACACTATTGCGAGCTATTTGTACGGGTTTTGTTGTGAGAGAAAACCGTAATCAGCTACTTACAAATTATACACAGTGAAGAGAACACCCGTAATTGCGCGCGTGCTTTCCACGAACCACCATGCAAACTGTTTTTATGCCACCGGGTTTCGAAGAAACGGGTGGCATATAGTGTTTGGACCGTCCATCTGTCCGTCCGTCTGTCCGTCCGTCCGTCACACTTTTCTGTTAACCACTTTGTCACAGTTTCTCAAATATGCTGCAGGTGGCATCCGCGTTCGACAGACGCATTTCTTGTTTTTTATTACAGTCACAATAAAGGTATTTAAAAACTTGGGGAGCTTTTCGACTCATCTACAATGTTAATGTGATTGAACACATTCCAAAACATGCACTCAAATATATCTAGTTCATAGAAACCGCTGCGTAAACAAGTTTACATATGTCACGCGACGTCAAAACGCGGGAAACACGTCGTTGTGTAACTATTCATCCGCACAGCATATTGTATTGATTATAATCACAAAAATAGACTAAATGTCAATAAATATCCGCCGTGGAAGTGTAATAAATAGAATATTGCATCGTACATTTTTGAATAGCGGAAATAATACACTCGTGTCCGTCGGCGTCCGTGCAAGCAACTCGTTCGCTACTCTCACTCATTGCTTACGCGGAAGCCGACGCTCACTCGCTATGTCCCGCTATTCAAAGTGTATGATGGAATAATCTCTATGTAATTATTGGGTGTCCGCGACTGAATGAATGTACACTCATTTAATAGCGATTTTATCACAACTTGAAAATACCAACGATCTAGCATTCTGAAAACAAATTGTAGTGTTGTATTAATTGTTTCGTTCTTGCTAACACTTGAAAAGTGAGCATAAAAGTATATTTTATTGGTGGACGTATGTAGAGCCGGATTTTGTCCACCGCCGGTTTTTATCAATGGGTGACAAAAACGGGCGGTGACAAAAACGGTTGACGTAGGCGCCGGTTTTGTCACTTGCCGGTTTTACACACGTGTCATGCATACTACTGTCCGTTACACGAAACCTGCCAACATTTCACGGCTATATAGACAATGCAAAAACAATATTACTTACGTCAGTCGCCCTGCGTTACAGACAGAATATTCAGATTAGCCAGTGACGTGGCATGACAAAAGCTGGCAGTGAATTTTCGCCTCGAATTTAACCGAACCTTGACCGACATATTTCACATTCCTGCATTGGTTAGGAGTCCTGTTGTTGGCGGGAGACATACTGTCTCCACGCTATTGGGATCGTGTTTCTGACCGTTTGCACGGGTCTACTTTCGGAAGTGGCCCTCTGTTTATCGGGGGACGTCTCAATAGGCTCAATTTTAGTTCGCAATTAACAACAGTCAGGTGACATTTAAAGTCAGCGAGTGAACTGAAAGCAAGTTATTAATAGCAACGGCAATGCTCAACATTATGTGTAAAATAGTTGGCATGCCCAACTTTACGTTTGAAGAGAACAAATTGCTGTTATTGAGACGCCCCCCGTATCGCTATTGGGATCGTGATTCTCTGTTCATCGGGGGACGTCTCAATAGGCTCAATTTGCGTTCGCAATTAACAACAGTAAGGTGACATTTAAAGTCAGCGAGTGAACTGAAAGCAAGTTATTAATAGCAACGGCAATGCTCAACATTATGTGTAAAATAGTTGGCATGCCCAACTTTACTTTTGAAGAGAACAAATTGCTGTTATTGAGACGCCCCCCGTATCGTGTACCACGCAGTCGCAATGCGACGTCGAAGGCCATTTCTTTTTCATATTGTGGTTTACGGGCGATTTTCGAAAAATTACCCTCTGGGTGAGCGAAACAAAAATTCATGAAAACATTTTGCCGTTCATGCAGCATACACGTATGTAGGCCTACGCCCATCATAATTTTGAAAAGATTTCACATAATACGTCTGCAATATACCTCGTAAAACGGTTTATTAGTCGGACATAAAGCACCTTTGCTTCATCAACCTATTTGTGTTTAGAGCAGGCTGTATTTTACAAACACCAGTAACTGATCAAGTTCTCCAAATTTGCAGATTGTACATCCAATAATCAACATCGAATATATTTCTAACAAGGAATTTCTGAGTATGCAAATTCACAAGTGGCTACTTGTCTCCCGCCAGTTAGTACTTTCAGTACTTTGATTTTTATTATGCGAACGTTTCTCGTGTACCGTGTTCACAAAGGTCAACCTAATATTGCTGACCGCCAACTTATTTGAATATTGCATTGACTGGATACAACGGAGCCTCACAGGGGATATGGATTATTTTTTTTATTAATTTGTTCCCACGAAATAACAATTCGTTCCCTCAATTTAACAATTCGTTCCCACGATATAACAATTCGTTCCCACGATATAACAATTCGTTCCCTCCAATTAACAATTCGTTCCCACGAAATGACAATTCGTTCCCTCAATTTAACTATTCGTTCCCTCGAATTAGCAATTCGTTCCCACGATATAAGAATTCGTTCCCACGATATAACAATTCGTCGTTCCCGTGGAAACACATTGTTATTTCGTGGGAACGAATTGTTAATTCGTGGGAACGAATTGTTAATTTTAGGGAACGAATTGTTATTTCGTTGGAACGAATTAATAAAAAAAGAATTCTACGTCCCCTGCGGGACTCTGTCGGATACTGTCCGAGTGCGTGAAAGTGATAATTTTAAAATTACTGGTCACTTGAATATACCGCATATTTTTAGAATTCGATCAAACGGTGCGCTTGGTTGATATAGGTCAGTAGCTATGCGTAAAGCGTCACACCACATAATTGAATATCTGAAGTCCAGTGGCGTAGCCAGAGTCTGACAATACATCGAGACAATACCATTGGTCCGGCGAACGAGCATCGTAATGTAGGGAGGTCCGGGGGCATCCCCACCCCCGACAAATCTTTTAATCTACATCGAAATTATGTATTTTAGAGCAATATGTTCGACAGCTTAGTTTGCTCTTTTTATAGCATATTTTTTTAAACATAGAGAATACTTGATGATATTTGCTACACTGGGCTTGTTCTCTGGGGTAAACACCGAGGCATAACATTAAATGGTCACGAATAGTCAAATCACGATCTGCTTTTATGATGAAAGCATAAAAAAGAAAAAGAAAATCCGGAAACTATCACCGTGACAGTTGCCTCGGGGTGCCTTAACTAGGGAATACAACAAAAAATGCATAATGACAATAACACAAAGAGATTAATGTACACAGTTAGATCTCATTGAGAGAAAAACAGCAAAACAAATATTAAGCAAATCCGTCAAGAACTTTTCGAGTTACGGCAGTTTTCGTGCCAGAAATATAGTACTTTTGGAGAATGGTCGACAAGAATTGGCAAATTGGCCGATATTCAAATTTTGACATACTTTTTTATTTAAAACTAAGCATAATTTTGTTTGAAAATCATTATAAAACACTTAATTCCATTACTATAAACACATAAAATAAATCATGTAGCGAAAGAAGGCATTATTTTTAAGATATTACACCTCAAAATCGCCATGTTGACCTATTTTCACTATCCGGCGACCGCGTATTTTCAGATTTTCAAAATGTTGTAACTTGAGAACGAATCAAGTTAGAATGCTAATTTTATTTTTAAAATAAAGGCAATTGTGATGTTAATAACATACAATAAACTGCATGCTGTAAGTATTGTTCATCATTGTTTACATGACATAAAAAAATAGACGCACATACACCTATCAAAGTTCTGGTTCGGGTCATCCGAGTCGTGATATGCTGCTTCTTAAAACTCATATTAAACTTGTCCAAGTTGCAGGAATACTTTAAAATAGTCAAACAGCTTAGAATTTATTAACAAATTCCAAGGAACTTTAAATATTGGTACATTAATATTATTTTCATATGTATCGCGATACAGCTTTTTGAACTATACGATACGTGGGGTCTGTATCGCGATACACGATACGTATCGCGTATCGTTACAGCCCTAGCAATTTGATTATTAATGTTGGTTTTAGTATATTTAAATATAAAGTCGTCGATAATATACACTTTATATAAGGAAAACGGACTCGCGTGTCTCTAGCAAAAACAACGGTTATAGGCTAGAGATACGGGCCTGTATCTCTAGCCACTATGTACATGCAAAAAGCATAGCCCTAGATCAGCCTGCACAACTGGACAGCCTGATCTGGGGGTAGGCTGTTTTTCAAACTTAATAACCTTATCACACAGTGTAGAAAGAGGGATGTAGGTGACATGGGAGAAACTATACTCTATCAACAAAATAAAAGTTTTCAATGCTGTGAAACCAACTTATGATGCGAGGAAGTAAATGTATTTACATCGCGAAAACCCATGACAAAGATCTTTTTTATGTGTAAAATGACTCCTGCCAAGTTCCGGTGTCAATTAAAATGGGTCCAAGTAATTAATGCATTACGCAAGTCTGTTCTTGCATGGCGAATATATAACACACATGCACATAACAATGATACAACTGTCAAATATCGACTACTGGTACCATCCGACTTCTCATCCGGATCACGGTCACGTAGACGCTAGAATCGCTACACCTCGACTCCGAATAGTATTGATGTACCTTATATATTGCAATCTAATTGTACATGTTGCATAATGAGTTAAGTCATGAAAAGAAACTGTCATTGGTTTTCGTGTGGGAACAACAACAACACAATGTGTTCCTAAACTATTCGGACTGACCAATATCCGTGCATTACTCTCGCTGTTATGCCTCGTGGCGCTGGGAAATCTTTCTGTTCGCAATCAAATGCAGAGAAATCTAACATTATGTCAAACATGTCAAAGACTGATATTTCTATGATAACAGAAGCTGTTGCAGAACATCTGAAACCAAATTTTCAATCACTTGAAGAGGCCCTTCGGAACTGTGTTTTGAAACCAGACTTTGAGAAAGCCAAAGCTAATGTTCGCACTGTCAAATGAAGTTTACCAATTAGAGCAGCATACACGGATAGATTATGTTATTTTATTGCCTAATCTGTTTCCAACTATAACTCAATTTGAGGTACTGGACTTTGATCCCATGCTTTCTGATGTACACTTTGCAATTTTTTTTGTGAGTTTCCTTTTGTAGAAGGTTATCAAGAAATGCCTGCACCTGCCACTTGCACCGATGAACCTCACAATGCTGCCAGTGTCAGAGCAAAATGGAAACCGGAATCTCTGGTGGAATTTCAAAGTGCTGTTGATCAAACAGATATCACCGAGTTGTTAAACGATATTGACTTGTTAGCTACTTACACAGGTATTGACATTAACGAGAAAGTTAACGAAGTTACTAGTAGAGTATCACATGTCCTTGTTGGTGCTGCAGAGAAATGTAATTTTATCACTACTGATCAGTTTACCGGTACATCTGGTAGTAGTACTCACAGTGTACATAAAACTAAAAAGCCTTGGTTCAATCAAGAATGTAAAGATAGGAGGGCCGACTATATTAAGTCCAAACGCAGGTACAGGCGTTTAAATTCACAGTCAAACCATGATCAGGTAAAACAGAACAGTAAAGCATACAAAAGAGAAATAAATAAACAATTTAGGCTGTATCATGATTCAATTGCCAACAAGTTGAGAAAGTTAAAATATACCGATTCTAAGTCATATTGGGCTATGCTAAATACATTTTCGGCTGACGGCAAACATATAGTAAGCAAAATATCCGCTGAAGTATTCTATGATCATTTCAGTAAACTAAATAATTTTGATCCGATTGATTTTGCCAATTTACCGGATTATAACACTGATCTGAATCCACCTATAACCTCAGAAGAATTACTTAAAGTAATTTCCAGATTAAAAAGTAGAAATGCATGTTCTGTTGAAGATAACATTCTAAATGAATATATCAAGTATTCAAAAGACACTATGCTACCAGTTTGCTGTAAACTTTTTAATCTTATCCTGGAAAAAGGTACAGTTCCTGATATTTGGTGCAACGGAGTAACCTTACCATTGTACAAAAATAAGGGTGACATGCACAGCCCAGACAACTATAGAGGAATTACTATACTAAGTTGTTTTGGCAAACTTTTTACATTGAGTGTTGAATAATAGATTAAACATTTTTCTTGAAAAGTCTGGGTTACTAGATGAGGAGCAGGCCGGTTTTCGTAAACAGTATGGCACTACTGATCACATATTTACTCTGAAATTGTTAACTGACTTTTATTTATTCAAAAATAAACGTTTGATTTGTGCGTTGATTGACTATCGTAAAGCTTTTGACTCGGTTAATCGCACTGCACTTTGGACGAAATTGCTTCAAACTCATGTAAATGGTAATTTCTTTCCGAGTTATTTATAATATGAACGATAAAGCTAAATCATGTGTAAAATCAGGTCAGCAGTTGTCTGACTTTTTTAAGAGTTCAGTTGGCGTTAGACACGGTGAAAATGTGTCGCCTATCTTATTTTCTTTGTTTCTGAACGACCTGACACAAACTATTCATTAATTGCTGTCTGTTGATGTGTAAACAGTAGTGTGATTTTATTTTACCCAATTAACATTATCTGGAGCCCTGTGTGCTTATGCAATATATAGAAGCTAACATTTGTGATGGTGTATTATGGTATTTATTAAACCCGTTGACTATTGTCATAAGAAACGAAGCATAGTAGCATGAAATCAGTAAACATCAGGGTTCCAGATAAGGAATTAGTAATTGAGTATTTTCACTCCATCATTTCTGAAGCAATTTCAAAATGTTAATTGGGTAAAATAAAACCTCACTACTGTTTTCACATCAACAGACAGCAATTATTGAATTAGTGTGGTTTGAAATGAAAACATATCTTGGAATTTCATTAGAATTCTCTCCATGGAGACAATTCTAATGAAATTCCCAGATATGTTTTTATGGAAAATAAGAAAAACATGCTATATTTGTGGTGTGTTTATTGTTTTCTGCAACATGATACAGGTACCACAAACTTGTTATTGCTTTTTGATACTCGCTACTTCGGATTTCAATTGGGTTTATCGGCAATTGTAATTGGGTATATACGCAAATACGCAGCTTATCTGGAGCTCTGAAACATATTTAATAAACATCATATTAAATCATATCTCATGTACGATCCTCTATATGAGACACGCCACGTGATTTTGTATCTTCGGACATCTGCGCAATTCCATTAAATACGTTTATACAATTTTCAGAGTACATGCAGAATTACTCTGAAATTTGTGTCAACTTTTGATTTCACTTATGGAAAATTTGTTAAATTTTGTAAACGTATTTCAAAATCCCATGGCGTGTCTCATATATGGTTAACTCGGTTGAATACGAAATTCAATAATGATTGTGATGTCAGAAAAGTCCATTCATCACTCTGATCCAGACCGTGGTTTATTATATATGTTTCGATCTACGGAGCCCCGCAGGGGACTGATAATTCTTTTTATCCGAGCTATTAGCTCGGATTAAGTAACTATATGGAATTTCTCAGTCATTGCAGATAATATGCTAATGAGCTAAGTGGCGGTCGCAGTGTCACTGTTTGCGGGTTTAACTTTAGAACAACACGCGGTACTACGCCATAAAAATGTAGTTCAACAACAGTAAAACAGCGAGCTATCTTACAGTTTCAGTGTAATACGTGTATTGTTTGCTTTTTTGCGCTATATATGTGTTATTGCAAAAGTTTGTGTATACTTTATAAACTATTAACTGTTATGTATTAATATGAGTTATTTTGTATGTATGTTGATATTTTGCGCAATGATATAGTAGGGGGCGGCATTTCCCTGTGACGTTTTTCTTGAATGACCAATCAGATTAAAGCTTACATTCTGAACTTTACATCGATAAAATCCGACATTGGACATTGATTCTGATTTAAAGCAGAAACATTGTTTTTTGACAGTTACATACTGTTTTAATCATCTTGAGCCATCGATATTATTAATCAGTGTCCATTTTACTTAAAAAATCAACTAATCTATAATGAATTTAGTAAAACAGTTCGAAATACAAATGAACTCGGCACTTAGCACAAAGACAATAAGCGTCTGTTGATCCAGACGATCAACATAATTTAAGTGGATATATTAACGGTTTCGTTATTTTGTGATTACAATCTTGCGACTTGCGACAGCACATACAGTACGATACACTTCACAAAGGAAACGTTGTCTTGAGTTTGAATAAGGATACTAATTATCTCTAGATTATTTGTATTATGAATTAAAAAAAGTATATTTAAATAATTAGATATTAATTGAAATAAATATTTCGGCATCATTTACTCAATAAATTAAAATTGAATGTGTAGCTGAAATGAAAGTGAAAGTAGAACGTTTTTGTTATATCCTCCGGGTTACAAATCGCTGAGGATTCCTATTTGAATTGGAAAATGATATGACATTTAAATTTAGGAGACTGTGTCAGGAGAAAAATGGACTGATGACATAATGTCACCAGTCTAGTTCCTGAGCTATGACTGTGACAGGAAAAAAGGGACTGGTGACATATGTCAACTGTCGTGTTCCATGCATGACTGCTCGCTCTTGTTTGTAATTGTTGTAAAATATATCAAGTTTAAACTGTGTATACAAAACTATAGACATACCCGCCCCCCCCCCCCCCCCCGGCATACAAAGTATGTCGAGGGGTATATAGTTTTCGTAATTCCGTCCGTCCACGTTAAAGAGTTTGGGTACCCATTATCTCTGTGACGGAAAGTCGGATGGGCCTCAAACTTCATATACTTCCTTATCATCAACCATATTTTCTTTAACACCACACTTATGTGGCCTTCATTTCCAAGGTCAATGTCAAATTACTTAGACATTTGCATCCGTACGATTTGCCTTAAAGTTTTCTGCAACCGTAAGTCAGATTAACTTCAAACTTCATATACTTCCTTATCATCATCCATATTTTCATTCCATACATGTACCACACCCATGTGGCCTTCATGTCCAAGGTCAAGGTGAAATTACTTTGAACAATCATGTTTGTCAAGATAAATATTGTTTTTTCAGCATTGATAATGTATACTGATTCGACGAATATATTGATTTTAAATGGAGTATATGGGATTTTTTGTGTGAATGGTTGAGCATGTACTGCGAAGGATTTCAGGACTTTCAGTCCTTTGATTTTTAGTAATTTGTTCCCACGAAATAACAATTCGTTCCCACGAAATGACAATTGGTTCCCTCAATTTAACAATTCGTTCCCTCGAATTAACAATTGGTTCCCACGAATTAACAATTGGTTCCCACGAAATAACAATTCGTTCCCACGAATTGTTATATTGTGTAAGCGAATTGTTAATTCGAGCCAACGAATTGTTAATTCGTGGGAACCAATTGTTAAGTCCATGTCCATGAATAAACAAATCCATGTCCCTTGCGGGGCTCCGTATCAATCAATATAAAAATGTGAATATGTGACTAGATATATTTCCGGATTCTTCAGCATTATGCATCAAACATATTTAGCGGTGTTAACATTCCACATCTAACATGTCTAAAATAAAACCGATGTATCAATATTTGCGTGATTACCGCCGGAAAACAAGTACTAATACTCATTTCCTACTACTATGGTATGTATTAGTCCGGTGGCCGGGAGCCTAAAGGTACATGCCCACCCACTAGGCACAAAACATGTTCTTTATAGGAATGAAATAAGTGTAAAATTGTGTCACTATTCCACCAGTTCTACAATTCAATAATTTAACACATTTGGGATGAGCTACATTATAATGCGGGAGCTGATAACGAACTCACTAACATTCATGATCTGACTCACGTTGCATGCAGAATGGCACTAATCACGTGTTACGTTACGTCGATGCGGCTTCAAATTGCATTAAGCATACGTGCAAATGGTGGTCACACTCGGTATCAAGGCTATTTAAATGCAGATGGCTATTTTGAAATATCATATCACCGTTGCAGTGGTATCACGCAAACACGTTTCGTGATAGCAAACTTTGGTCAATTGATATGCATCCATAAATGATAGTCTTTCAGTTGTGCTCAGATTGTATCATCTTAGCATAAACAAGGTGGAACGGTTCCTTTTTTGCTCAATATATATTATCCCCGTTTCATTCTCGGAATTATTGCATTTGTGATTAAATTTGGTTTATTTGTTCAGCATTTATGTACACTGATGATGTCACATCTTAACCTGTTTTACATATCATATGCATTCACTGCATAATTAGTGATATTAAAATAGTGTACATCAATCACCATAATATGTTGCAAGCAAGTAATTGTAGCCATACATTGAAATAAGCTTACTGGAAGGATGACATATCGTATTGTTGTCACCAATTGTAACATAAATATATAGATGTATCATCCATTGGTACATGTTCAATTGTATTATGCATATATACTGGCGCTACCCAGATGAACAGTTTCCTGTGGTGTTGCACAGTAAAACATGTTGAGCATTTAAGCGTTTGGAGCCAACGCTATACAAGAAAGCCGATTGTATTCATGCACATTAGGAAGTCATTGACGTATATTGTAACATTCTGCAATACATCACCCTGCTAACGACCACACTATTGCACTATTGAAGTTATAATTACATAAGTTGGCAGGCTTCTTGGAATTGGTGTTACCAGCATGAATGTTGATATGGGATAACGAGACAAGAAGGCTTTACAAAATAAACGGAAAAATAGCCACCATATCTAAATAAATGTATTAATGTCACTGTGACTTAATACCAGGAGTTTGACTTCTGAATTCTTCAATGTGGTATATTTGGAGGCCATCCTGAACTTCTGCTATTTAGACTATTGCACATCAACGTTACAAAAACAAACATTCATTGTTTCAATCAATCCAAGATTAGAAAATGTGTGAAATTATGTAAAATGGTCACTTTTGGCGGCCATCTTGGATTTTATGCATATTGCAGTTATGGAATTTAATTTTACAGTTACTCATTTGTATCAATTTGCCAAATACATTCATTATGCACTCTTAAATTGCTTAATTCCCTCGTGTGAATGCAACATATATCCATTTGGCAGCCAGAGCTCCAGATAAGCTGCGTATTTGCGTAAATACCCAATTAAAATTGCCAAAAACCCAACTGACATCAGAATTAGTGAGTATCAAAAGGCAATGAAAAATGTGTGGTATCTTTATCATGCTACAGAAAACAATAAACAGACCACAAATATAGCATATTTTCTTATTTTTCCATGAAACCACATCTTGGTATTTCATTAGAATTGTCTCCAAGGAGACAATTGTAATGAAATACCAAGATGTGTTTTCATTTAGAAGCAAACTATTCAATAAGTGCGGTCTGCTGATGTGTAAACAGTAATGTGATTCTATTTTACATAATTAAAATTTTGAAATACCCAATTGCTTCAGAAATGATGGAGTGACAATACTCAATTACTAATTCCTTATCTGGAGCTTGGTCATGTTTGTTGTTTTTCAGTCACCTGTGATTTTATCAGGCTCGGCTCGGCTCGGCTCGGCTCGGCTCGGCTCGGTAGGAATTCCGAGGCCCGAACAGTCATTCATTCGATAGAATAACGATGCTCCCTCGGTATTTAGACACATATTTTATAATTAAGGAAGTCGGTAATTGGTCTAATTCCGTAATTGGTCTAATTCCGTAATTGTTCTCCTGTCTGTTTCACGAAACCTGCCCAATTTTACAGCTATATAAACAATACAAAAATAATACAAACAAAATGTGGTCGAACATTTAATAAAAGGAGTGACATTAAAACAATAAATAATTTTTTCGATAATATTAAATTATTGCAAAATTTAAGAATGATCCGTCTTTTTATTTCGTGAAATTTGGTGAAAATTGATTTTATTACGAAAAATTGATTTATGATTTGTCTATAGGAATTTAACATGGGGGAAAAGGAGGCGGATGAGCTCTGGTAGGAGTAAATAAAAAGGATATTAACTCAGAAAACTGGCTAGAGGGTTTGGAAATGATCTAACTAAGAAAACAAAAGTTACATTTAGAAAATCGGTCCACTATTTATGAAATTCGAAAAATGTCCCCATGTTAAACCCCATAGACATCTTCACTTAAATTTTCGCGATAAAATCAACATTGTACCAAATATCACAAAATAAAAACGTCTCCGTCGCAAACCGTAAAATTTGGACAACTTTCGTGAAACAGACAGTAGTTCCCCGTGCCCTTCTCCCCCACACCCACCTCCTGAGTGATGCAGTATTTGATTGTTGCAACCATGTACGAACATTAACTGTCAAAGGGCGACAACCATAGTTAGAAAAGCTAATTTCTCACTCGCCTCACCTCCCTTGATTTAACCCTTTCCACACTACAGACAGACCTCTTTAGCAGTATTTGCAAACACTTTACAGTGTATATCCAGATGAGCGTTTCACTAAACTTCGTACAACTAAAATGTTCGTAAGTGTAAATTTAGGATCGTCTGTAAATTTCAATTGATGGATTTACATTTATTGAGCATAGGCAGCATATGCAGCCTATGCTCAATATGCAGCCTATGCTCAATAAATGTAAATTCAATAATTGTTTACAAGAAAACATTGTTAATGTGAAATTTACAGACTATCATAATTTTTCACTTACGAACATTTTAGTCGTAAGAAGTTTAGTGAAACGGGCCCCAGATAAGCAGGCTTGTAACGAGCCGTCTCCAGATAAGGAATTAGTACGGTAGTTGAGTATTTTCACTTCATCATTTCTGAAGCAATTGGGTATTTCAAAATTGTAATTGGGCAAAATAAAATCACACTACTGTTTACACTTCAACAGACCGCAATTATTGAATAGCATTCTTCGAAATGAAAACATTTCTTGGCATTTCATTAGAATTGTCTCCTTGGAGACAATTCTAATGAAATACCAAGATGCGTTTTCATGGAAAATAAGAAAAATATGCTATATTTGTGGTGTGTTTATTGTTTTCTGTAGCATGAAAAAGGTACCACAAATTTGTTATTGCTTTTTGATACTCGCTACTTCTGATTTCAATTGGGTTTTTGGCAATTTTAGTTGGGTTTTAATGGGCACCTCCCAGGGTGTACGGTTGAGAGAGGTTCCATTGTACCAAGGAATACAACATGATATGTGACTGTGACTGAAGAAACGGGGCTTATGCCATTTGTCACCAGCGAGACCAAGCTCAATCTGCGCATCAGGAGCAGTTTCACTAAACGTCGTACGACTAACATGTCTAAAAATATGATAGTCTTTAAATTTCACGTTAACAATGTGTTCTTGTAAACAATTATTGGATTTACATTTATTGAGCATAGGCTGCATATGCAGCCTATGCTCAATAAATGTAAATCCATCAATTGAAATGTACAGACTATTTTAAATCTGCACTTACGAACATTTTAGTCGTACGAAGTTTAGTGAAACGGCCCCCTGGTTCTGCACTGTTCGTTATTCAACCAGCCTCTCTTGATTCCTAACCTAATAAACGGTATAGATCATTATCAGGCTGTATGGCTGTGCTATTTTTATGAGCCAAAGGCGAGCTATTTTTACCGCTTTTTGTCCGTCGTCCGTCCACAATTTCAAACGTTTTCAAATCTTCACCTGAACAGCTGGGCCATGTTGGTCGTCAAACGTTGCAGGGGTGATCTATGGGAGAGGTTTATTTGTTCAGATTTGTTTAAACGGAGGTCGTCGTAACAATTCAAGATGGCCGCCGTAGAAAAATAGGTTACGTTCTTAAAAAATCTTTTTTTTCTTGAGAAAATCAATAAATTCCATCAAATATCTTTTTTGGGGGAGGGTGACTGTTTTGTTATTAATGAAAAAGTATTTACATTTAAATATGTTCTAGATTTAATGTGTTTAATAGCCAAAAGTTTGTCGGCAGAAAAACGTGGAAATGTCACTAGTACTGTTTGTACACCATAACTCTTTGGTTCATAACACCTGCCCCCAATCGTTCGTCAAATAGCAAACTGTCTTGTGCACAGAGCTCAACGCCTGTTGGCGTCATATGGCAACATATGCGGAGTGATTGGCGTACTTGCACATCACTAGATGCACCTATTCCGCTTTATAGGTTTAACCACACTAAATCATCTGATATTCAAAAGTAGTACTTTAAAAAAATAAGCCAGATTTGTTATGCCATAGACACTCTTTGCTTGCAGAAGCCAGTCAATTGATGCACTAATCTACTTCACAGGCATGTTAATGTATCATTTACAACAGTTTCAAGCATATGCTTTGGGATTATTTTGTAAGTCGGAGCATGTTTGTCATGTGAGGCGGTTTCAAATCCAATTGTTAGCCACCACCTGGGTGGTCACATGAGATTGAATTTATATTTCTTAAAGGTACATGCCCACGCAGCAGGTTACACTGTACTACTACTTTTCATTTTCTGTCATGCCTTATGTGAGCCATTTGTCTACCCACTAACGAGTTATGTTCAATTACGGCGCGTGTTAATTGGTGTTAAATCGAATTGTATATGCCGCGACCAGAAATGGTATTTTCCGACTTCGTGCTATTTTTACCAATACGCGTCACGTGACACGGTCAATCATATCACATCTTTGACATGCGCAGTGAGTATCGGAAGTTGAGAAGAAAAATCTCTGTTCGAGTCCAAATCTAAATCTCCACGTAACTCTTTCCATTTGGTGATCTGGTCGCCAATATTAACCACTCTCTCTATGTACTGCCTGTCCCTTAGACATTTCGCCTTTATTTTGGCCGACGCCGTTTCATACAATTTCCGTCCTGGACGTTTCGACATGTTGATATTCTTGTTTACATATTGGGAAACGTGGCGCGCGTAGTATGCTGCGCATGCGCACCGCAAGCCGTGATGTGAAAGTCGTCGTCCCCGCACATTATCAAAATAGACTGTTACCGCCGCGCGTCGCTAACAGTAAATTGATAATTAATAAATGATTATATTTGTATAGCGGGCACTTGTAGTTTTTAGAACTGGTGGAATAGTGACATAATTATACACTTATTGAATTCCTATAAAGAATATTTTGTGCCTACTGCGTGGGCATGTACCTTTAACAATAAGCAAACCTATATGTTAATTAGTGAATATCCAGCGGCGCAGAATGGGTACATGTTATGCACATGTGTGCAGTCTGATCTGGGTCTACTCTGTTCGCAAAACTCAATTTCTGTGATATTCAGTAAGTAAAAAAACGTTGAAATACAACATAGGACCGGATCTCTATAAATAGATCTGCGAAGGGAAATAACTAGCTACGATCCCTGATTAGAGTTTTGTACTCGGAACTAGCACACCACATGACAGATTGTGACGTGTTATATAAGATTCAAAATTCGAAATTACGGTTGTGTTAAAGTTTTATTGAACACATAATATAACAATACAATGCACATGTTCAATGAATATATATCCCGTGATGTGACGTCAGAAAATGTCCAAATGTTTTTGCGACTAGTGATGCTCCAGAACAGCCTGCGCATTTGCGCAGTCTAATCAGAGGCTGCACTGTTCGCCATTTCGTTAGACGCAATATCAAGGTGTGGGATCACGTGGTTTCCGAACCCGAGTTTCCGACGTGACGTAATAAACGGACGGATTTTGATGATATGTAGCTCCGTCGCCTAGATCGGAACACAAACCTCCTGAAATGTAAGACAACAATAACATAATGTTTGTTTACCATCTCGCTGTATATACGTGGCTGTGACTGGAGAAATGAAGTATATGGGTGTTGTGACCATTGTAGATCCAGATCAGCCTGATCAGGGTATGCACTGATCGCCATTTCAGCAATGAAACACCCGTCATGCTGCTTACAAGCAATATAGATAGTTAGCATGCTAGTTATCATACAGGTGTGTGCTTTTTGATCAGGATCTACACTGGTCAGAAAACCCATAATTAAGCCCCAAATCCAGCGATCCAGATAAGCTTGGTGTCTAAAGCGTACTATACCCCCTGATTACTTTTACAAATGGGTTATTGATTTTCTTCATTACTAAATAGGGAACAAATGATAAAAAATATAACAAATTTAAACATTCACTTATTTGAGCTGCAAAAAGCTTTTTACAGCTCAACTAAGTGAATGTTCAATTTAATGACAGTATTTTCACTACTAAATTTGAAAATCAATGCGTATTTTCACATTGCTGTGCGTATTTTGTACTCCCGCGTTTGATAATCAATGTGTATTCAGCTAAAATACTTGCGTAGAATACGCAAATACGCACCTTATCTGGAGCTCTGCCCATATCTCCAGTCACAGCCACATATGTTTCAGTAAAGATGGTCAGGAATACAATAATTATCCCGTCAACACAGTGCATATGTGCCGTGAAATACGGTGCCGTGAAATATTTTTGATATCCAGTCAATACTATTTTTGCATTTTACAGCCATTTGTAGGTGTTGACGGGATAAATAGAATAGTAGGTTAGTGCCGTGAATGGGAAAACATATCTGGCGCGGCACGGAAACGGGATGTGCTCGGCGGAGCCTCGCCCATCCCGTTTCCTGAGCCTTGCCAGATATGATTTCCCATTCACGCACTAACCTACTATTCTCTATCTATTTTCCTTATTTCTGAACCAAAGTATATGTTGTGACCACTCATTTGAACCGTCTCGGCGAGACGGTTCAAATGGTGGTCACTACATATACTTCTGATGAGAAATAAAGAATTATTGAGCCTTGCCAGATCTTTTTTCCCATTCACGGCACTAACCTACTATTCTCTATTTAATTGCTAATAAGGTAGGGAACATCTTTCCCCATTTTTATTGAAACGAAGAAAAACTAATAATGTGTTATGCTTCACAAATTGTTTTAAACATTACCAGTGCCCGCTATGCAGGTATAAAACAATTTTTTTTTCCTACATGTATAATCATTTGTTTATCTTTAAATTACTAATAGAGACGCGAGGTTGTATCAGGCTGTATTGACATGCAAATATGGCAGGACATTTTTAAGTTATTCATATCAATTAAATGCGTCACCTGAATAAATATTTTTATCCACACCCGTATAAAGTATGATCATTGCACATCCAAAAATAAATATATAGAATAACTAGTTATTTCCGGTAACCTTTAACGGAAACCGTGACAGTGACAATTCAAGTTTGATATAAAAAGCACACTAAAGCCAATTAGCACGTCCAGTAATGGTAAATGAAAGTTTATTTGCCGGAAAAATGTTATATCTAATAATAAGGAATGGAAGAAAACAAAATGCCTTCTTATCTTACAACCTGTGATGTTGAAGCCCAGGTTTAATATAAAATAAACCATACCGGTTAGTATGGTGCTTCATAACCGTCATACATATCTCCTGGATTTATGACATCTGGTAAGTCTGCGCCGTTTCCGTATCGGTCTATATCGCCCCGGAATCCTCGCTGCCTGCCATATCTCATTTGACCACCAAATCGCGGCTGGCGCCTGTATCCCATCGGCATGAAGTTGTTGTTAAAGTTTCTGTTGCCGTATCCCCAAGGACGGCTGTGGGTCAAGGTCACCAATAGGCAACCGACAACGAGAGCAAGTAGGGCAGTCCGCATGGTTAACCTGCAATATGCTTAAGTTACTTAGTTACCTTGTATTTAACAAGGTGTATGATCACGTGGTTACAACAACAGCAACAAGTATTGAAACTTCCAGAAGCCCTCCGATTCAAAGTACGTATTCTTTTATTTTGTCCTTATTATGTCACGGATTTTGATGAAATATGTCGCATCAAACGAGTCTTGTTAAGCTTCATTTTGTGGTCTCCGTTCTTTGGCCCAACCTTCTGTCGTTTTTGCGAAGAATCGATTTCCGTGTCGACTGACACGGAAATCGATTCTTCGCAAAAACGACATAAGTATGTGCCGAACTCCCGGGACCACCAAATGCAGCTCATGAAGACGCGTTTGCTGCGCCATATTTCATAAAAATCCGTTGCCTATTAATGAAAATATCAAATACTGCTTACTTTGGAGTGGGCGCGCTTTCAATACTTTCAAGCATTGTTGTTGTTGCTGTAACCACGTGATCATGCACCTTGTTTAATGGTGACATTGGATTTACGACCGTTCATAGCCGCAATTATGTATAGTCGCGAACAGAAACTCTTGCAATCCAATCCATTACCATACGTTACTGAGTTACTGTTGAATACGGACTGCACGGGAGTATATTGCAAGGGTTCCTGTTGGCTACGGACTGTACGGGAGTAGATTACCATGATTAATGTTGGCTACGGACGGTACGGGAGTAGATTGCAAGGGTTTTCTGTTGGCTAGGGACGGTACGGGAGTATATTGCAATGGTAAGGGTTACTATAGGCTACGGACAGTACGGGAGTATATTGCAAGAGTTACTGTTGGCTACGGATGGTACGGGAGTAGATTGCAAGAGTTCCTGTTGGCTACGGACGGTACAGGAGCAGATTGCAATAGTTTGGCTAAGGACGGTACGGGAGTAGATTGTAATGGTTACTGTTGGCTACAGACGGTACGGAAGTACATTGCAAGAGTTACGGTTGGCTACGAACGGTACGGGGGTCGATTACAAGGGTTACTGTTGGCTACGGACGGTACGGGAGCAGATTGCAAGAGTTTGGCTAAGGACGGTACGGGAGTAGATTGTAACGGTTACTGTTGGCTAAGGACGGTACGGGAGTATATTGCAAGAGTTACTGTTGGCTAAGGACGGTACGGGAGTATATTGCAAGAGTTACTGTTGGCTAAGGACGGTACGGGGGTAGATTACAAAGGTTACTGTTGGCTACGGGCGGTACGGGAGCAGATTGCAAGAGTTTGGCTAAGGACGGTACGGGAGTACATTGCAAGAGTTACTGTTGGCTACGGATGGTACGGGAGTAGATTGCAATGGTAAGGGTTACTATTGGCTACGGACAATACGGGAGTAGATTGCAAGAGTTAATGTTGGCTACGGACGATACGGGAGTAGATTGCAAGAGTTCCTGTTGGCTACGGACGGTACGGGAGCATTGGCTGCAAGAGTTTGGCTAAGGACGGTACGAGTTAGGATTGGTAAGTACTGGGTTACTTGGCTAGGACGACGGTACGGGAGTACATTGCAAGAGGTTACTGTTGGCTAAGGACGGTACGTAGTTATAGGTGTTCAAGAGGTTACTGGTTGGCTACGGGGGACGGTACGTTAAGGAATACATTGCAAGAGTTACTGTTGGCTATGGACGGTACGGGGGTAAAAATTTATCAAAGGTACTGTTGGTAGGACGGTACGGGAGCAGTTTGCAAGAGTTTGGCTAGACGGTACGGGAGCTACATTGCAAGAGTTACTGTTGGCTAAGGAGGCACGGATATACGTTTAGTTGGATGGCAACGGGAGTTACATTACTTTTGGCTACGGAGCAATACGGGAGTATATTGCAAGAGTTACTGTTGGCTAAGGAAGGCACGGGAGTATATTGCAAGAGTTACTGTTGGCTAAGGAGGCACGGGAGTATATTGCAAGAGTTACTGTTGGCTAAGGACGGCACGGGAGTATATTGCAAGAGTTACTGTTGGCTAAGGACGGTACGGGAGTATATTGCAAGAGTTACTGTTGGCTAAGGACGGCACGGGAGTATATTGCAAGAGTTACTGTTGGCTAAGGACGGCACGGGAGTATATTGCAAGAGTTACTGTTGGCTAAGGAAGGCACGGGAGTATATTGCAAGAGTTACTGTTGGCTAAGGACGGTACGGGTAGGATTACAAGGGTTATTGTTGGCTTACGGACGGTACGGGAGCAGATTGCAAGAGTTTGGCTAAGGACGGTACGGGAGTATATTGGAAGGGTTACTGTTGGCTACGGACGGTATGAGAGTACATCGCAAGAGTTACTGTTGGCTACGGACGGTACGGGTGTAGATTACAAGGGTTATTGTTGGCTATGGACTGTACGGGAGTATATTACAAAGGTTACTGCTCGCAACTACACTAAGTACAGTAAATGTCAGTTGATGTGTGGTTCGTGCGTCTATGCGAGCAGATAAACGAGAGCGACGCTCACTGAGGAATTCTTACCGTGTCCGTGCTGATACACGTGATGTAATGGAGACACCAGCATGATATTACAGTTATGTAGTATTGTTCTTGAAGGAATTAAATTGATAAACAACTCTTTAAATCTACTGTCTGTTTCACGAAAGCTGCTCAAATTGTTCGGCCATATAAACAATTCAAAAACCATATTTGTTTCGATAGTATTAAATTAAAGGAAAATTTAAGAATTAGCCTTCTTTTTATTTCGTGAAATTTGGTCAAATATTGATTTTATTACAAAAAATTGATTTGTCTATGGGAATTTAACATGGGTGGAAAAGAGGTAGAGGACTTGTGGGAGGAGTCAAAAATTTATTTTTTGGGGGAAATTGACTCCGAAACCTAGCTAATAGCTTGGAAATGATCTAACTAAGAAAACAAAAGTTAAATTTTAAAAATCGGTCCAGTATTTCTGAAATTCTGAAAAATTTCCCCATGTTAAATCCCCATAATAGACATCTTCACTCCGTGAAGATGTCTATGGGGATTTAACATTTGGAAATTTTGTTTTCGCAATAAAATCAATATTTGACAAAATTTCACGAAATAAAAAGAAGGCTCATTCTTAAATTTTCCTTTAATTTTTAATATTATCAAAAGAAATTTTGTTTTTGAATTGTTTATATAGCCGTAAAATTTGGGCAGCTTTCGTGAAACAGACAGTACGTTATTTATTTAAAAGTTAGCTTAACTGAGTTACATGTTACTATTAGTTACTTGCTTCGCATTGTGCGTGGTGTCTCGATTCGGCTTATATTTAAGGGTGGGAATAGGCTCGAACACTTTCCATACCCGGCGATGGTGTCTCTCTTGTTTTTTATATAAAATTTAAGGGTATGAATTGGCTCGAGGATCTTCCAAACCCGGGCATTTGATCCCAAAAAGTGTCCAATTACCGTTGTACGTTTGTGCTGTACGTTTTAACACGGCGGTGAGCGGTGTCAAACAACGGCAGTCGTGTAACAATGTCTGTTTGTACATTGTATTCGGCGAATACATAGCTCATTAGCTGATAAAACGGAGTATTTACATTACGGTAACTCAGTTATTTGGAAATTGAAAATGCATTGTTTTTGTCGATTAGCAAATGCATATTGTAGCGTATCGTGTTGCATTGCAGTGTAGTCATTACATGTAACTTCAGTTATTGCGTAAACTGTGTTTTTGTTCATAAATATCCAAATTAGCTCGCTACAGAAAACAGGTTTCCATTACAGCTTCAATGTATGTCGATGTACTTATGCAATAAATTTTCTGTGTCACTATTCCACCAGTTCTAAAAAATACGAGTGCCCACTATATAGATATAATCATTTTGTAATATTTATTTTACTGATAGTGACTCGCGGTGGTATCAGGCTACATTGTATTTTCATATGCAAATGAGGCATGAATTTTTTAAATTATTTATACTACATAATTAAATTCATCACCTGAAAAAATAATATGTTCGACAGATTATAAAGTACGATCATTGCGGATCAAAAATAAATACAGAGAATAAGTAATAATGTCCGTTAACTGTTAAAGGTAACACGGTTATCGCCCCTGATATCAGTGTGTAAATTTTCGTCCGATATAAAATGTATAATAATGCCAATCAATACGTGGGGTAATGGTGAATGAATGCTTGTTTTGCCAGGAAATGTCATATATATACAGAATATACAAAACTATCCGTTTCCCTATATTATAACCTGTCAAGTTGTGTGAACCCGATTTTCCGACGTGACGTAATCTGTGACGTAATCTTTTACAGTAGATTTTCATTAAAATGTTCCTAACAAACGGACGGATTTTGATGATATGTAGCGCACCAAATACGATGGCATATGTGTTTTATGGGTGCTCTGAAAGTGCTTTACAATAAATTATAAATTTCACAAAGAATCGAGTACCGTTTATTTCTTACATTTACGTGCTCTAGTTTTTATTTACATTTATGGTAACCAATTCTTCGTCAAAACGACCCAATTATGAGATTAAAGCCGCCTATACAATAAACGGCAACGTGTACCACATTTGCTGCGGTATATTTCATAAAAATATGTCATTGCATTATATGTAAGATATTAACCCTTTCAACACCACAGACCTCAAAAGAGACAATGTTTGCAAACAGTGCAGATCCAGATGAGCCGGCTCGTAACGAGCCGTCTCATCAGGATCTCCACTGTTTGTTAATAATTTTAAACGTCGTACAGATTACCCTTTTAGAAGAATGGGATAATTTGAATGAACAAAATTAATGAAATAGCGTGAAACATTGGCATGGAACATCCTATTAAGTTACTTGGTGTTGAAAGGGTTAAAGAAAATCTACTGTAAACGCATCTAAAAAACTGACGTCATGCCGTTCGGAAACCACGTGATGGTGTTGAAATCCGATATGTATACACCTATATACTGTCTGTTTCACGAAACCTGCCCAAATTTTACGGCTATATAAACAATTCCAAAACAATATTTTTTTCGATAATATTAAATAAAAGGAAACTTTAAGAATGAGCCTTCTTTTTATTTTGTGAAATTTTGTCAAATATTGATTTTATTGCGAAAACAAAATTTCCCCATGTTAAATCCCCATAGACATCTTCACGGAGTGAAGATGTCTATGGGGATTTAACATGGGGAAATATTTCAGAATTTCAGAAATACTGGACCGATTTTTAAAATTTAACTTTTGTTTTCTTAGTTAGATCATTTCCAAGCTATCTAGCTAGGTTTCGGAGTCATTGTTTATATAGCCATAAAATTTGGGCAGGTTTTGTGAAACAGACTATAGGTGAAAATAGAAACAACCTAGCGGTCCTAGTATCGTCATATCTTCAATTAAACCATTTTACACATGGCCATGATGAAAACACGTTTTTATTTTTCATAATATTTTTTCTCTCCAAAAAATCATGGTATACCCCTTTAAAAATGCATTATACTATGGAGCTACGTGTGGTAAAATACATACAGACATACAGTATGAACGCAGAAACAATATGAAAAAAATAACATACTGACAGACTCGTGTATTATTATAACAATAATAAAATAAACCCGTGTTTAGTTTAGTTATATATGTATAAGTTCCCTTTATTATACCCACTTTTTTTGTAAAAAAAAACGGGTATATTGTTTTCGTCACGGGTGTCCGTCCGTCCGTACGTCCGTACGTCCGTCCGTCCGTACGTCCGTCACGTTTCTTGTAACTCGAAAAACTTTTTCACCTTCATACCTACGCGCCTGATATTTGGTATGTAGCTTCGTTATCATGTGCAGATGCGCAAAGTGAATTTGGATTTTTCATCCGACCCTCCATCATGGAATTTATCTAAAAAATCCCCCCTTTCGGACTCAGAATTTCCCATTTTTTCCTCGTAAACTCGAAAAACTTTTTCACCTTCATACCTACGCGCCTGATATTTGGGTAATGTAGCTCGTTATCATGCAAGATGCGCAAAGTGAATTTGGATTTTTGATCGACCCCCATCAGGAATTATCCCCCCTTTCGACTCAGAAATTTTTCCCATTTTATCCTCGAAACTCGAAAAAACTTTTTTCACCTTTATACCTACGCGCCTGATATTTGGTATGTACCTTCGTTATCATGTGCAATGCGCAAAGTGAAAAAATTTTTTTTGGATTTTTCATCACCGACCCTTCTCCCATCATTAATTTCTCCCCCTTTCGGACTCAGAATTTCCCAATTTTTTCTCGTAAAAACTCGAAAAAATTTTTACCTTCATACCTACGCGCCTGATATTTTGGTATGTAGCTTCGTTATCATGTGCAGATGCGCAAATGCTTTGGATTTTCATCCGACCCTCCACATGGTTATCTCTCCCCCTTTCGGAACTCAGAATTTCCCATTTTTTTCCTCGTAACTCGAAAAACTTTTTCACCTTCATACCTACCGCGCGCCTGATATGTTGGTATGTAGCTTCGTTAACATTGCAGATCGCGCAAAATGAATTTGGATTTTGATCCGACCTCCATCATGGATTTATCTCCCCCTTTCGTACTCACAATTTCCCATTTTCTCCTCGTAACTCGAAAAACTTTTTTCACCTTCATACCTACGCGCCTGATATTTGGTATGTAGCTTCGTTATCATGTGCAGATGCGCAAAGTGAATTTGGATTTTTCATCCGACCCTCCATCATGGATTATCTCCCCCTTTCGGACTCAGAATTTCCCATTTTTCCCTCGTAACTCGAAAAACTTTTTCACCTTCATACCTACGCGCCAGTGCCAGTATAAATGTGCCAGTGTATGATATTATCTAATTTATTATACCCACTTTTTTTGTAAAAAAAAACGGGTATATTGTTTTCGTCACGGGTGTCCGTCCGTCCGTCCGTCCGTACGTCCGTACGGGCACACATTAGGATACTTATGGGGTAGGGGGCGTGGTCTTAGACAATGGGTTAGGGTTAGAACACAATGGAACTTAATCCGTACCCCGTAAGCCTATTGTGTCTTACGGGGTATTTCCTTTGATCTTTTATATAGCAAGTACCCCCTAAGGTCCGAAATGTAAGTTCGTCCGTCCGTACGTCCGTCCGTACGTCCGTCACGTTTCTTGTAACTCGAAAAACTTTTTCACCTTCATACCTACGCGCCTGATATTTGGTATGTAGCTTCGTTATCATGTGCAGAATGCGCAAAGTGAATTTTGGATTTTTCATCCGACCCTCCATCATGGATTATCTCCCCCTTTCGGACTCAGTAATTCCCATTTTTTCCTCGTAAACTCGAAAAACTTTTTCACCTTCATACCTACGCGCCTGATATTTGGTATGTAGCTTCGTTATCATGTGCAGATGCGCAAAGTGAATTTGGATTTTTCATCCGACCCTCCATCATGGATTATCTCCCCCTTTCGGACTCAGAATTTCCCATTTTCTCCTCGTAACTCGAAAAACTTTTTCACCTTCATACCTACGCGCCTGATATTTGGTATGTACCTTCGTTATCATGTGCAGATGCGCAAAGTGAATTTGGATTTTTCATCCGACCCTCCATCATGGATTATCTCCCCCTTTCGACTCAGAATTTCCCATTTTTTCCTCGTCAACTCGAAAAACTTTTTCACCTTCATACCTACGCGCCTGATATTTGGTAATGTAGCTTCGTTATCATGTGCAGATGCGCAAAGTGAATTTGGATTTTTTCATCCGACCCTCCATCATGGATTATCTCCCCCTTTCGGACTCAGAATTTCCCATTTTCTCCTCGTAACTCGAAAAACTTTTTCACCTTCATACCTACGCGCCTGATATTTGGTATGTAGCTTCGTTATCATGTGCAGATGCGCAAAGTGAATTTGGATTTTTCATCCGACCCCTCCATCATGGATTATCTCCCCCTTTCGGACTCAGAATTTCCCATTTTTCCCTCGTAACTCGAAAAACTTTTTCACCTTCATACCTACGCGCCAGTGCCAGTATAAATGTGCCAGTGTATGATATTATCTAATTTATTATACCCACTTTTTTTTGTAAAAAAAAAACGGGTATATTGTTTTCCCGTCACGGGTGTCCCGTCCTTTTTCCGACGTCCGACGTCGGTACGTCCCTCCGTACGTCCCGCAACGTTTTTCGTTTTAACTCTTAAAAACTTTTTTCACCCTTTCATACCTACCGGCGCCTGAATTTTTGGTATGTAGCTTCGTTATCATGTTCAGATGCCAAATAATTTTGGATTTTTCATCGACCCCTCCATCATGGAATTATCTCCCCCTTTTCGGATCAGAAGAACCCATTTTTTTTTTTTTTACCCTCGTAACCTCGAAAAAACTTTTTCACCTTCATACCTACGCCCTGATATTTTGGTATGTAGCTTCGTTCATGTGCAGATGCGCAAAGTGAATTTGGATTTTTGATCCGAACCCCTCCATCATGGAATTATCCCCCCCTTTCGGACTATTCCCATTTTTCACCCTTTCCCCCCCCCCCCCCTCCTCCGTAAAAACCTACCTGTTCCTTCAGACCTACGCGCCTGATATTTGGTATGTACCAATTCGTTATCATGTGCAGATTGCGCAAAGTGTTTGATTTTTTCCCATCCCGAACCCTCCATCCAATTGATTATCCCCTCCCCCTTTTTCGGACTCAAATCCCCATTTTTTTTTTTTTCCTCGTAACCTCGAAAATCTTTTTCACCTTTTCATACCCCCTACCGCCTGATATTTGGTATGTACTCGTTATCATGCAGATGCGCAAAGTGAATTTTGGATTTTTCAACCACCCCCCCATCATGATATCCCCCCCTTTCGGACTCACAATTCCCATTTTAAAAAACCCTCACCTCGGAATACTCGAAAAACTTTTGTTCCACCTTCACGTACCTACCGCGCCTGATATTTGGTATGTAGCTTTCGTTATCCATGTGCAAGATGCGCAAAGTGAATTTTGGATTTTTGATCCGACCCTCCATCATGGATTACCCCTCTCGGACTTTCAGAATTTTTTTCCCAATTTTTTTTTTTTCCCTCGTAACTCGAAAAACTTTTTTCACCTCATACCACGCGCCAAGTGGCCGGGTAAATGTGCCAGTGTATGGAAATTATCTAATTTAATTATATAACCCACTAAAAAAAAAAACGTATAAAAATTGGTTTTCGTTTTTCACGGGTGTCCCGTCCGTTCCGTACGTCCTACTCCGTCCGTACTCCGTTCCCTTTCGTTTTAACTCGAAAAAAAACTTTTTCACCTTCAATACCTACCGCGCCTGATATTTGGTATGTACTTCGTTATCATGTGCAATGCGCACAGTGATTTGGAATTTATTTTTCATCCGACTTTTTCCTCCATCATGAGATTATCTCCCCCTTTTCGGACTCAGAATTTCCCATTTTTTTTCCTCGTAACTCGAAAAAAAACTTTTTCACCTTTTTCACCTTCACCTACCCCGGTTATTTCGCCTGATATTTGGAATTTTGGACTTCGTATCAGGGTGCAGATAAGCGCCAAAGTGAATTGGATTTTTGCATCCTTTGACCCTCCATCAGGATTATCTCCCCCTTTCGGACTCAGAATTTCCCATTTTCTCCTCGTAACTCGAAAAACTTTTTCACCTTCATACTACGCGCCTGATATTTGGTATTGTACCTTCATCTGTGCAGATGCGCAAAGTGAATTTGGATTTTCATCCGACCCTCCATCATGGATTATCTCCCCCTTTCGGACTCAGAATTTCCCTTTTTTCCTCGTAACTCGAAAAACTTTTCACCTTCATACCTACGCGCCTGATATTTGGTATGTAGCTTCGTTATCATGTGCAGATGCGCAAAGTGAATTTGGATTTTTTCATCCGACCCTCCATCATGGATTATCGCCTTTCGGACTCACAATTTCCCATTTTCTCCTCGTAACTCGAAAAACTTTTTCACCTTCATACCTACGCGCCTGATATTTAGTATGTACCTTCGTTATGTGCAGATGCGCAAAGTGAATTCCCATTTTTGATCCGACCCTCCATCATCGATTACCTCCCCCTTTCCGACTCACAATTTCCCATTTTTTCCTTTTTCCTTGTAACTCGAAAAACTTTTTCACCTTCATACCTACGCGCCTCATATTTGCTATGTAGCTTCGTTATCATGTGCACATGCGCAAAGTGAATTCGGATTTTTTATCCGACCCTCCATCATGGATTACTTCCCCCTTTCGGACTTAGCATTTGGGGAAAGTGGGTATATTGCGATGGCGCGCCATCGACTTTTTCTAGTTATATCCATACTTTCGTATACAAATACAACGGAACGCAATGTGTCAATATTGTTCCATATTGACGACGTCTCGTGACTTCATATTGGTCAGTGCCGGAACTACGTTTCACCTCGTAAAATAGTTCCTTCTAAATCATCAATAATTTGTTTATTTTACTTATAATTTGTGTATTGTTTGAGGAGCATATACATTATGTACGTATATAATGAAAAGGTTTATTGATTTGTATGTGGATAGATGCCACTCGTTCCGCCGCGCATCGATATTGCGCTCCTAAAGTCGCGCAATATTGTACGCTGCGGAACTCGTGCATATATCAGCTTACGCATCAGAATAACCTATACATATTTCAGGTAATTAACTAAAAACTGCAAAGTTCACGTATATGCTTAAGTACATACGAATGTTTTCTCTGCACATGATGGGTCAATACAAGAAATGATTAAGAAAACCGGTGGTATAAATTAATACATGTAGTTACCTTATGTGTGGATCAAGCGAAGATACTAAGCCAGCGTGCAGTTACAGCATGTGGAAGAAATGCTCAATCTCGTGCATTTAAATGTGAGCTATCTATAATATATGCAGCTAAACAAGAGTCCTGGTTCAACCAACCAGGTTGACGCCATTCAGGGACACACGGATACTGGTTCCGGAGTTTATAGGTAATGGGTAACCGACAGTGATCAATACCCGGACGCCGGGTCTACATCAGCGATCTACTGTGACAAAAATACTCGAGTTACAGACTGATAGAACTACGATGATTTATTCAATTAACTCTTCCTTAAGTCACAATTTCTCACGATCGGGCGCGTACTATTATTTCCAAATACCGCAATTAATTTCCCAGTGTTAATTAAAGTGACTATGACGGATGTTTTATCGCGATATGTAACCAACAATATGCTACATGTTCCATATGTTGAACAGCGCTATTCTATTCGCTGTTCAACATATGGAACATGTAGCCTCATGGACTAAGAATTTATGGGTTTAAGATGACGTATTTCTGTATTAACGCCAAACGGTCAGAGATTGTTTTTCATGCCGCGACACTTTGATGTGTGTCGGTACTGTGGTATGGCAACATGCCCTGTGTCGTCATGGCTATTTTGTTAGGCGACACCATTAGGCCATATCAAATTCCTACTCGTGCGGGTAGGTTTTGAGAGTGGTTCATTTAAAAAAAAAAACACACACACTTTGTATGGTTTTAAAACTGTTTACTGGTGAAGTAATAGGACAACTGATTGCGGACTTGTCCAAGGTTTAAATATGTTCATGAATACGTTTAATCAGTGTATTTTCGTCTTATTTTTTAAGTTTGATGGCGGCAATTTAAATTTAAATTTAAAAACTTGCCTAACCCTTTGCGGTGTGCAAAAAGCTTTGATTCTTTTTACCGGATACGTAGGTAGGTTTTGAGCATCTGGGTGGACGCTTAACAGAGAAAACAATTGGCATGACCTTATTGCTGTATTACAATTTCTCTCAAATCACATGACATGTGACGACTGTATTGTATAATGCTGCGTTAATCTTGTCAAGATGTCAACGTTTCTGACATCTATTTGCGGAGTTATTCCAGGCGGAGAACATTGAAGGTTTGCTCTCCATGAAACCAACTTCTATCGGAAAATCTAATTTGATCATTGTATATACGTTGCTCATTTATATTGTTTATCATACATGTAGTTTTATTTTTACCCTAATCATTCATCTAAATTGCTTGGCCTTAAATGATACTCGTTTGTGTTGATGGGCCGTTAAGCACCATTCCATTCCATTACTGAAATATATTCGCAATATCAACTCGCAATCAAGCAGTTTGATTGGCTGTGCATGAGCTGTAGCCCAGCTCAGGCTCGGTCAATCAAGCTGCATTCTTTCAAGCACAATATTCAAATATTTTGTAAAAAATAATTTTGACAAATATGTGGCGTAATTGATAGGCGACGTCATTATTTCAACACTACATAAATCACCTCTTATATTGCTGAAAAGGTTGCATATAATTATGTGTGTGCGTGCATAATTCTCATAAATTACATATACATTTGTAATATATGTAATGTGGTGTGGCCACATAAGCATTCACCAACCGTCAATTTTATTTACACTTACGGTTAGACTATACCAAATGGCGCGAAATGCATAAGTAGTCCGGTATAAAAAAAATAGCGCGGGCGTTTTGAGGTCACAGACACAGTTTGCTTGCAAATCTTAATCCATTACTACCCAGTTTCACTTGAGGAACATTTTAGGGTGCTTTTAACACTATTTTTCAGCATATTGTAGCATTTAAAAGAAAACACTGAACCTGTTGGTCACGTGATGTAAACAGAGTTTCCGTGGCCAAAAAATGTAAACAATATTGGGTGATATGACGAGCCTGGATATTTCTTTCTTAGGAGTAAGTAAACCTATTGTTTAATTCATGCAGAACCAGTACAGACTGGCTGCAGGTCATGTACAAGTAGGTCCCACAGCATCCATACGATTAGTGAAAGTAGGAGAGACTGGCCTTATTGGATGGTATTCGGTTACATTATATAGTAAAACTATTTGGTGTGGTCTAACCTTAAGGCAAATGTTTATAATCATCGGCCTAGCAAGCAGTTTATAGTTCGCCCTACTTTGTAAGCCAATCGCTGGACAGCATTGTACTTCACTTATTTCAATTATTATAACGTTGTGTATTACCAGATTTAATAACTAAATGTTCGACAGGAAATTGAAAATCAATACTCAGATGGGACATTGCAGTGTACACTTGGCTGAACTGTAAGTCAGTTATTGTTCACATATTGGATTTTTCAGGAACTAAATGTTGCGGTCGCTAGCGCTCCCTCGCATTTAGTTCCTTAACAATACAATATGTGAATAATAACTTGTACATAAAGCATACATTGTGTTGCATTATGATTACACTGTGTGTGCACATGTACAGTGTAACCTCTCTAAACCGAACACCATGGGAGGTCCCCCAGGGTGTCCGATGTAGAGATGTTCCTCTGTAAATCTGACATATGACTATGCCAAGGTATGCGGCTGTGCTTTCCGAACTGGAACAGCCATTATCATTATAAATATACACGAATGAAACCCATACAATTACCGTGACAGATACACAGACTGCATACGCACCCGGTTTAGAGAGGTTCTACTGTATATGTATCACACTACTAAAAACATATTGATCAAAAACGAAAACATTTGGAAATTGACCCCGACACCTGGCGAGATAGCTTGAAAATGACGTAATTAAGAAAACAAAAGTTAGATTTTTAAAATCGGTACACAAATAAAAAAATATTTAACAAAAAGTATATGTTTAGCCCCATGTTAAATTCCCATAGGGAAATCGTTTTTTCGCAATAAAATCAATAAAAAATTTTGGGGAGTGTGACTTTTTTGTTATTGATGAAAAAGTACTTACTTTTAAATATTTTTTAGATTTAATGTGTTTAATGGCCAAATGTTCGTCGGCAGAAAAACGTGGAACAGACAGTAACAGTAGTGTAATGCCATAAAACGTACCTTGGTTCTCATATATTGAGTTTTTGGAAAATGACAAAGAGGGCGGAGTTTTTTCTTAATAAAATTGTTTTTGTATGAGATCTTTATCTCCAGGCGCACATACATGTATAATTTATGTATATTTTGCATGTCAATTTAAAGGCACATGCCCACTAAGTTGGCACACAGTGTTCTTTATATCAGAAACATCATCTGATACATTTTCTGGCAAAATATACATTCATTCACCATTACCCCACGTATTGATTGGCATTATTATACATTTTATACCAGAGCTAAATTTCCACACTGATATCAGGGAAGATAACCGTGTTTCCTTAAAGATACATTCCCACTCAGGAGGCACATTTTTTGTCTTTATTTCAGAGACATTTTCTGGCAAAATAAACATTCATTCACCATTACCGCACATCTTGATCATTTTATATCAGACGTACGTTTCCACACTGATATCAGGGGCGATAACCGTGTTTCCTTAAAATATTAACGGACATTACTGTTTATTATCTGTATTTATTTTTTGATGTGCATGATCATACTTTATAATCTGTCGAAAATAGTATGTTTGATGAGACCCATTTAATTAGTATCAATAGTTAAAAAATGTCATGCCTCATTTGCATATGAACATAGCCTGATACCACCGCGAGTCACTATCAGTAAAATAAATATTACGAAATGATTATATTTGTATAGCGGGTTTCGTAATTTTTAGAACTGGTGCAATAGTGAAACAATTAAATACACTTATTTAATTATTATACAAGAGTTGGCATGTACTTTAACATGTGGTTCTGTAGCAGATGTCATCAAAGTTGCACCGTATACTTATCTAGCAAAGTATCACTTGAGGGAGAAATCATTTATTTTTCCCAAAATGCATTATTTCATATAGAACTAAACACTCTATATATTTGATGATTAAACGTATGCAGAATTATTATACTGAATTTATTACATTATCACAGCCAAAATGGCTGTGATAATGTAATAAATTCAGTATAATAAAAATTAATAAATTTTTCCTTAAATTGAAAATTTCTCGCTCAAAGTATACTTTGCTAGATAAGTATACTTTACAATGTTGGTGAAATAGGCTACAGATACATGTATATCTAATAAAGTTACTAGCTGTTGTACTATGACCTCATTAGACGTGAAACATCACCAGAGTCATAATTGTATTTAACGTAATTTTGCATGTTAGTATTTGTGATCGATCACGCAGCGAATTTACGATTTGTTTTTATTTGTCTATGAAGATAAAAATCTCTGAAGATCAGGTGCCCGTTTAACTTAACTTAGTACGACTCAAATGTTCGTAAGTGCAAATGTAGGATCGTCTGGAAATTTCAATTGGTGGATTTACATGTATTGAGCACGTACAGCCAATGCTCAATGAATGTAAACCCAATACTGGTTTACAAGAAAACATTGTTAATGTGAAATTTACTGACTATCGTAATTTTGCACATTTTAATTGTATGTCGTTTAGTGAAACGCCCTTAGGTATTTTTCAGATGCGGCGGCATCTAACAATCAAAGAACGTTTGTGTTGGCCTTATCAATATCAATATGAAGCCGCAATAGAAAGCACGCCAGGTGACCATTGTAAATTTAATGTACGATACTGTACAGTGGGGTCAGCGTGTAAGTGCACACACGAACGAACACGACAGGTTGGTTCCAACCTGTCGTGTTCGTTTGTGTGTGCACTTACACGCTGACCCCACTGTACTTATGCAATAAACAACATCTGAGTTGATTTAATAAGACATTTTCACAACTCGTTGAATGATTTCATTGAAATTTTTCTCATGAAATCAGTCAACGAGTTTAATAGATATCGTCACACGTGTAAGATGCCCTAATTCAATGACGCATTAATTACCTGACATATCATCTCCAAAGTAATATATCATCGGTAACGATATTTTGCTAGAATTTGCAAATTGTACACGTCATTACATTTCATGTCGTTGACCTAAGGTTACAATGCAGTAACACATCACTGTCTGTCTGTATATAGGTGCATTGTTACCTTGACACGAAATGCTGATGTTTCAGTCTTGTATTGTTCGTATAAGATCGAAATTGTGCACGTCGTGATGTCGTGACACATGCTGACGACCGAATCTCGATATAATAAAATCTGTTATCCCGTCAACACAGTGCGTATGTGCCGTGAAACACGGTGCCGTGAAACATTTTTGATATCCAGTCAATACTATTTTTGCATTTTACAGCCATTTGTAGGTGTTGACGGGATAAATAGAATAGTAGGTTAGTGCCGTGAATAGGAAAAAATATCTGGCGCGGCACGGAAACGGGAGCCTCGCCCATCCCGTTTCCTGAGCCTTGCCAGATATTTTTTCCCATTCTCGGCACTAACCTACTATTCTCTATCTATTTTCCTTATTTCTGAACCAAAGTATATGTTGTGACCACTCATTTGAACCGTCTCGGCGAGACGGTTCAAATGAGTGGTCACAACATATACTTCTGATGAGAAATAAAGAAATTATTGAGCCTTGCCAGATATGTTTTCCATTCACGGCACTAACCTACTATTCTCAATATGTGTTGGTATTGGGAGCCGTATGAACCTGATGAGCATGTGGGTCCGATCTGGGTCTGCACTGTTTAGCTGGGCAGATTAGTCAAGGTGTATGATCACGTGGTACTAACAACAACAACAAGTACTGAAACTGCCAGAATCCATCCGATTCAAAGTACGTCCGATTCAAAGTACGCATTGTCCTTATTACGTAACGGATTTTGATGAAATATGGCGCATCAAACGCGTCTTGTTAAGCTGCATTTGGGTGTACTGTGGCCCAAACTTCTGTCGTTTTTGCGAAGAATCGATTTCCATGTCGGTAGACACGGACATCTATTCTTCGCAAAAACGACACAAGTCTGTGCCGAACTCCCTGAACGACCAAAATGCAGCTCATGAAGACGCGTTTGCTGCAAAATTTCATCAAAATCCGTTTCATATTAAGGAAAATATCAAATAATACTTACTTTGGAGTGGGCAAGATTTCAGCTTTCAGCCACTGTTGTTGTTGTTATAACCACGTGATCATGCACCTTGTGCTATAATCATTCAATTTGTGATGCAAGTAACACATTTGACATGTCGGTCACTCTTAGGTTTCTTTAAATTGGCATTGTTTTTTTAATAGCCACCTAAATAGTCAAAATGGCTGCCGTATTATTGTTTTCCAAATGGCTATATTATGTGACCTAGCATTCTACAGTGAAACCTCGCTAAACTGGACGCCCTGTGGACCTCCCTGGGTGTCGGATTATTCCGAGCCATAGTTTTGTGATATGGGATAAATGACAAAGAAACTCATAAGAAATACGATCACAGGTGTTTTCCTGGTGTCCGGTTTAGAGCGGTTTCATTGTACATGTGCTATAAACAAGTTATGATACAATCAGAAATAGCTTGCCTGTTTCTCTTAGGCCACTTAAGCGAATAAAATATCAGCCGCCTAAAAATCCAAAATGGCCGCCGTGTACGACATAACATACTACACATTCTATAAAACTGGACGAAATGTATGATGCTAGCACGTAACATGCAACACACGTCACCCTTTTGATCATTCAATGGTGCACATTTTCTTCCATATGTCCGCCATGTTTTGTAGTCCTGCCGAACTACCAAGGAGGGACCCGGACTTGGCGTATATATAATGGGTTTTTGGCGAGTTTGCATCTTCAGGTCCTATATTATTGGAATTCACTCTAATCCAAGATGGCGTCCAAAATGGCTGCTCAAAACAACAAAACCAGGTGTTTGAGTCTTACTGATCTGAAACTAAACATATTTCTGTAATATATTATATATTGCTTTTAGGTATGCACTGTGGCCGTTAGACATATGTTTTATAATACAAATTGACGTTCAAGATGGCCGCCTATACCCTGTCTAATTTCTCACTATGGCGTTGCGAATTCAATGTGTGAATTTCAATTGATATTGGGTTTCGTAGAATGTATTTACTTATAAGTTACTGACCCAAATCCTAATTATGTGGTGTTCAAGATGGCATGAATATGTGAGTAGTTTACATTCAGCTTTGCTCTGTCAAACACATAATACAATAGGAGTTTTAATCAATGCCCGGGGCAGTATGTGGGATAGTACGGTAGTCGCCAGACCGGAAAGGTGGATTTCCTCCGGATATTCCGGTTTCATCCCACATTAAAGATACACCCTAACGCCTTCGACGAAAGCAGTTGTGTGTGTCGCTAGCGTTCCCTCGCATTTAATTCCTTAAAAGTTCAATATGTGAACACAATAACGTATACATAATTGGCGTTTGGATAATATCAGATTTTACCCAACGGTCGACAAGTCTTGAAAATTAACACGGGTTCCCTTTTCAAAGTTGAAATATGATCCAGGTCAATTTTTCACGTAGGTGGGTCGTTAATTAACGGTCGATAAATGTTTAAAATTTACCCGGGGCTCCTTGTTTCATGTTGAAATATGACCTGACTGTTGGTGGTCATATTTTAACGAGGGTAACTTTTTCACGTATGTGTGGGTCATTAATTAACGGCCGGGGTCAGTTTTCAACTGTAAAAATTGATCACTCAATCATCCGTTACAGGTTTCATTCCAGTAAATTGAGTGTGGTCCTTAGTGTTCCAGTCGAAAGTAGTACATATTGAAAAAGTAGTGCGAAACATTTTGCATGATTTGAGCTAACTGCTTGTGGTTACTGGTGAATTTCGGATTGGAATTATTAGAAGTACATATACATTTTGAGAGAATTTTCATTTTACTGCCTGTCACGTATTCATACGTCACATGACCCTATCATTCGTTGATCCATTCTGGAGCGTCTTCTTTTTTAATCAAGCATGCCTTCCGAGTCATGGGAATTTCTTACATGATTGCCAATACCTTGTTTTCTCCTCATATTTTACTGTCCACAAGCTAATTCATTATGCAAATGCTAGTCTCACGGAAAGTATTCCATTCTATATGTATTTAAATAAATCCAGGTGACAGGTTTCTGTTAAATTATGTAGTAGCAATCAATGGCGGAATGTAATGGGGTCATTTCTCAAGAGGGTCAAATTTTAATGTTGCACCGGCACTTCTCTTCCTAATAAATGTCAGTCAAACCTGTGAATAAAGGCCAGCCATAGGAAGGGGAAAAGCTGGCATTTGTTCACAGGTGGTCGTTGTTCGCAGGTCATTTATGTGGTCATTGAGTAATTGGGAAAACAAAAACGTGGCTGCTATAGACAGGTAATTGCTATTCGGAGGTGGCCTTTAACACAGGTTCGACTGTATGTCGGCGACGGATGATCAAGAACAAACACATATTAAAATAAACATTTATTAACAACATATTTTCACACAGCATCGTCAATCGTACACTAGGCAACATAGCTGATGAGAAATCCAGAATGGTTGCCATGGAAACGTCGATGGGTATTGCAGTAGAACCTCTCTAAATAGACACACACAAATCATTCCTTATTGTGATGGGTTTCACTGTAATTTGTATGTAATGATACGTAAAGCTATAGTCCCACATGCCAGATTAAACATAATTTTGCCCGAACAATGTCATATATAAAGAATGGACGAAAAGATATGCGTCGCATATCTTTTCGTCCATTCTTTATATATGACATTGTTCGGGCAATACTAATGTTTTCAGGCGACGCATTTAATTTGAATAAATACTTTAAAAATGGCCTGCCTCATTTGCATATCAAACTAGCCTGCGAGTCAGTATCAGTAAAATAAAGATTATTAAATGATTATATCTGTATAACGGGCACTCGTGCAATAGTTACTGGTGAACTGGTGCAATAGTTACACAATTATACTATTATTTACTAGACGGGACCCCAACGTTAATGTATGTTCATGATTACAAAGCACACACACCTGTTGTGCAGAGTTCCTGTACCGGAATTACAATGGAACCTCTCTAAACCCTGGGACATTCACAGGGTGTCTGGTTTAGAGAGGTTCCACTGTACAAGGCCCTCATAGAGTGTCCGGTTTATAGAGGTTCCTCTATACAAGGATATCACATGGTGTCCGGTTCATAGAGGTTCCGCTGTATATGGACATCCCAGAGTGTTCGGTTTATAGAGGTTCCGCTGTATATGGACATCCCAGAGTGTTCGGTTTATAGCGGTTCCGCTGTATATGGACATCCCAGGGTGTTCGGTTTATAGAGGTTCCTCTATACAAGGATATCACATGGTGTCCGGTTCATAGAGGTTCCGCTGTATATGGACATCCCAGAGTGTTCGGTTTATAGAGGTTCCGCTGTATATGGACATCCCAGGGTGTTCGGTTTATAGGGGATCCGCTGTACAGGAACATCCCGGGGTGTCCGGTTTAAAAAGGCTCCGCTACACAAGGCCGTCCCAGAGTATCCAATTTAGAAAAGATGGTATGTCATGTTTAAACATTTTCCTCTACTTTGGGACCGTCCATGGTGTCTGGTTTAGAGAGGTTCCACTGTACAGTGACGTCCCAGGGTGTCCGGTGCATAGAGGCTCCGCTGTACAGGGACCTCCCAGGGTGTCCGGTTTAGAATAGATAAAATAATCAGAGACATAATTCCATGCAGTATAGGGGCCTATCAGACTGGCCGACGTCAGGTAGAAGAAACAAACGCCCATCATCACCTTGTACTGAAATAAAACATAAATTATAATGCACTCTATAAATATCACGCAATCTGATTGGCCTATATATATAGTCATACATTACAGGTATATCGTTGTTGATGAACGGTAGCAAATTATTTCAATGTGTATTCCTACGCCAGTAGTAAAGGAGTGCATTAGAAATAGGTTAACCGTATTGTAATTTTGAAATTTGCGGCGTATATCAGAAAAAGATAGGTCGGAAAAGATTTTCCGACCTATCATTTTCTGATATACGCCGCAAATTTCAAAATTACAAAAATACAGTTAGCCCTATATTGTATTACAATCTGTTTGCAGTCAAGTAGTTTGAATTGCTGAGCATGAGCTATAGAACATCACAAGCAAGCTGCTTGATTTCGAGCTGACTATTCAAGTATTTTGAAATAAAAAATAGACAAACATTAGCAAGAGTTATTGTTTACCCTAGTTTATCGACCAATGAAAGAACATCGTTTCGTCTCAATTTATCGCATATTGTGACGCTTTCGCCAATATCTATTAAATTAATCATTAAATGTTCAGCGCTATATTTAGAACTGATTTTACGCCTCGCTGTCATCAGTTGACGAGACGCAAAGCATATCACCGCCGACACACGCGCTCACTTCGTGTCGCACCGCCAATCACATACTAGTATAGCGATTCGAAATAATGTTTAGGGGCGGAGCTTCGCGAGTGGGTTGGTAAACAATAAGTACGTTATAGTTCACACATTGAATTTTTAGTAAGTTAATTTATTAAAAATTCAATATGTGAACTATAACTATTACTAATAGTGCAGACGGGGGTGTAAACACATTAAGTCCGAAATATTAGTCAATGTTACATTATGTAACTACTATCGTACACAAAACTCGATAACTCGTCGATATAACATTCAATTCGTTCCCACGAAATAACAATTAACGAATTAATTAACGAATTAATAAATAGAAGAAGTCTACGTCCCCTGCGGGGCTCCGTAAAAATGTGTGTATAGTAACTCACTCAGAACAAGTGTAATTTTGCACTTTTTTACAACAAAGCTTGCCAACAACCATACAGATAGCCACGATGTCCAGGGCTCCAGATAAGGAATTAGTAATTGAGTATTGTCACTCCATCATTTCTGAAGCAATTGGGTATTTCACAATTTTAATTGGGTAAAATAAAATCACACTACTGTTTGCACATCAACAGACAGCAATAATTGAATAGTTTGCTTCGAAATAAAAACATGTCTTTGGAGACAATTCTCATGAAATACCAAGATGTGTTTTCATGGAGAATACGAAAAATATGCTATATTTGTGGTCTGTTTATTGTTTTCTGCAGCATGATAAAGGTACCATCAATTGTTTATTGCTTTTGGATACTCGCTACTTCTGATTTCAATTGGGTTTTTGGCAATTTTAATTGGGTATTTACGCAAATATGCAGCTTATCTGGAGCTCTGTATGTCAGTTAGATTTGTGTTTCTATAAACACAACGCTCACATGAGATCCTTAAATAACTTATTCATTAAAATGTTAATGTAATCATTATTATAATAAATTATACCTGAACATACAGTATATATATGACGTACATTTGTGTATGTATATGTAATTCTGACTGGATAGCCAATATATATGTGTCACCTATTTCCGAGATAGGGGCTTTAAAGGTACATTCCCACTGAGTAGGCACACAATGTTATTTATATCACAGACATCATCTGAGTCATTTTCAGGCAAAATAAACATTCCTTCACCATTACCCCACGTATTGATTGGAATTATTATACAATTTATATCAGACGTAAAGTTTCACACTGATATCAGGGGCGATAACCGTGCTTCCTTAAAATGTTAGCGGTTATTACTATTTATCCTCTGTACTTATGTGTTGATGTGCAATGATTATACTTCATAATCTGTCGAAAATATTATTGTTTTCAGGTGACTCATTTAATTAGTTTAAATCATTAAAACTATCATGCCTCATTTGCATATGAACGTAGCCTGATACCACCGCGAGCCACTACCAGTACAATAAATATTACTAATTGATTATATCTGTATAGCGGGTACTCGTAATTTTTAGAACTGGTGGAATATTGACACAATTATCATGAGTATACACTTAATTAAGTCCTATAAAGAACAGTTTGTGTCTACTGAGTGGGCATGCACTCCGAGCTTCAGTCGTTATATAGAGAATAGTAGGTAAGTGCCGTGAATGGGAAAAAATATCCGGCAAGGCTTAAGAATTTCTTTATTTCTCATCAGAAGTATATGTTGTGACCACTCATTTGAACCGTCTCGCCGAGACGGTTCAAATGAGTGGTCACAACATATACTTTGGTTTAGAAATAAGGAAAATAGATAGAGAATAGTAGGTTAGTGCCGTGAATGGGAAAAAATATCTGGCAAGGCTCAGGAAACGGGATGGGCGAGGCTCTGCCGAGCACATCCCGTTTCCGTGCCGCGCCAGATATTTTTTCCCATTCACGGCACTAACCTACTATTCTATTTATCCCGTCAACATTACTAATAGCTTTAAAATGCAAAAAAATAACCCCAGCCGCATCTCCAAATCGTATTGACAGGATATCAACAATGTTTCACGGCACCGTGTTTCTCGGCACATACTCGCTGTGTTGACGGGATAAATCTGTTTCAGCCGCTATGTCAAGCCAGTAGTTATTTTATATTTAAGGGTTGGAATTGGCTCAATGACAGTTCCATACCCGGCAATACACCAGCCTTATTATATACGCACTTTCGGTTACATTTGGAATGCAAGCCATAAGTACGAAGCCCCGAGGGGACGTATAATTATTTTTTTATTAATTCGTTCCCAGAAAATAACAATTTGTTCCCCGGAAATAACAATTCGTTCCCTCAATTTAACAATTAGTTCCCATGAAATAACAATTCGTTCCCTCAAGTTAACAATTCGTGGGAATGAATTGTTAATTCGTGGGAACGAATTGTTATATCGTGGGAACGAATTGTTAATTCGAGTGAACGAATTGTTGAATTGAGGGAACGAATTGTCATTTCGTGGGAACGAATTGTTAATTCAAGGGAACGAATTGTTATATCGTGGGAACGAATTGTTAATTCGAGTGAACGAATTGTTAAATTGAAGGAACGAATTGTTATTTCGTGGCAACGAATTAATAAAAAAGAATCCATGTCCCCTACGTGGCTCCGTACATAAACGAATTAATAAAAAAGAATGCATGTCCCCTACGTGGCTCCGTACATATTGGTTAGTGTCGGAACTACGTTTCACCTCGCAAAATAGTTCCTTCTAAATCACCACTAATTTTTTATTTTATTTATATTTTGTATATTGTTTTTGAGGTGCATATAAATTGCGAGTGATGACGTCATGTACGTATATATAATAAAACGGTTATTTGATTTGTATGTGGATATATGCCACTCGTTCCGCCGCTCAACGAAATTGCGCTCCTACAGTCGCGCAATATCGCACGTTGCGGAATTTGTGCGGAATGTAACTAATCAACAACATCGCGCGACGTCATGTGTGTCTAATTTATGATATTCATTTGGATGTAAACGCAATGCGTCGAAAGGGCGTTTGCATCATGAATTTATAGAAGGTGTAAATATTCGACTTTAAGCGTACCTCCACTACGAGCTCCAGCCGTCATATCCGTCATATCTGTCATATCTGTTAAAGCCGTCATATCCATCATCCATGCCGCCGCCATAAATCATGGGCCCATGGGAGATAATCCGCCGATACACCGGGTAGGCGATGGGGCGCTGCTGGGGATAGTACATGACGAAACTGGACACGAGCGAGCTGGCTAGAATCGCCGTCAACACCATCAGTAACAGTAGCTTTGCCATGATTCTGCTCCTGAAATACATGGCATATTTCTGGTTACTTTACGTTGATAGACGAACAGTAAACTATTGCCGTCTGTAGAGCCGGTTTTTGTCCACCGCCGGTTTTTGTCACTGGGTGACAAAACAGGCGGTGACAAAAACGGTTGACGTACGCGCCGGTTTTTGTCACTCGCCGGTTTTTGTCGCCCGTATAGCGTAAACTGTCTATCTTATTTTATTTTAGTCAGCTATAGTGCATAAACTGTTGCAATAATTACTAAGTTATTTTTGCCAGTCAGCCCCCGCCGACTTTTGTCGGCGGGGGCTGACTGGCAATAATAACTTAGTAATTGAGTATCTTGAGTATCAAACTCGGAACGTCGGATCGGACTTAAATATAGTTTTTTTTTCAAGTATGCACACTCATGCACAATGTACATCTTATATCCCGCATTAATAATATGTTGGTGACAAAAACCGGTGAGTGACAAAAACCGGCGCGTACGTCAACCGTTTTTCACACCGCCCGTTTTGCCACCCAGTGACAAAAACCGGCGGTGGACAAAAACCGGCTCTACAGCCGTCAATACCGTCTGCACCAGTAGCTTTGCCATGATTCTGCTCCTGAAATACATTGCGCAACGCTGGGTACTTGGGGCCGATATTAATGGAATATTCCCACAAAATAGCATGGACAATCCATGAATATTTAGGGGTGAAAGGATAAAACGTTCCGGTTGGTGGCTTCTTAGACATGTGGATAAAGCGGAACAGTCACAGTAAAATGGTTACAAATGTATTAAGTTTAGTGGCAATGACGGTAAAATGGTCACAAGTGTATTAAGTTTAGTGGCAATGATGGTAAAATGATTACAAAGTTATTAAGTTTAGTGGCAATGCTGGTAAAATGGTTGCACATTTATTAAGTTTAATGGCAATGACGGTAACATGACGGTAACATTGTCACAAATGTATTAAGTTTAGTGGCAATGACGGTAAAATGGTCACAAATGTATTAAGTTTAGTGGCAATGACGGTAAAATGGTCACAACTTTATTAAGCTTAGTGGCAATGACGATAAAATGGTTACATATTTATTAAGTTTTGTGGCATTGACGGTAAAATGGTTACAAATGTATTAAGTTTAGTGGCCATGACGGTAAAATGGTTACATATTTATTAAGTTTAGTGGTAATGACGGTAAAATGGTCACAACTTTATTAAGTTTAGTGGCAATGACGGTAAAATGGTCACAAATGTATTACGTTTAGTGGCAATGACGGTAAAATGGTGACAACTTTATTAAGTTTAGTGGCAATGACGGTAAAATGGTTACATATTTATTAGGTTTAGTGGTAATGACGGTAAAATGGTTACAACTTTATTAAGTTTAGTGGCAATGACGGTAAAATGGTCACAAATTTATTACGTTTAGTGGCAATGATGGTAAAATGGTCACAACTTTATTAAGTTTAGTGGCAATGACGGTAAAATGGTTACATATTTTTTAAGTTGAGTGGAAATGTTGGTAAAAAGGTCACAAATGTATTAAATTTAGTGGCAATGACGGTAAAATGGTCACAAATGTATTAAGTTTAGTGGCAATGATGGTAAAATGGTCACAACTTTATTAAGTTTAGTGGCAATGACGGTAAAATGGTTACATATTTATTAAGTTTAGTTGAAATGTTGGTAAAATGATTACAAATTTATTAAGTTTAGTGACAATGACGGTAAATTGATCACAAATGTATTAAGTTTAGTGGCAATGATAGTATAATGGTCACACATTTATTAAGTTTAGTGGCATGACGGTAAAATGGTCACAAATGTATTAAGTTTAGTGACAATGACGGTAAACTGGTCAAAATGGTCACACACATGTATTAAGTTTAGTGGCCATGGTGGTAAAATGGTTACACACTTATTAAGTTTAGTGGCAATCACGGTAAAATGGTTACAAATTTCATGATTATTTTTATAAACCAACTGAAAATCAGAGAAATAAAAATTCCCCTGAAAAGAAAAAGCTTCTCTAAAGGCCTATTATTATATAATAATTATTATTATTAAAAAATAATAGGCCTTTTGAGGCGATCTTTTGTTTTCGTGATAAATAATAATAGGCCTTTAGAGGATATGTCCTTACATAACATGCATTGAGAGGCGATTTGTTTTTGGTTTCAAGTCAATTTTTATTTCTCTGACTTTCTGCTGATTTCTAAGCATAAGTATGGGCTATCTAACATTTTACCCTCCCTGCAACGCTTTATCCATCTGTGGCATTTTAAACTAGAATGAAACCTTCCTGAACCGGACACCCTGGGAGGTCCCCAATAGCATATTTCACCAAAATTGCAAAGTATACTTTTCTAGCAAAGTATACTTTGAGGGAGTAATCATTTATTTTTCCTGAAATGCATTATTTTATATAGAACTAACGACTGCATATATTTGATGGTTACAAGTATGCAGAATTATTATACTGAATTTATTACATTATCACAGCCAAAATGGCTGTGATAATGTAATAAATTCAGTATAATAAAAATTAATAAATTATTCTAAAATTGAAAATTTCTCCCTCAAAGTATACTTTGCTAGAAAAGTATACTTTGCAATGTTGGTGAAATAGGCTACTGGCGTCCGGCTTAGAGAGGTTTCACTGTAAATCAGGCATTTTATCATTCTGAGCCATAGTTGTGTGTTATGCGATTACGAACATACATTATCACCTGAGATAAATTACCAAGACACTCATCAAAGACAAGTTCACAGCTGTTTTCTTGATGTCCGGTTGAGAGAGGTTCCTCTGTATATGTCTATCTATCTTAGAGACAATTCGTTTGGTCGCACGTTTACTTTGTCACCGCGAACGAACGATGATTAGCTAATTAGCGTCAATTAATTGTCAAAAAACTGAATGATCCAAACCAACCATTATAGTTCCGGGTTTTTAGTCGTTATGTATATATAGCGGACCTGTGGCCCAGAGATTTTAAACATATATGCATTAACTAAACAGTTGCGAATGTGTGAAATACACGTATGACCAAAACTCACGATTCTTGTAGTGGATCAAGATCTACACTTGTCAGAATAAACTTAGCCCGGTTTTATGAGATCGCGGTTCAAATTTATATCAATCATTGCGACGAAAGTATAATAAATTACTTATAGTTATGGCTGCGACTCGGGAAATGGGCCATTGCGACCATTGCAGAAAAAACTGACCTGGTAAGCGTGATCAGTGTCTGCATAGTTCGCCATGCAGTCAGTGAATCACAAATGTGGCTGTGACTGGAGAAATGGGGCTTATGGTGCTTGTGACCAGTGTAGATCCTGATCAAACATTTCACTGCTGTACCCTGCTAACGATCTATATTGTTTGTTGGAAGCGGACGGGTGTTTCATAGATGAAATGGCGAACAGTGCAGATCCTGATCAGACTGCGGATGCACAGGCTGATCTGGATTTGCACTGGCCGCCAAACCCATAAGCCTCATTTCTCCACTCACAGCCACACATACACTACAGTAGCCTGATCTATAGTGCGTGTTAGACGCATAGAGGGTGTTTCATTGATCATGTTGATGACATGGCGAACAGTGCAGATCCTGATCAGACAGTGCGAATGGAGCACGAAGTATAGCCTCTTATCAAACTGCTAAAAAGCGTTATGGTATCTGAGTTGGTCACGTCGGGAAAGCAGCATTAGACACCATTTCCTTGCCGCCGCTACGTTCCGTGGTAAGACGAGTTGGATGGGGAACGAATGATCAATTAGCATGGCTGTCACACCAAAGCACTCAACCACTCGCGCCGGAACTATTTTATTATCCCTGCGCCCACCGGCTGTCAAAACGGACCTTACTAGGCTTAACAGCAAACACAGGTACTTGTCATTCTATGCATTTGCACAGTTGTATCACTGTCTGGTGATTTTGACCGCCACCGTAAGATGCTTTTAATACTGAACGCGAACAGCGTACGCCCTGATCAGCATGCGCAGTCTGATGAGGGGCTACGCTGGTCGCATACGTACTAAGGTTCATTCTCTCAGCCGAGGCCCAATTTGACAGCCGACAGACCAGTTTTCTGTTCAATTAGATGTAATAATAGCACGGTTATTACGCACTAACTAGTTTTCGTACTAAATATAACGGATCATATATCTTTCCATGACAGCCAGGTTGCATTTCTGCTTTTGTTTAGGTCTGACGTTTGATTGATCGCATAATTGTCTATACAGTTACATTGTATCTCCAGATGTCTGGGCCACTACCAACATACCATAATTTGTTAAAGGTACACGCCCACTCAGTAGGCACAAACTCTTCTTTATTATATAGGAATTAAATAAGTGTATAATTGTGTCACTATTCCACAAGTTCTAAAATTTACGAGTGCCCGCAATACAGATATAATCATTTAGTAATATTTATTTTACTGATAGTGACTCGCGGTGGTAAAACGCTATTTTCATATACAAAATAGGCACGCTATTTTTTTTAATTATTTATAATAATTAAATGCGTCACATGAACAAAATAAATACTTTCGACAGATGTATAATGTTGGATAGGAAATACAAAATAGTATTGTGTTTGCTTAGTATTTACACGAATTGGTGTCACGCTACCCGTTTACGACACGCCGACTTAGAGAATAGAACAAACTAAACGTGTAAGTAGTATACAGTGTTAGCAGATACAGTGGTGTCAGCTCCAACCTGTCGTGTTCGTTCGTGTATGCACTTACACGCTGACCCCACTGTAGATTCTGACAATACAAACCACGTGCAGAAAACGCCATCCAAAAATAACAATCGGATGGCAAGTTATGCTAGATTTCATATCGGTACATTTTACGCAAATTTATGCAGTTTTCTCCGTTCAGTTCTAAATTTTAGTGCGCGAAAATGAAACCTTGTTCCGAAGATATATAGCGTTGACTGCATAATAGCGATATAGAGCAACCTATATCATGTATATAAACCGGAAAACGTGCAGCGATGTGTGAACTGGTATACCAAACACTGTGGTCAATGTTGTAAGAATATCATACAAACAGGTTACTGTGTATTACACGGTAAACAATGTATACCCTGATATCGTAACACGGAATCCACTGTTTATTGCATAGCGAACAATGTATGCCCTGGTCATGCATTCTTCTATTATTATATACGTACTTTCGTTTCCCATTGAAACACAACGGAACGCAAGCCGCCGATATGTTCTCTATTCGCGTCTCGTTTCCACGGGACTACGTTTCACGTCGTAAAATAGTTCCTTCTAAATCATCACTAATTTGATTATTTCATTTATATTTTGTATATTATTTGATGCACATATACATTTAATATGAGAGATGTACGCATATACTAAAAAGGTGATTTGATTTGTGTGTGGATATATGTCACTAGGTCTTCCGCACAACGATATTGCGCTCCTAAAGTCGCCAAATACCGCACTGTACATAGGACCTTTCCATCTTTACTCTCAAATAGCTAGCTCAGTATATACTTTACCAATTTGAATGAATTATAAAGTGTTTGAAAGAACATAGATTTATGCATACTATGAATGTTTTGGTTACTGATTATCACAAGCAGTTCGATAGATACATGTTTTTTAAACATGGCGTAATTATGTGACGTCACTTTTCGAGCGACGTCACCATTGACGTCAATGGGAACAGCATTTAAAAAAAAAGGCCCATATGTTTAACTGCATGAATCTTGTAAACTATTTTGAATATTGAATACACCTATGAATCAAATTCTGTGCAAATCTATTGGCTTCTCAATGCATTTTATTCCATTAAAATCCGTACAGCATATTTGAAATAACATGTTAAACAAGCGCAGTTACACATACATGGAAGTCTATGGGATTTCAATGGGTGGGAAATTACTTCTTTCCAACATCTGTATACGTATTCCACTGGTCACAATATCAATACTCCCCTTTTGTCAAGGCGGGCGTCATTTAATAGACAGTATACGTGATACACATCAAAGGAACATCCGTGTTCAACAGGTGTTGTATGACCGATATAATTATGCGAATCTGACTGGGGAAATTGTGTTTCTGGCATTTGCGAGCGGTGTAGTCCCATATCAAACTGCGCGGATGCGCAGTTTGATCTGGGCCTACACCGTTCGCCGTCCAGTCAGCGAATCATCTCACAATCGTCTTATAGCACACAGTTTTTACTATTAAGACACTGCGGGCGACATGCACTGGTGACACATACCATAAGTCCGTTTGCTCCAGTCTCCCCTATATACGGATATCAGATTGGTCAACTGTACCTTACACTATTCGCCACCAGTTTGACCTAGAAAGGGAAGCAATCTGTCGCGGTCTGTCCGTCAGTTTTGAACTACACCCTCCATACTTATTGAAGGTACATGCCCACGCAGTAGGCACAAACTGTTCTTTATAGGAATTAAATAATTATATATGTGTGTCCACTATTCCATCAGTTCTAAAAATTATGATTATCCGCTATACACCATTACCCCACGTATTGATTGGCAGTATTATACATTTTATATCAGACATAAGTTTCCACACTGATATCAGGGGCGATAACCGTGTTTCCTTAAACTGTTAACGGACATTACTATTTATTCTCTGAATTTATTTTTTGATGTGCAATGATCATACTTTATAATCTGTCGAAAATATAATTTTTTCAGGTGACGCATTTAATTAGTATAAATAATTAAAAAATATCATGCCTCATTTGCATATGAAAATAGCCTGATACAACCGCGAGTCGCCATCAGTAAAATAAATATTACTAAATGATTATATCTGTATAGCGGGCACACGTAATTTTTAGAACTGGAGGAATAGTGAAAGAATTATTAAAAAATATCATGCCTCATATGCAAATGAAAATAGCCAGATAACATCGCGCATCACTATCAGTAAAATAAATATTACTACATGTGTATATCTGTATAGCGGGCACTTGTAATTTTTAGAACCGGTGGAATAGTGACACAATGATACACTTATTGAAGTCCTATAAAGAACATGTTCTGCCTACTGAGTGGGCATGTACCTTTAAACATGGTTTAGAGGCGAAATTGACCGACATTGAGACTTGTTTTTTTTATTTTATTTTCAGAAGCGTCTAAAATAATTAGGATCACTAGGTTGCATAGGATTGCCTGCACCACAAGATTTGTTCATGCCTAAGCAGGGGCGAATCTGGACGGGTGGGGGGGGGGGTCCGGGGGTCCAACCCCCCCCCACCCCCGTTCAGCCACGGAGTTTACATATATCACAGTTTACCACCAGTTCGAGTCTGAATTTAAATGCCGTAAAACACAGGACTTGAAGTGCATTTCGAAGAGCTCGACAATAGAACAACTCCCTAGTTGCGAACGGTAACTCCTGCAATTACTCCCGTACCGTCCGTAGCTAGCTACGTACGGACGATACGGGAGTAGATTGCAAGAGTTACCTTCGCAACTAGACACCCCCACCCGTTCCCCAAATGCAGGATCCGCCCCTGCTAAGCACATGTTAGAATATTTACATCGTATATAAATTCATAATGCAAACGCCCATTCGACGTATTGCGTTTACATCCCAGTACAATACATTATACCCACGTGACGTCTCGCGATGTTGGTCATTGGTTTTTAGTTCGCAACGTCGCTGTTACAGGAATTGCGACACAATGACGTAAAAAAGATTATAATTTTAACGCCTTATTTTGTTATTTACAGTTTCGAAACTATCAGAAAATGCAGTGTAAATAAAAGTAATCAAACCATGGGCTGTTGCGTTTACTGGGGTGACAATACATTTGATCTGTTTAAAGTTGCGAGGAGTCCTTCTTCGGACTCCACGCACTTGAAACAGACAAAACGTATTTTACACCCCAATAATTCCAGCACAAACGGTAGCAAGTCTCTGTTCAAAATTTATATCCCAGTAAACTCCCACGCCGAACTACTTTCCGTAACCGTGAGGCGCAGTTAAAATAATTCTTACACAATTCCCTAACATTTGATTGGCCGGTAGCAAGTCTCTGTTCAAAATTTATATCCCAGTAAACTCCCACGCCGAACTACTTTCCGTAACCGTGAGGCGCAGTTAAAATAATTCTTAAGAAAACGGAAAATAAACACATTTTATTGATGAATTTATTTAAAATGTTGGAATTATAAGGAATGAATGGCCTTTTTGTGGAATTTATCGGGGATATAAACTTGGAAAAGTCGCGGGAATACTGGACGAGGCCTTCCGGCCTTCGTCCAGTATTCCCGCGACTTTTCCAAGTTTAAACCCCCATAAATTCCACAAAAAGGCCATTCATTCCTATAGTAAACGCGAAGGCCCATGGTTTTATTCCTTAAATAAGCACACATTAGAAGCGGGGGCGACCCGCTATGTCGCCGAACATCACTGCCAGAAATGTGTACATGTACAAATGACATGCTTTTAAATTGATATTATTTGAATATCTTAAATATGTAATATCTTGAAAACCGGTCATTTTGAAACACATTAGCTGGTCTATTGTCTGCCGGTCAGTTACGGAAGTATGTTCAATTGAAGTTGTTTCCCTGAAAACCAAAATAAAAACAGCAAAAAAAAACCCCCACAACATAATAAATACATAAATAAAAATAAACTATCGAAGAATCAAGAATCAACCAAAACTATCAAAAAACACTTTACTTACCTTGGTATATAAATGAGTAAAACTCCTACAGCTGCGTTGGCCAGAGAATGGACAATTAAAACGTTTCCGAAAATACGAATCGACGGCTATCACTTCTGCTAGACGGAGACCTTTGTTTATCTTCTGTCCGCATGGTGCACCTTATATACCTTCGATCATTTAGAAAACAAACAAATGCTGACAGGAATGACAACAATGACCACGTGGTATAAGGTCCAACTTGGTACTTGTAACCAGTGACCAGCGACCTTCGCAATCGGTTCTGAGTTACGCTAATTTTCATGCACCGCCCAAATATTCTCGAAACAAGTAAAACTACTATGCACAAATGCCTACCCAAAGACAATACCCGATAGATACAAAGGGTACATGCATGTATGTATCTATACTTGGTCGAACCTGCACTGACTGTATATAGGTACCATTTCACCGGTTTTCACTTATTGTCGCATTTTCGCCGTCTGTTCATAAAAATGACCTCGCGTTGTTTGTGACCAGTACCATTGGTTTGTCTACCCATTCAGGTGCTAAGGTTTGAATAAAATTATTAGGCATTGATACTCGAACTGAATACTTGCCCAATTGAATGACGGTCAGGGTAGGCCCTGATCAGCCTGCGCGACTGCGCAGACTGATCGGGGCCTACACTGGCCGCATACGCCGGACGATCTTTCCCGCCATCTTAATTGTGGCTGCGACTGGAGAAATGGGGCTTATGGGATTTGTAACTAGTGTAGCTCCTGATCAAATAGCACAATCCCGGGGCCCGTTTCACTAAACGTCGTACGACTAAAAGGTTCGTAAGTACGACTTTAGGATTGTATGGACATTTCAATTGATGGATTTACATTTATTGAGCATTGAGAAGCCTGTGCTCAATAAATGTAAATCAAATAGGTGTTTGCAAGAAAACATTGTTAATGTGAAATTTACAGATTGTCATAATTTTGCACTTACGAACATTTTAGTCGGGCGAAAGTTAGTGAAACGGCCCCCTCTAGTTTGATAACGATCCACATTCATTTTTAGATGCATGCCGGATGCTTCATTGCTGGAATGGCGAACAGTGCAGATCCTAATCAGACTGTGCAGATGCACAGGCTGATCAGGAGCTACACTGGTCTGATATCAAAACCCGTAAGCCCCATTTTCCCAGTCACAACAACCACAATTGCAGGCATGTCGTAATTAAGGCCAATTAGCGGGCGCCGGGTGCGATCGCTCAAGTGCCTGTCCATATCTGCCAATACGCGAGTCGCGACCGACAGACCGACTGTTGACAGTATGATGGAATACAACACAAGATGGCCGCCAGTTTCTTTCCAAACGGCGCCTCGCGAGGTTTGCCACCAGCATAGCAGAAGGTCAGTTGTATTCCACACGGCGCCTTACAACATTTGTGGCCAGTGTACCATTCGTTACACGTGTATATATGGCTGTAACTGGATAAATGGGATTTATCGGATTTGTCACCAGTGTAGCTCCTGATCAAATAGAACACCTAGTTACAAATTTTCCCGCCGACCCTAAACGTTTTAATAAAAAATGATAATAATAGTAATAAAAATATTAATTTTTACTGAAATCGTCCCATAAAAAGTGTTCGTGTCAACATAGTTGTTTAGCATACACTATATAAACTATATAAACATAAATAGATTAGCTCGGTAGGTAGAGCGTCGGATTGCGAATCGGGAGACCCCGGGTTCGATTCCCACCTCGACCGCTGCGAATGGTCGATTCGGCGTGTCCTTGGGCAAGACAACTTCGTGCTAGCCTAGTCCTATCGGATGGGGACTTAAATAGTCGGTCCCGACATGCAAGGTCATCGAGCCAGTGCCGGCGTTAAATCAAATCATTTACAAATAGTTAGCCATGACATGTACTACTCTAAATTGGGCGTGGATCTGATATCGATAGAAGACAAAAAGTTTTTACAAAATAAAAACATTTTCCTACCTACCTACCTATTTTTTTTAACGTACATGTAACAGGAAAGGAACATTTTTGGGCCTTATTAGGCTACATGGGAGCAGCGATAGACTCAGTAGTAATGCCATAAGCCCCAGTTTCTCCATTCATCGCCATATATGGGCCACACAAAGGCAAACTTCCAACTGAAGTATTTGTTCGAGGCATCCACCTGTCACAACCCCCATATACCGGCCACAGGCACGTAATGAATCATAACAACCGTTTGGGGGAATTCTGTTGTAAACATATCGTAAACCGAACCATAAACCTCATTGTCCAGTTTGGAATTCGCCCATGTAGGCGAAAGAAAAATGCGCACTATGTCGTCAACCGCTCTCGCGTGGATGTGATTATGAAGGTACGGTGCCGCCGTGGAACGGGCGTTTCACGTCATTGCAATCCCCAAAATGCATGGCTGACACGTAGGGCGACTCCGTGATAATCGAAATATTCGGGCTGAGGACTGGGTCTTCGATGATGTCTTAGATAGCCAAATTGTGTTTTTCTTTTTCGATTCATGCAAAGTAATTGACATTTATTGTTTACCCTAGTTTCTCGACCAATGAAAGAACGGGATTTCGTCTCAATTAATCGCATATTGCGACGCTTTCGCCAATATCTATTAAATTAATCCTTAAATGTTCAGCGCTATATTTAGAACTGAGTTTGTGCCTTGTTGTCATCAGTTCACGAGACGCAAAACATATTACCGAACACACCCGCGCTCACTTCGTGGCACACCGCCACTCACATGCTAGTATAGCGTTTGAAAACTCTGTTAGGGGCGGGCTGGTAAACAATAAGTACGTTATAGTTCACATATTGAATTTTTAATAAATTAATTTCTCGCTCGCTAGCGCTCGCTACGAAATTAATTAATTAAAAATTCAATATGTGAACTATAACTTACATATAAATCAATCGCACCATTTTATTTGATCACACTTACAAAACATGCGTTGTAATACAAGCGCACCATTTTATTTGATCACACTTACAAAACATGCGTTGTAATACAAGCGCACCATTTTATTTGATCACACTTACAAAACATGCGTTGTAATACAAGCGCATGCTGCCAGAGACTGTGGAAAGCAGGGGAGATAATTTGGTTGGCATAATTTTGAACTTTCGCTATATATGTACCAATAAAGAAACATTGCGAAATATCTTTATATTTTGATGTGAAATGACAATACTATGCCAACTTTATAGAGAAGTTCCAATTACAGACGCTCGTGTAATTAATTTAAATAAAATAGTTTAGTAACCATTGATTTAAAAACAGGTTTATAATACTGAAGAATTATTTTCCCGTATCATAAACAATTTTTTGATCAATCTCATGTGTGCCCCAGGCGACTTATATGTACATTTTGGTTCAGAAATACGATACAAATCTACAATTAAACTATTTTTTCATGTTCCATTTAATTACCTTCCCGGCATATCTGAGACCCAGACGAGTGCCCTTAACCCTTTCACCCCTCAGTAACCGGAATGGATGTTTATATCTTAATTTTCAGACCAATCCAATCGTCACAAAATGGTTGTCAGACTAGTCCATTTATGAAAAGGAGATGTTTTTGTTCTCAAAAGTAGACCGTGGCCGAGGGGAGGGGTAACACCGTCGGACTGCCACGCTGACGACCCGGGTTCGATTCAGGGTTCAGTTCCCGGGCGTCAGTATTTCTGAGATACTTTGTATTTCCTGCTCTACTAGTCCTTTCGGATGGGGACTTTAAACGGCGGTCACGTGTATCAGATTTGAAGGAGAGTCTGGGCACGTTAAAGAACCAGAGGGGACTATTCTAATAAGAGCTATGCGTCGTGGGGCCTGTTTCCTCTGCATCCACCTCCAACCTTTCTCCCCTTCTTGGGAGACGACATGCAAGGTCATCGAGCCAGTGCCGTCGTTAAATCCAAGCATTTACATTTCTCAAAAATGTGAAAATTACTTGCAAGAAAGTGCAGATTCTGTTGGGACGGCTCTACACTATTTTCCAATACCACTATACAGGCATGTGGTGTTGAAATGGTTAAACGTACTAAAATTGTTATTTATCCCGTCAACACAGTGCGTATGTGCCGTGAAACATAGTGCCGTGAAACATTTTTGATATCCTGTCAATACGACCTACTCACTGCGTATGAATATGTGCGGTTGCTGGGATTATTTATTTGCATTTTAAAGCCATTTGTATGTGTTGACGAGATAAATAGAATAGTAGGTTAGTGCCGTGAATGGGAAAAATATCTGGCGCGGCTCGGAAACGTGATGTGCTCGGCAGAGCCTCGCCCAACCCGTTCCCTAAGCCTTGCCAGATATTTTTTCCCATTCACAGTACTGACCTACTATTCTCTATATCACATAAGTACATGTTAAAAGCAACAGAAAATTAATGGACTGGCAAATATGTTCATATAGAGAATAGTAGGTTAGTGCCGTGAATGGGAAGAAATATCTGGCAAGGCTCAGGAAACGGGATGGGCGAGGCTCTACCGAGCACATCCCGTTTCCGTGCCGCGCCAGCTATTTTTCCCATTCACGGCACTAACCTACTATTCTATTTATCCCGTCAACACCTAAAAATGGCTTTAAAATGCAAAAAAGTAACCCTAGTCACCGCATATATGCATACGTGGTGATTAGGTCTTATTGACAGGATATCAAAAATGTTTCACGGCACCTTGTTTCACTGCACATACGCACTGTGTTGACGGGACAAAATACAGACACCGCCTGTCCGACAACAGGAAACCTATAGCTGGACATGAAGCGCGAAAACAATACACTGGCTTCACTACGAATTGTGCCGCATGTGAAATTCATATGTTTATCATATGAATTGCATATGAAAATCATATGAAAACTTGCATATGAAACATATGAATTTCATATAAAAACTTCATATGAATTGATATGAAAACTTTTCATATGATATTCATATGCAAATTATTCAATGAACATCATAACATATGTATTTTTTTCCATATGATTTGCATATGTGGTACATTTTGCTGTGTAGAATGTTCGCTATTTTCTCGGATAATGCCGGAATTATTATTGTTTGTTGCTACACCCTGACGTGACAACAAAAACATAGAAATAACGTGTATTGTATCCATTTCTGGTGTTATCTCCCTTTTCGCCGTGTTGTATTTCGACAAACTGCAATAGTTTCCGTCAATGCCGTCAAAAGTTGACCAACATAAATGCAGAGCTCATGCGGAATGTTATTACGCATGAGCTCTGAATTTGTTGTCACCTTACGACGTCAATTTCGGCAATTGTGGATCATTTTCAGAAACAGTTTCGGCGAAACACGGCGATGCGACACGGGAGGTAATTCCGGAGGCTGGTCTAATTAGTAAAGCGACGTGTTTTTATCGGTTTCAACTTTTCCCGTAAACATGGTAAAAGTCAGATATCGATGGTCTAGTAACATAAGGTCGTAACTGCTATGCTAAAGCATAGCACTTACGACCTTATGTTACTAGACCATCGATATGACATGTGGCTCAAAACGGACATTACTGTCTGTTATATAGAAAACCGCCCACATCCCAAGACGACATTGTATATGTGATCCGCCCACAATGAAATTGGACTTATTGAGTATTTAACCAGTGTAGATCCTGATCAGCTTACACACTCGTGAAGCCTGATATGGCTGTGCTTATGAAAAAAGATATGTAACATTGAGTGTTGATTTAACCCTTTGAACCCGAAATCCCGCTATATCGGTTTATGCAAAAAGTGCAGATCCAGATGAGCCGGCTCGTAACGAGCCGTCTCATCAGGATCTGCACTTTTTGAAAGTAATTTTAATATTTTTGAGAACAAAAACACCCCCTTTTCATAAATGGACGAATCTGAAAATCAGTTTGTGATCATTGGATTGGTCGGAACATTAGCATATCACAGTCCATTCCAGTTCCTTAGGGTTGAAAGGGTTAATATTCGCTATTTTAACTTTCTTATGAAATCAGCCAACAAGGAACGAGTAAGTGCGTTCATTTTATTCACAGACCGCTTCAATAACGACAAACACAATTTAGAGATTGACATTATAAATATAGTCGCCAGAGGAAAGTCAGGGTGTGTCAACTGGTAGTCACTATACATGTATTAAAGGTACATGCCCACTCATTAGGCTATTTTCTTTATAGGAATTAAATACGTGTATATTCCACCAGTTCTAAAAATTAAGAGTGCCCGCTATACACAGATATAAACATTTAGCAACATTTATTTTGCTGATAGTGACTCGCAGTGGTATCGGGTTAGTTTCATATGCAAATGAGGCATATTTTCTTTTTAATAATTTATACTAATTAAATGCGTCACCTGAAAAGAATAATGTATTCGACAGATTATAAAGTATGATCATTGCACATCAAAACTAAATACAACAAAAAAAGCGTAATGTCCGTTAATGTTTTAAGGAAATGAGGTTATCGCCCCTGATATCAGTATGAACGTTTACGTCTGATATAAAATACTCGGGCGTTGCATTGTACACTTGGCTGAACAATAAATATGTTCTTGTTCACATATTGATATTGGATTTTTCAGGAACTAAATGCTGCGGTCGCTGGCGCTCCCTCGCATTTAATTCCTTAAAAATCCAATATGTAAACAGTAGCTTATTCTTGTGAGACAGTGAAGCCACCGTCCTGCCATGTAAATGCTTTAACCCTTTCACCCCTAAGTAACCCCTAATATGTTAATTTCCCGACCAATCCAATCGTCACAAAATGATTTTCAGACTCGTCCATTTATGTAAAGGGGGTATTTTTGTTCCAAAAAATATGAAAATTACTTTCAAAAAGCGCAGATCCTGATGAGACGGCTCGTCACGAGCCGGTTCATGTGGATCTGCACTATTTGCATAAGCCGCTATAGCGGGCTTTCGGGTTTAAATAGTTAATATTGACTTTGCCACCCAACCCAGTTTTACCGCCGCATAACCGCCTTAACACTTAGACCGCTACTCACAACAATTGGCATCTGCTGTTGCTTTTATATCTTGCCTTATTTCTAAAAAGAAACATGTTTTGACAGCACTTCAGAATCATTTCCCATGGAAATGATTCTGAAGTGCTGTCGAAGCATGTTGTAAATTATTCTAAAGTGCTGTCAAAGCATGTTTTTGATGATGAAAATGGAAAATAGAAAATAAGACAACAAACAAATTAAGAGAGCGGTGTAAGGGTTCATTTAATGCACACATTTCGACTTAATAGTACAGTGGAACTTCTCTAAACCGGACATCCAGCAAACGTGTGTATGCCTAATTTTGATGGATTTGATTGTGACTTTCCCCGATTATAATGCACTTTCATGGTCGTAAAGTACACACGCATGTCTTGAAGTGCTCATCTGTCTGAATTTCAGTGGAACATCTCTAAGCCGGACACCCTGGGGACCCCAGGGTGTCCTGATTAGAGAGGTTCCACTTTAAGTTCGGAAAAGAAAACGGGCAAATGGCTCGACATATTTTCCGTGCTCATATAATACTCGCGGGTTATTTGATCAGGAGCTACACTGGTCACAAATCCTATAAGCCCCATTTCTGCAGTCACAGCCACATATGGTCATAATTATATCATGAATATGTCATAATATTCTGGTGTCTGTTCATTATTTCGCTAGACATGCAATCAGGACGTTCGGCGTCATGAATGCGGCTTTGGCTGGAGAAATAGGGCTTATGGGATTTGTGGCCAGTGTAGCTCTTGGTCCAATAACACACTATTGTAGCCTGATAACGATCTATATTGATTGTTAGAAACTTGGCTGGTGTTTCATTGATGGAATTGCGAACAGTGCAGATCGTGATCAGACTGTGCGGATGCACAGGCTGATCTGGATCTACACTGGTCGCAAAAACCATAAGCCCCATTCCTCCAGTCACTGCCACATGTCGTGACATCATACCACAGATTTTTGTAAAACACTTAGCCAATCGAGTTTACTTCCTCATATTGCTGTCCAAATGTCATTTCCCGCCCCTCGAGTTGTCGCCTTTTATAAAGTCGAAAGTCACAAGCCGAAATCACGATTCCGACCTTTCAACATGTTCAAAGGGCAAATCAAATTAAAAACTAGTGAATTATAAATGTAAATTCGTGCGATATGTCTACCGAAATTGATTTTGTTTTGTTAAAGGTACATGCCCACTTAGTAGGCACAAATTGTTCTTTATATCAGAGACATCATCTGAGACATTATCGGGCAAGATAAACATTTGTCATTAAATGTAGCACACCCGCGAAAGAGTTTCCAAAATCGGCTGTCAGAACAAATGTTATTGTGGATCTGCGTTGCGTGTTAGTATCATGACGGGTGTTTCAATGACGAATTACGAACAGCTCAGATCGTGATCAGATTGCGGATGCACAGGCGAAGCTGGATCTACACTGGTCGAAAGAAAAACAAACATAAGTCCCCTTTCGCCAGCCACAGCCAAATAGTGTACGCATACAAAAATACGTCAACGGCAGAGACATACTTATTACCAAAGCCGAATGCTGTCAATACATGACGTGTGTTATTAATATACATGTAGTAATTATTCGGGCAGATCTCGGCACTAATTGGTCCCACGTGACAGGTCCGTCAAAGGTAACAAGCAATGATGACATGTCTGTATGTATGATACCATCTTAGAGGACCTCCATCACTTCTAGGAAGATATTAGAAATGGACTGGGCTTCAGGGACCCGTGTCACTAAACTTCTTACGACTAAAATGTTCGTAAGTGCAAATTTAGGATTGTCTGGAAATTTCAATTTATGGATTTACATTTATTGAGCATAGGCTGCATATGCAGCCTATGCTCATTAAATGTAAATCCAATAATTCTTTAAAAGAAAACAGTGTTGATGTAAATTATAGACTAACATAAGTTTGCACTTACAAACATTTTATTCGTACGAAGTTTTGTGAAACGGTCCCCAGATATACAGTGACAAAAAACAAATAAGTAAACATAGTTTAATTATAGAGTAGATGTGTATCGTATTTCTGAACTAAATTGTACTGAAAACAATATGGGATTGGTAAAAAATGATAATACTGCCGCGCTCACTTCAACGACGGACTCAACTGAAGGTCCAACACCACCATTGATTTTTCCTATATAAACTATAGGAATGAATGGCCTCTTTGTTGAATTTATCGGGGTATAAACTTGGAAAAGTCGCGGGAATACTGGACGAAGCGATAAAAAATTACAATTTTCATTTTTTTTTCGAAAATTGTAATTGTTTAAGGCCTCGTCCAGTATTTCCGCGACTTTTCCAAGTTTATATCGCCGATAAATTCAACAAAAAGGCCATTCATTCCTTATAATTCCAGCATTTGAAATAAATTCATCAAGAAAATGTGTTTATTTTCCGTTTTCTTAAGAATTATTTTAACTGCTGCCTCACGGTTACGGAAAGTAGTTCGGCGTGGGAGTTTACTGGGATATATATTTTGGACAGAGACTTGCTACGGGCCAATCAAATGTTAGGAAATTGTGTAAATATTTTTGTGCTGGAATTATTAACCAATGACCACACATTGTGCTATTCTCTGCTACTTTCATGTTTCGTATGGATGTTGTGGGACCTATTTTCCCATAGCTTGCGCCCATTCTGTTCTGGATATTCACTAATTAAAATATAGGTTTAATTATTGTTAAGAACGATAAATTCAATCTCCTGTGACTACCCTGGTGGTGGCGCAAAAGTCAGCGGCTGGAATTGAAACCGCCTCACATGACAAACATGCTCCGACTTACAAAATAATCCCAAAGCATATGCTTGAAACTGATGTAAATGATACGTTAACATGCCTGTGAAGTAGATTAGTACTGTACATCAATTGACTGGTTTCTGCAAGCAAAGAGTGTCTATGGCATAACAAATCTGGCTTATTTTTTGTTAACGTACTATTTTTGCGCATGAATATCTGATGATTTAGTGAATGCAACATAATAGAGGCCGCGTAGCACAATTGGGGTACCGTACATAATATAATAATGCATGTAACAAAATAGAGGCCGATACCAGTAACAAAGTATATTTTCAGGCAGTAACTATTTATTTTTTCCAAAAATGAAAATGCATTATTTAATATAGAACTAACCACTACATATATTTGATAATTAAAAGTATGCAGAATTATTATACTGAATTTATTACATTATCACAGCCAAAATGGCTGTGATAATGTAATACATTCAGTATAATAAAAATTAATAAATTTATCCTTAAATTGAAAATTTCTCCCTCAACGTTGCTAGATAAGTATACTTTGCAATGTTGGTGAAATAGGCTACAGAATAGATGAGGCACAGACGTACACTTAATGAGCAGTTTTATTTCATAGCCGAGCATGACTGTTTAATGATAAATATGATCACCTATGAATGTATGCAACGCTATGATAATGATATGCATTAATATTCAGGGGCGGGTCCAACATTTGGGGAACGAGGGGGGGGAGGGGGGGGGGGGGTTGTCTAGTTCAAGTTGCGAATGCAATTCTTGTAATCTAGCTACGGACGGATTGTAATTGCAAGAGTTACCGTTCGCAACTAGGCGGTTGTCCTATTTTCGAGCTCTTCGAAATGCACTTTCCTGTGTTTTACGGCATTTAAATTCAGACTCCAACTGGTGGTAAACTGTGATGATATTCATTAGTTGTGTGTTGGGAATACCGATAGTACAGTGCGTGTAATAATTAAACACAGCTGAACTGTTCAATCTGTTTTAAATCTTATTTTTAAATAAAAAATAAGACATACTGAAAATAAATTTACAACAAAGGCAAAACTTTCAATCTGTCTTTGCTCTTATTTGTGCGGAAATAAAAACAGACTGACTGAAAGTAAATTATAACAGCCACAAATTTATTTCAAATCTGTCTTTATTTTTATTTACGTGCACATACAATAAGACAAACTGAAATTAAATTACAACACCTGCTAAATTATATCCAATCTGTTTTATATCTATGTGTACGCAGATAACAATAGGGTCCAATAGGAGGCCTCAGATGCTGGAGAAAGATGCATATCGGGGACCACTTGATTACCGTACCATCGCTCTAACCGACTGAGCTAGCCGGCCACGAATACACATCTTATCCCCATAGTGAGTTACGTACCGTGACATACTTCCCCGCCAAATTGAAATTCGTCCCCAAATTCTATATTTAATTTGTATCTGAATTCCATATTTTTGGTACAATTTGGGCAGTATTTATCAGTCACGGTCACTCGTTGGGCGCCAAATGTCACAGGGTGAGAAAAATGTGCTCCGGCCCGGGGCTCGAACCCGGGACCTCTGGTTTACCGTACCATCGCTCTAACCGACTGAGCTAGCCGGGCACGAATACACATATTCTCCCCATAGTGAGTTACGTACCGTGACATACGTAACCATCCATACCTGCATAGATTCTCCTATATTTGGCGCACACTTTTGGAGCCTGAATAAATACAACATTGATCAAAATTCGGAAATATAAACCAGGCCGACGACCTGCTTCTTTACTGGGCTATATCCCGGGTATGAAAGGTGTTCGAGCCAATTACCACCCTTAAATATAAGCCGAAACGAAATGAAATGAAACGAAATACAAATAAAGAAAAATTGAAATAAACTTTAATTTATTTTCAATCTTTCTTTATTTTTATTTGCGCGCAAATAAAAATAAAGAAATATTGAAAATCAATGTTCAAGAGTTTTATAACAAATAACTAGACTACAGGTACAGTGTAGACTAAAGCTGTGTCTGTTCACCACCTGTCTTGGCAGTTGTAGATTTCCTTATTTCCCGTTCCTCCGCCGTCACAGCATTGTCGTACGCGAACGTGTCAGCGGCCATGTCTATTTCACTTGTCCCCGTGTCATTCCCACGCCTACGACAGGCGTCACAATTCACCGTTATCGATTTATTGAATGTTGGCGATATGGGAATAAATTCACAGAAGTTAAGTTTTCGGATGAACTTCGTAACGTATGGGACATCGTACATGTCATCGCCATGGCTATCTTTCTCGCCAACTAGGCTCTGACGCCATGATAGTAGACCCCGCTCCTCTGGCGACCCTATGAACAGAACAGAACATACTTTTTATTTAAAGTCAAATTACAAGTTACCAGTATGACGAACACTATGTAGGTGGGTATACATTGTTGATATAAATATGAAGGACATGTCAGCGGGACAGTATACAAGCATGTACATACGTGACAGACATCGAAATATTGTTTCTGTACGTTCGGTTTAGAGACAGTATTTGATCTCCAAATGCAAGCTATGTTCTATATGTTTTGAAAAACAAATATAGTGCTAAATAACCACTATTGGAGTACCTGTGACCCGTTTCACTAAACTTCGTATTAATAAAATGTTCGTAAGTGTAAAATTATGATTGTCTGTAAATTTCACATTAACACTGACATTTTCTTGTAAACAATTATTGGATTTATATTTATTGAGCATAGGCTGCATATGCAGCCTATGTTCAATAAATGTAAATCCATCAATTGAAATTTACTGACGATCCTAAATTTGCACTTACGAACATTTTAGTCGAACGAAGTTTGGTGAAATGGGCCCCTGGTACCGTATGTACGAGAATAAAGCCCATGGACCATCCCACAAACATTGCCGTGCTCATGGAGAGCCGTCTATGACATATACAGTAGAACCTCACTAAACCGAACACCATGGGAGGACCCATGATGTCCGATTTAGAGAGATTCCGCAGTAGATATTGTTCCGAAAACTCCGAAATGTGCTGAAACACATACCTGGTACCGTATTGTCGAGGATAAAACCGGTGAAACCTCCCACAAACATGGCTGTTCCCAGCAACACCTGCAAGATCTGGTTCACCTCGTCGATACCTGGATATAATGTCAACGTGCATGATCACATGGTTACAACAACACCAAGTACTGAAACTTCCAGAAGCGCCTCCGATTCAAAAACAGTACGTATTCTGTTATATTGTCCTTATTATGTAACGGATTTTAATGAAATATGGCGCAGCAAACGCATGTTGTTAAGCTGCATGTGGTGGTCTCGGTACTTTGGCCCAAACGTCTGTCATTTTTGCGAAGAATCGATTTCCGTGTTTACTGTCAATACTGACACGGAAATAAATTCTTTGCAAGAACGACATAAGTATGTTCCGAAGTACAGAGACCACGAAGATGCGTTTGCTGCGCAATATTTCATCATAATCCGTTGCATATTAAGGAAACCATCAAATAATATTTACTTTGCAGTGGGCGTGCTTTCTACTCTTTCAGACATTGTTGTTGTTGTGGTAACCACGTGATTATGCACCTTGAATGTATTACTACACCAAAGCAGGCAAACCTAGTAAAGCTATTCCCGATGGCTATAAGGTATGGAAGGTAATATCCGCCATAATTATACTAGCTTGCTTGCTGATGACATTCTAGGTTCTATCCGTCTTATTACAATTATATGTGGCTTGATGCTTGCTGACTGGTGCCATTACAACTTACTTTCATGTTATTTTATTCGTTATTCGTTTTTATGACATTTTTATGACATTTTTATGACATTTGAAATATTCTTGGTTGTAGTCTAAATTGCATGTGCATTTGGCTTGATGCTTTATTCATTCACACTGTTTCAATGCGTTTGTGTTGATTACAATATAATCGGCTTGATGATTCATTCTTAGTGACATCCGGAGTTCCATTATTGATTATTGCATCGCTGTTTTGCCATGCGTTTTGTTACCTCGCTAAGCCACGCCCCTTGACAACAACAATTGCAACAGTAATTTGGGAACAACCATTATGACGCCAGGTGCGCTGCTAAAACTTAAAATAGTTCTCCTAAAATGATTTAATATGCTGGTACCCGTCCTCCAATGCGTTGCTCTCTAAATTGGTCCCATGTCCCTAACGGTGTTGATGCAGATTGATGCCGCCTTTTCTGTTGCGCCATGTTTAGGTTAAAATACACCAACTAGTTTATGTACGTGAATTTAGCAGTGGGCAGTAATAAGCAGTAACTAGCAGTATACCCATTATTTCACTCTCGCGGAGCAATGTTTGGCCCCCTATTGGGGCCTCATCATAATATAACCCGGGGTCTCACTATATAGGTTACGTAGGAGACCCCTCACAGACACGCCCCATGTAGTTTACTGCTGGGGGAAAATTCGCGTATCGCGGCAACGAGGGCCCAAACTTGCCCCTATTCCCCATTATTTCACTCTCGCGGAGCAAGGTTTGGCCCCCTATTGGGGCCTCATCATAATATAACCCGGGGTCTCACTATATAGGTTACGTAGGGGACCTCTCACAGACACGCCCCATGTAGTTTACTGCTGGGGGAAAATTCTCGTATCGCGGCAACGAGGGCACAACTTGCCCCTATTCCCCATTATTTCACTCTCGCGGAGCAAGGTTTGGCCCCTATTGGGGCCTCATCATAATATAACCCGGGGTCTCACTATATAGGTTACGTAGGGGACCCCTCACAGACACGCCCCATGTAGTTTACTGCTGGGGGAAAATTCTCGTATCGCGGCAACGAGGGCCCAAACTTGCCCTATTCCCCATTATTTCACTCTCGCGGAGCAAGGTTTGGCCCCCTATTGGGGGCCTCATCATAATATAAACCGGGGTGGGGTCTCATATATAGGTTACGTAGGGGACCTCCTCACAGACACGCCCCATGTAGTTTACTGCTGGGGGAAAATTCTCGTATCGCGGCAACGAGGGCCCAAACTTGCCCCTATTCCCCATTATTTCACTCTCGCGGAGCAAGGTTTGGCCCCCTATTGGGGCCTCATCATAATATAACCCGGGGTCTCACTATATAGGTTACGTAGGGGACCCCTCACAGACACGCCCCATGTAGTTTACTGCTGGGGGAAAATTCTCGTATCGCGGCAACGAGGGCCCAAACTTGCCCCTATTCCCCATTATTTCACTCTCGCGGAGCAAGTTTTGGCCCCCTATTGGGGCCTCATCATAATATAACCGGGGGTCTCACTATATAGGTTACGTAGGTGACCCTCACAGACAGCCCCATGTAGTTTACTGCTGGGGGAAAATTCTCGTATCGCGGCAAACGAGGGCCCAAACTTGCCCCTATTTCCCCATTATTTCACTCTCCGGCGGCAGCAAGGTTTGGCCCCCTATTGGGGCCTCATCATAATATAACCCGGGGTCTCACTATATAGGTTACGTAGGGGACCTCTCACAGACACGCCCCATGTAGTTTACTGCTGGGGGAAAATTCTCGTATCGCGGCAACGAGGGCCCAAACTTGCCCCTATTCCCCATTATTTCACTCTCGCGGAGCAAGGTTTGGCCCCTTATTGGGGCCTCATCATATATAACCGGGGTCTCACTATATAGGTTACGTAGGGGACCCTCACAGGACACGCCCCATGTAGTTTACTGCTGGGGGAAAATTCTCGTATCGCGGCAACGAGGGCCCAAACTTGCCCCTATTCCCCATTATTTCACTCTCGCGGAACAAGGTTTGGCCCCCTATTGGGGCCTCATCATAATATAACCCGGAGTCTCACTTATATAGGTTACGTAGGGGACCTCACAGACACGCCCCATGTAGTTTACTGCTGGGGGAAAATTCTCGTATCGCGGCAACGAGGGCCCAAACTTGCCCCTATTCCCCATTATTTCACTCTCGCGGAGCAAGGTTTGGCCCCCTATTGGGGCCTCATCAATAATAACCCGGGGTCTCACTATATAGGTTACGTAGGGGACCTCTCACAGGGCACGCCCCATGTAGTTTACTGCTGGGGGAAAATTCTCGTATCGCGGCAACGAGGGCCCAAACTTGCCCCTATTTCCCCATTATTTCACTCTCGCGGAGCAAGGTTTGGCCCCCTATTGGGGCCTATCATAATATAAAACCCGGGGCTTCACATATAGGTTACGTAGGGGACCTCTCACAGACACGCCCCATGTAGTTTACTGCTGGGGGAAAATTCTCGTATCGCGGCAACGAGGGCCCAAACTTGCCCCTATTCCCCATTATTTCACTCTCGCGGAGCAAGGTTTGGCCCCCTATTGGGGCCTCATCATAATATAACCCGGGTCTCACTATATAGGTTACGTAGGGGACCTCTCACAGACACGCCCCATGTAGTTTACTGCTGGGGGAAAATTCGCGTATCGCGGCAACGAGGGCCCAAACTTGCCTCTATTCCCCATTATTTCACTCTCGCGGAGCAAGTTTTGGCCCCCTATTGGGGCCTCATCATAATATAACCCGGGGTCTCACTATATAGGTTACGTAGGGGACCTCTCACAGACACGCCCCATGTAGTTTACTGCTGGGGGAAAATTCTCGTATCGCGGCAACGAGGGCCCAAACTTGCCCATATTCCCCATTATTTCACTCTCGCGGAGCAAGGTTTGGCCCCCTATTGGGGCCTCATCATAATATAACCCGGGGTCTCACTATATAGGTTACGTAGGGACCCCTCACCAGACACGCCCCATGTAGTTTACTGCTGGGTGAGAAAATTCTCGTATCGCGGCAACGAGGGCCCAACTTGCCCCTATTCCCCATTATTTCACTCGCGGAGGAAGATTTGGCCCCCTATTGGGGCCTCATCATAATATAACCCGGGGTCTCATATATAGGTTACGTAGGGGACCTCTCACAGACACGCCCCATGTAGTTTACTGCTGAAAATTCTCGTTTTATCGCGGCAACGAGGGCCCAAACTTGCCCATATTCCCCATTATTTTCACTCTCGCGGACAAGTTTGCCCCCTATTGGGCCGCATCATAATATAACCCGGGGGTCTCACTATAGGTTACGTAGGGGACCCCCTCACAGACACCGCCCCATGTAGTTTACTGCTGGGGGGGAAAATTCTCGTATCGCGGCAACGAGGGCCCAAACTTGCCCCTATTCCCCATTATTTCACTCTCGCGGAGCAAGGTTTTGCCCCCTATTGGGGCCTCATCATAATATAACCCGGGGTCTCACTATATAGGTTACGTAGGGGACCCTCACAGACACGCCCCATGTAGTTTACTGCTGGGGGAAAATTCGCGTATCGCGGCAACGAGGGCCCAAACTTGCCCTATACGTTTTTCTTGCTGAAAAGTAAAAACGGCCATGATCCATGCCACTTTGCTCCAGGCCCAACAATACCATGACTGGCTCTAATCGTATCACTTGTCATACCATGATTCAGCTCTCAAGTATATGAAGCCACAATTGCAGAAGAGCCGAACGATGTATTACAGGGTGTCCACACTTTAGGAAAAACTAAAATTCCCTGAATTTTCCCTGACTCAAAATATTTTTCCCTGGCCGATTTGTTGTTTGTATTGCTACGAAAGGGACTTCATGTTGGGTTTGTCTCCAGATACCCAGTCAGACGTGATTGACGCGTTCAATAATACTTCACGGTATCTGGACGACATACTCAACTTGGATAATCCTTTCTTTGACAGGATGTTTAATCAAATTTACCCTCTGAGCTTGACTCTCAATAAGCGAATACGTTGATTCGGAGGGAGCCTTTCTTCAATCTTCGACTCTCTGTCACCAATGGGTCTATAACGACCAAAATTTATGACAAGAGGACGATTTTAACTTCAGCATTGTTAATTATCCACATTTGGATGGATATGTGCCCCGTGCTACATCTTATGTGGTATACATCTCCCAGCTTATGCGTTTACGCTAGAGCTTCTAGCAATGTTGAAGACTTCAATGATCGGAATAGGTTCATCACATCTAAACTCCTGCAACAAGGTTACCGTTTCCACAAGCTTCGTAAAACATTTTGTAAGTTTTACAACCGTAACAGTGACCTTGCCTTAAATATAAATGCAATATGAAAACACTTTTGCGGTCTGGAATTACCCACCCACAATTTTATGGTGACTTGATCTACAAACTTCGTAAAATTAATGGGTAGTCGTTCATTTTCTGATCAATCCAAACGAATTATTATCGGAAAATTTGTTCACCGAGACTACGACCCCTCAATTTTGCCGCGTACTGCTGGGCTGGTCATCGACAGGACAGTTGTCGATGACCATTCTCACCTTTTGTGTTGCACTGTGACTGGTAACCATGGCACACAATGATCGTTGTTTCACAAACCGTTGGGCTGTTTCACCTGGATGTTCGCGTTATTGATTACCAGTCATTTCGTACCGAGACATATACTTCCTTTTGCTCCGACATAAGCTGTGTATATGTTGTTGAGCGCAACTTTGCAATTCGAAGTTGTTCTGTACTGATTGTTGTCTACTATTTTCCATATTTCTTTGAATACCAACCTTGTTAGGAGTGTATGTCTGGGTATTTATATGTGTGTATTGTCTTGACGAATTGGTGACGGGGCCCATTATATTCTACAGTTTGCCTGTCGTCCGCCCGTTCTTTGTTAATTTATATTGTGTGATGTTCTTTTATCTCATTTATTATTGTTCATCTGTGAGTTTTACTTTTTTATCACCATTATACATGTGTATTTTTCTTGTTTATCGTGACTATTATTCGTACTTATTACTTGTCATTTCGTTCATATTTCGTGCAATGTCCAGTGTAGACACGATTGCAAGGTAAGTGTGAGGTTTGCGGGCCCGCGCTAACCTGGTTTAACCCCAGTGGATTTTAATTCACTGACCGTTCCCAGGCGGTAGCCTTGCTGTCGTGTCTTCTTGTGATTATAGCACCTTTTTACGCAATGTAAGTTGTCTTTTAAGATCATGCAAATATGTTATGTTTGCCAAAATTAAATGAAGCACTAAGATGCTGTTTGTCAAATAGCACTTTTTTGCTGTCACACATTTTTCGATACATAATGAGGGTATGTCGCTGGTTGTGGAGAGCAGTTCTGCAGTTATAGAGACTCCGCGATCATCGTTGTACGCGTGCCATAGGTTTTATTACTATTTACTTTTTTCCTTCTTTGTAATAAGTGCTGTCCGTCCGTATTGCTTGTCATTTGGTACCTTTCGTATGTTGTCCAATCTAGACACGATTGCCGGGTAAGTGGGAGGTTCGTGGGACCGCACTAACCAGGTTTAAGCCCCCAGTGGATTTTACTTCACTGACCGTTCCAAGGCGGTAGCCTTGCTGTCGTGTCTTCTTGTGACGTGTTTGTGTTTCTTTATTTCTACTACATGTACTAGGACCGTTGTTTCCGTAGGGATTAACAATTTGAGGGATCTGTTTTGTGGTGCCTCTGTTGCATTTTGTGTTATTTTCTCATTTGTTTGTAGTTTTTGTTTTTGTTTTTCTTGGGGACCGTACACCGCTGGTAATGGAGTGCATTTTATGCCGTTGAAGGCTCTGGGACCACCGCTGTACCCGTGCCGTGGTTTTCTATGGTGTATTGTTATTGTTAGTGTTATGTTAGTCCTGCTCAGTGCTCCCCTTAAGATTTATTCCTCTATTTTAGCCAATGTTGAGGGCCCGAATGACCCGATTTCGCTAGGGCGGTTCGGGGGAACAGATTATATTACTCCCCCCCCCCAGAAATTTTTGAAATCCAAGTGTTGTGAAACGCCATTTTCCTGCATTCTCAGCAACGGTTGAAACAGATTATATTACTCTCATTTATCCTGTTTCTGTATGCATATTTCAATACGGTTTCAATATTTACCAATTAACGCTTCCACAATAAATGATTTAAATGTAACACATAATTGGTGTTTTATATTCTTGGCGTGCGCATACCCTGCAGAACCAGAGAATAACATGTGTAATGCACACCTGCAAATGTTTGTAATTGTTTTATTGCTGGATGTTAGAGGGGTCTGGGTGCATGCTCCCGCAGAAATTTTTGAAATCCAAGTGGTGTGAAATGACATTTCCAGCATTCTCAGCAAACGTTGAGCACATTCTATTACTCATTTTTCCTGTTTCTGTATGCATATTTCTACACGGTTTCTATATTTCCCAGTCTTGAAGAAAATATCCAAAATGAAACGTTTTCATTATGATTATTTAGAAATAACTATTTTAATAGCCAATCTGGAAGAAACTGCCCTAGCCGTTATCATAGTTTTCATCGGTTCTCAGCCTGAACATCTGAAATTCCCTGACTATTCCCTGACTTTTCAGAAATAGTAAAACTTTTCTAAGTCATTTGACCTTGACATTGGGCATCCGGGCCGCATGGGTGTGGTTTACAATGAAAATATAACAGGATTTAGCTCTCAAGTACCCGGGGCCAAAGGGGCCGGCCAAAGGGGCCAAATGGATACAAGAGGGCCAAACCATGTAGGTCGGCATTCCGGTAAGGATGAACGCCGATCGTTAAATTTACCCATCACATGCTCCCAACCTCCACCCAGGTGCAACACAGAAGGTTCGTGAAAGGCAACAACAACACAATGCTAAATGACTTACAGTACGAGGGTTGTTAAAAAATAACGTAGATTTTTGCTCTCATTCGTTTGTTATTTGCATAAGGTGAATGAAAATTACATGCCTGAATCCCGCTATCCATCTGCAGCAATCAGAGTAAGTTTTGGTGATAACCACTCACTATGCTTAAACTAATTTTAATTACCATAGTAACGCATACCCGACGCACGCCATTTTTTCGTAAATTAACTAGAATATTGTATCCCCCGGGTGGGCCTTGTCACAAAAAAGCAAATGGTTATCCTATGTATTGCATTTTCAAGCACATAATGAGACATTCTATAGTTTTATAGTAGTTTTTGTATGAACATGTGGTTCGCGTATGAATACTAAAGCCATATTTGGCCCGCTTTGACGTCACGTTGCCTTGACGGTATACAGCCTAACGTCAAAGACACGTGCACAATTATAGGGTGTTAACGTCACCCGGTTGATTAAAGGGAGGTATCTGACTTTGGCGGGCAAATGGTTAAAGCAAATGGTGTAAATTTGAAATAGTAAACAGTGCATAGAAAATGATTGGCAACATGATGCCGAACACATACAAACTATGATATATACTTGAGGACATAGACACCATATGTATAGCATTGATCAATAGCCAGCTAATTACAGGTTATTGCTTTTCGCCATTTGCTTTTTAAGCAACTGGTCGCAGCTTTAATGAGGTTTCTGTCTATCAACACATGTTGCTACCAACTTATGTTGTGTTGCCTTTACATTGGTTTGCGATGTTTATGCCATGACAGCAACATGAATAAATGTCATTGTTTATATCATTTGTTTTTTAATTAACGCCATTTGCAATCTATCTTGACCCTCGAGGGTCAGTATAGGAATACCACATTTTCCAATCAAATCGCATATTTTTCGGTGATGCGGCATACATCACCAAACATTTCATGAACATACTAATCATAATAAACATGGGGTTTCTTGCACAGGTTTTCATGACAGGAAAAACAGGCAATGAACATACGCGGAATGGTAATAAAAAAAAAAAAAAAATTGTTCATTATGTTCTGCGGATCGGAATTGAATGCTGCTAATGCAGCTGAGGATCACAGATTAAAATCCTTGTCGGAACTACCAGATTGGTACAAATTACATCTTTGCCAAATGGATCGGCAGGGACAAAGGACATGTGAGCTGCACAATGGAGCCTACTTGAGAAGAATTGAAACTGTAACGAGTAGAGATCACATTGTACTGTGTCCAGAACATGTCATGACGTTCGCTACGTCGTGAAATACATGTTAGCCGATGCGTGCGCCCCATCTGTGAAGCGACTGTTGTAAACTGCTGCCAAACTTTTTATTCTATAGACGGAATGCATCCATTTCTGCTTTCATTGGATAGTCGGAACATAGTGTTTACAGACAGTATAACTTTTACGGTGCTCTGTTTAGTAATACATTCTGTGCGCAAAAGTCCAAGTTATTTTTTGAACAACCTCGTTTGTTTATTTTTTTCTAAGATATAAAGTTTACTATAATTATAAATATTCATCATGATGTCACTCATAATTTTATCTACCATTTAAACATCAGATTTTTTTTAAAAAAGTACTAGAGAAGTGGGGCGAGGGTGAGGTATACCCTCGGCACCGCCACCGCCGATAATACAATACAAAAAGCAACTTTCATCCACACCACTAGAATGTCCGCGGACAGGCATGTCGCGGGCGCCGAGCCACGGCCAGGAGAGGTGGGGGCATAGTGGTTCACGGTGTTACATGGTTAACTGGCAGAGTGATGGTGGGGGCTGAGTGATGTGTGGGGCACAGTGGTCCGTGGTGCACAGTGCGGTGGGTGGGGCACAGTGTTGGTGAGGGCACAGTGGTTGGGTGGGCACAGTGGATTGGTGGGGCACAGAGAGTGGTGGGCCACACTGGGTTGGTGGGGCACAGTGAAGTGGTGGGGCACAGTGGGTGGTGGGGTACAGTGTTTTGTGGTGGGGCACGTGGGTGGTGGGGGTACAGTGCTTGATGGAGCCACAGTGTGTGGTGGGGCACAGTGTGGGTATTGCACACAATGAATTTTGAAGGATGGCTCGGCAAACATGCATATGAGAAGTTCAGAGAAAAAGAGATATAAGTGTTAAAAGTTGTAATGCAAAAATCGGACGGACGGACGACGAGGGGACGGGGAGGAAAGACGAAAGTTATTACACATCGACATATTCGTATGTCGGGGGTACAATAAATGATTGCGTGACATCATCCTGAATTTAACAAACTAGCTACTAAAAATACTTTTAACAACATTACTATAAATTGTTTATCAAATCGTATACATATCAAAATCGCATAAATTTGAATCAAAACAATGATGCATGACTAGAGACAGCTAATGCTTGGCACAAGTGGAAACATTAATATCACATTAATATGAAAATAATATAACATTTCAATGATGTTGGAATCAATACAGTGATATGACTAGAAACAGCTATTGATTTAACACAAATTGAACATAATCACCGATTAAGTATTGTAAACGTTTTGTATTTTGTCCAGTTAAAAGGCCCCGGATTGTTCGTGCCAATGACTGTTCACCTGTGCATGTTCGTCCGAGGCTGTTGTGCCGGTTTGGCGCGAAAAGTGCTATAAGTGGCACGAACAGGCCGCATGTATTAGTATGAAAAAAACTGATATGGGACCGTTCGCGCCGGGGTGTATACATCAATGGCACCAACAGTCTTGCACGAACGCGATTTGGACAAACCGAAGCTCGTCGCCAGTTAAACTACTATGTATACTCCCATCAGCATGTCTCCGATTATGCATTATATAAATGTTACTTAATGATACAAAAAAACAAAAAACATGCACTGCAATTAAACATGTAATATCCAAACCATTAAGACTTTTAACCATGTACGAGATAAAAGAAAATATGGGAGCAAAACTGAAATGATTTTATGGGCATAGGAGCAAGACACACCGACACTACCTTAGAAGACATATATAGGAGATGAGCAAAAACTGAATGATTTATGGGATAGGAGCGAGGACCAAACGAACTACCTCATGAAGAATATATAGGAGATGAGCAAAACATGAAATGATATATGGTCATAGGAGCGAGACCACAACCGGACACTACTCAAGAGACAATATATTAGGAGATGAGCAAAAACTGAAAATGGATATATGGTATAGGGAGCGAGACACCAACCGACACTACCTCTGGAGACATATATAGGAGATGAGCAAAAACTGAAAAGATATATGGTCATAGGAAGCGAGACACAACCGACACTACCTGCATGAAGAACATCTATAGGAGATGATCATAAAAACTGAATGATATATGGGCCTAGGGAGCGGAAATAGCTTGGAATGTGTTGTTCAAAAATGGACTATAGTGGAATGTGCTTATAACTCTGTCCATCCCTTTTATGCTTGATTTTTGATAATATATTATGTCAGACATTGATATATAACACTGTGAATCTATTGTACGTTGTCGAATCATCCAATAATGCGTGATTGATTGGATTGATTATTGTTTAACGTCCGTTCAACAGCAAAGGTATATACTGACGGTGGGCAGGTTCGAATCTGCTCATCGCCGATGTTTGGGGGAAAACACCCACCGTAGTGGAACATTCTCATGTATAAGCACTGAATGTATTTACCATCGTGAAACACATACATTCAGTCTTTATACTAGAATATGCTGATCGGTGCAGGTCCTCAACACCAGAATAAATGAGCATCAACCCTAAAATTTAATAGGAACCAATTGTCATACCTCTTTACGGTGGTAGAACCTGATTTAACTCCCAGGTTTAAGAAAAGCCAAAAGGATCGGGGAGAAAAAAACCATATACAAAAAGATTCTGAGATAAGGATCCTATCGTTGAAGTCTTCGACTCGCCTCTTACGAGAAGCGGAACATACTGTGGGCTAATTCTAGCTCGGATCAGACGAAGCTGATTCCACCCCACACCACAGGGGGTCAATAAATTAGTCTTACCCGTATTATCTAAGGAATTGTCAAATAGATGATCAACAAAATATGGGAATTTTAACATGAGAATATGTCTAGCACTATTGTTTATACATGTATGTGAAGTAATACATGTTACATCTGGGAGCAACCTAAACTTGGATCTTTACAGAATGTTCCAAAAAATGTATTATTTCCCAAGAACTACCAGGGTGAGGAACACTTTATACTTCTTCTTTCTCCTCGAAGTGATGTACTTTATACGTTGACTTGGTTAGATCTACATAGAAAAAAAATTAGTGCGATTCACCTTTGGAATGGACTAGTTAGTAGCTGTAAAAAAATTTTGCAAAATATCGTAGGTACATACGAGGGGAAAGTAGAAAAGTTCGATACGAGGGCCTAAACTTTTACATTGGAACAGTAGTGGACATTAATACTTATATTATATCGCACACTGACCAATAAAATATCAATCGCTCGTTTGGTTCTTTAACAATTTGCATTTTTAAAGTAACATATTAATGGGTAGCGGCGCACTTTGTGACGTTACGTCACGCCATTTTTGAAAAATACTCGAATGTTAATAGGCAACTGACAGCTTATCAAAGTAACCAACAAGGCAGGGAAATGCAATTTTTTTTGCAAACACATTTACACATGTATATTACAGTTCGTGATGGACATTTAGACGGTACAAGTTACAACTGATGATGTACTGCCGCTATACCATTATCTTTAGTCTCGAATCATATACGAGCGCGTATCTGATACTTGATGTGAAAAAAGACCAAATTACATAGGTTTCATGTAACGCAATTGCGTGATTTTGCCTTTGTACACGATTTTTCAGCACATATAGAGGATTATTTTGATTTTTGTTCGCAACCAAGTGCTCATTTTATGTTGGCGCGCTGCTTTAGTACGACGGAGTTCGCAATTTTTACGGTGACTTTTGAGTGGCGTATAATGACGTCATGTGCCCTAGAACATGGGGACGTACACATATGAAATGTACGTAAATACGTGATTGCTAAGGAACCGCACATGTTCCATTACGGACGTAAGAAGTTCAGGCAAATGTTGTCTAGTGTAGCTGCCACATGACATAATATACAGCACCTGCAAAGTGTTGCCGTATCCCCATTTGAAATTTCCCTTGCCATAGAAACGATAACCCCTGTCAAATACATCAATTAGCTTACGAAATTTTTGAAATTTGTCCAATACATGCTGCTCTCTAACTGTGACAAAAAATGAATTTCGATTGCACAACGGAAGTAGACGCTATGCCTGACGTATCAGAACTTTTTGATTCCCTCGTACATTATAGTAGTGGTAGAACAATGTCTGATTACAGTACACAAGCATGAATAATCATAAATAAACCTTTAAACATTAACATGATCCATTCAAGTGATACGAGTAAAAAGGGGAACAGCCACCGCTTTAAACGCAATGGAACCATAGCATCTACATGTATTTACAAAAAAACAGTGAAGCAAAAATTCTAAGTCATTTGATCATAACTCAAGGGTCAAAGCACATTGGTGGGTGTAGAATGGAGTGGAATGAAGTACTAATGTAGGTGAAAAATGGGTAAACGTCCACTGTATCTGCCAATAACATGTATGTATACAGCAGACGGATCATTTGGGTTGAATCCATTATTCACCTGTATTGAGGGGGTAAATCCAAAGTCAGAAGTTGAAACTCCATATTTACAATTTTAAATATACATTTAGTCTGAACACTGGTGTTCAGGTTTTACCATGCCTAAACAATCATGAATTACGAATACTAAATTCAATATTGCCACAATTTATGTGAAATATTATCTGTCGTAACAAAGCATACTGCTGCACTTAAACACAAACATGCTGTTTACACAATGAACAACAATATGCCATTACAATAATTGTGCAATCGGCCAGGGGCTCACGGATACTACCGGTCGTAGCAAATAGACACTTTAAAACAATTTGTATCTCTTTTTAAAATGACAATCTACAAATGTGTACGCCCCCATTCTATGTATAGGCAAAATGTGTGTATGTGTTGAATGCGAACAAAATCTCTTTTGTATTGATTTGATCGATAGAATGGGGCGAACAGATAGATGTTAGCACAAATCGAATGGATTGACAGCTGGAATTACATACCGTAATACATGTTATCACTCATCATATGTTGTTATACACACTCAGTGATCTCAGTAAAGCTAAAAAACGTTGGTCTACTAACTGTAGATAGCTGGTATTCTTACATAACCCATATAGCTGATCTTTGCCGCCCAACAATGCACCAAACTCTATAGATATAGGATTCAAGAGGCAGTTCTTATGAGATTTATAAATTTGCCAAAATATGTATTGAGAATCTGCAAATTTATAAATTTCATTAACGAAAAATTGAAACAAGTTTGAGATTGTGTTCATTTAAACGACTTCTACTTACTAAAAGCAGGAGAAATATTAGTAGTTTTCCATAGTGAATTGCTTAGAATTCACCCAACACATGCGTATTGTTATGTAATCAAAGTAATAAACATTGATAACATATGTAGTGTATATGCTATTTGCTAATTGGTCATGATTACAAATGTATAACATTTCGCCGTCTGTATTCACAATAATATGTTTATGTAGCGATATATACATTTGAATTACATGTTATGACACAATGGCAAAAGCATAAACAATAGGGACATGCTGGTACTGCGCCAGAATAACGTATAACTAGTGTTAATACAGACCGTCGACGTCAAGTCCAAAATTGTTTTTTTTTTATTAAAAGGTCTCGCGAATCACTTTGTGTGATCACCACCCAACCATACGCACAACACACGCCGGTGTTTGTGGCCCTCTTCGGAACTGCTAAGCATTGCGCTTTCTTCTGAATCCTTTTTCATATTGGATCTCACAACTGCACTGTATTATACGATGTATTATTAGTTAATATGAATAAAACATGTTTTACACCAAATATTGAATGTCGTTAATTCGGTAACATGATCGCTCATGGCTACATACTTACTTCGGTACTCTAGTCGCTACCCTACGCATGTGAGGTTTTTTGACTCGGGTTGCGACTCAGGTCGTCCCATTGAAACTCGGCTACTCGATGTAGATGTCGAAGTTTGACTATAAAAAACGGTCCATAGGACTTGTGAACTTTCCATGTGATCCCTATCATTATCATCGAGCATTTCATACTGATTTCGCGTTTCGAATATCTTTTGAAGTGCCATGAAATGATCCATACTAGAATGTCGGTAAAACAGACGATGCTCCCCGACAACGCTTTGATGGAAATTCCACTGTTATTTAAATTGACCCCTTGGTAGGGCATTTAGTTTAGTGTAGTCTTGTATTTAACGCCCGTAATTGTCTTGTAGACCTTACATGGCGATTAAATGGTCAATGGCCGTTGACTATTTTGAATTTTGATTTAATTGTAAATCGTGGCCTAAATGGTGCGACAACGTTAGTCACTGATATTCGCCCAATGTCGGTATAGAATTAGGCGCGCCAGTGGCCAAGTCGCGACAGAATAACAGGTCGAAAGGTAGTGTTATATCTTTGCTTGAGCGTCAAACCAGGAGGAAACAGCTAGTACCATTTATTTAGTCCTTTGGTATGACCCGGCTGTGGGACTCGAAACCCGAAACCTCCGGTCACAGGCGGACGCCTCTTGGTGGGGCCAAGAATGGTTTTACCGAATAAATACTACTTGGAAATGGTTATTATGTTTACACGTTGGTGCTCACTCCTGAAATAGTGCCGAAATATAAGGTGACTGAAAACAATAACATATCAAAGTCCAATCACCTTGACCGTGGGCATTGGTGCAGCATGTGCATACACATGATAACTACTTGGATGAATGGTAAGACGGTTTTGAGCATATAGCCCGGACACAATTTAAAAACAAGCGCTGTCTGTCATGATATGCATTGATGAAGTTTCGTTAATAATATCCTCACCGTTTTTAACTTACAAAATGTATATATCCGGACGGGAAGTGTTGGGGGTGGACGCGGACGTGGCGTCGCGAGGTGACGACATCAAATCCATATAGTACATGTATATATATATATGCGGAAAAATTATAGATTTCAATATGATAAAAAGGTATGGACAATTTACTGCTCATCGGCCAGCAATCAGAATAAGTACAAAATCAGTCGAAAACATGTGAGAATTATTTGAATGAAAGAGCAGGAGTGCAACAAGTACCGTGGTATAACTTCCCACAGTGACGGGAAATCCTTTATAAATAGCACATATCAGTACATGAGTTCACATGAAGATGACAATTTCTCTTACACAAACATAATTCGGTACACACTATTCTGTAATGGAAAAAGAGCGTAACGGAATTAAGTATTCACTTGAAGTCCGTTTTTGCACCATTATATACACAAACTACATGAATGTCGTGTGGTAAATACAAAAGAGGCATGTCCGTTTTCAAATGTGTGTTTAGTATATTTAGCCAGCTGCGCTTATAAAAAAAGATGATACTCCAGTGATGATGGTTCAAAGATGTTATGTTACGAAATACGTACAGATACCGATCACTATTCTTGACCATGCTTCAACTGTAGCCGAGTTGTTGTCTTGCACAATTTATCCGTAACCAACCCAATTTGCACGCATCAATAATGAAGAGTGTTGTTACGGTGTTTATTTGTAAAAGAAATACTATGAATTGCATGTAATCTTTGACGAACAAATGACAACTGATATAAATGAAAAAACAATCTCAGCTTTTGGAATAAATACAATTGAACATTAGAAAAACATCATTATCAATAGGGAAGATTATGTGTAAACAGTGCATATAGCCTACCATGTGTGTCGATATGACGTTGTTACGAAAAATATACCTAAATGAACACAATACGGCAAAACAGGCAGGTGTGCTTCAAATCTATCCTTAACGTAACATCCTAACTAACCTTTTACCAAAATCAAAAATTTTATAAAGGTTTAAATAAATTTAACTGAACGTTTTTATTATGCGACATCAAGGAAATATACTAAATGTGTTTAGTATATTAGCAGCCAGGTTAATATCACTAAACTGATCATGTATGGGTGGTGACAACTGCATTCTACAATTAAATTTTTTTTTAATATCATTTGACCAATTGCGAACTGTATGCTTTTCCGCAGTGATTAGTTGGAAAAGCATGGTAAATTGGATATTGAAGCTTCAAAATAGGCAATCAAGCTTCAAGTCATCGGTGAAGTGCTAGTTAACACCTTCTTACACCAAATTTTACAAAAAAATGTCATTTGACCCGGACTGCGTTTATTCAGGCAATGCATGGCTTTCCACAAGATACATAGTCTTGAGCATGGTAGACAGGTATATTTAAAAGTTTCATGTGGTTGGAGTGATATAATAATTTACTACAACCTGAAACATAATACAAGATGCATGCACACCAATGAAGTCAATATATCAAATAGATGTGACAAAAATGAAATATGCTGCATCTAAAATACAATAATTACAACTTAAAGTTTTCATTGCACTGCACGATTAAACGGTAGCTATGCAAGGCGAGACGTAAGAAAGCAACATTATGATAACAGTTGTGTTGTCACTGATTGTTTTAAACCAGAATAAGCGCAGTGACAACGGCAACGTTTCCACGGCTTATTGCTGTTGGTTGTTTTGCTCAGTTGAAGTATTTGTTTTAAAACAAACAAAAAAATAGAAAAATTGCGCGCATTATGCAGTAGATTGTTTGGGATGAATTTTTGGTGAGTGTTACTATGTTCAATATTTAAATATTTGTCATAAAAATTATATGCATTCGATTATCGGAATACATCTTAACGTATTCTATAGTATTTATATTCGGTTTTCAAATCAGTATTTTGCATAATCGAATGCATATATTTATTATTTGACATGCATTTAATTGTTAACAGATATACTGCCATATTGCTGTGTTAATTATTGAATACACATATCGGCATGATAGGACAGAACATATTTTTATTCGATAATTGAACGTATATATAAATTATCAAAACATAACATGTCCATTATTCGAAAGCATACTTTGTAACAAAAAACAAATTCGTACGATTATCAAAACTACATCATGTCATTATCGAAACGCATATAATTTTGTACCCATTTTTTTTATCAAATCAATATATTTTTGGGTACAAAATTATATGGGTTCGATAATGGGAATGTGTATGTGGTGATAATCGAAACAATTTTTTTTTTTTTTATCGAACGAATATTTTTTTTATCGATATGAATATTGTTTTTATCTAATGAATAGTATTTTTGCGTTACAAAATTATATGCGTTCGATAATGGACATGTGTAGTTTGATAATCAACCAAATAATTTATTTGTTACAAAAGTATGCGTTCGATAATGGAATGTGTATATTCGATATAAATCGAGATGAATATGTTTTTTGTTACAAAAAGTATGCGTTCGATAATGGACATGTTTATGTGTTTGATTAATTGATATCTATGTTCATTTATCGAATATAAATAGGTTCTGTCTATCCCCCGATTTTGTGTATTCAATAATTAAACGCATTATGGCAGTTGTATCTGTTACAATTAAAATGTATGTCCAATAATAAATATATGCATTCGATTATCAAAAATATTTGAACTAAGTCGACAAAGTCGGGCGATCCTTGCAAACGCCGAACAGCCGAATATAAATACTAGAATACGTTAATATGTATTCGATATCGAAGATATATTTTTTATTGGACAAAATTTAAATATTGAACATAGCAACAGTCTTATGCCATACGACCATGTGCTATCTTAAATTTGGTCAGTTATAGACCCAGTTGGTGACAGAGAGTCGAAGATGAGAAAGGCTCCTTCCGAATCAGAGTATTCGCTTTATGAGAGGTAAGCTCAGGAGGTAAAATTTGATTAAACATCCTGCTCATAGAAGGGATTATCCAAGTTGAGTATGTCGTCCAGATACCGTGGATGTATTATTGAACGCGTCAATCACGTTCTGACAGGGTATCTGGAGACAAAACCCAACATGAAGTCCCTTTCGTAGCAATACAAAACACAAATCGGCAGGGGAAAATTAATTTGAGGTCAGGGATAATTCAGGGAATTTTAGGTTTTCCTAAAGTGTGGACACCTGTAATACATCGTTGGCTCTTGCAATTGGGCTTCATATATTGAGAGCTGAATCATGGTATGAAAGTGATACGATTAGAGCCAGTCATGGTATTGTGGGCTGGAGCAAAAGTGGCATGGATCATGGCCGTTTCACATTTAGCAAGAAACGTTTACGGGGCAAGTTTGGGCCTCGTTGCGCGATACGCGAATTTCCCAGCAGTAAACTAATGGGGGCGTGTCTGTGGGGTCCCTACGTAACCTATATAGTGAGACCCCGGGTTAGATTTGATGAGGCCCCAATAGGGGGCCAAACCTTGCTCCGCGAGAGTGATTAACTGGGGGAATTTTTTTTTTTTTTTTTTTTAGGGGCAAGTTTGGGCCCTCGTTGCCGCCGATACGTGATTTTCCACAGCAGTAAACTCATGGGGCTGTCTGTGAGAGGTCCTAACGGTAACTATATATTGTAGGACCCGGGTTATATTATGATGAGGCCCAATAGGGGGCCAAACCTTGTTCCGGAGAGTGAAATAATGGGTAATTAGGGCAATTTTGGGCCCTCGTTGCCTGCGATCGAGATTTTCACCCAGCAGTAAACTACCTGGGGCGTGTTGTGAGGGGTCCCCTAGTAACCTATATAGTGGACCCGGGTATATATTATGATGAGGCCCCAATAGGGCAAACATTGTCTCGCGAGAGTGAACTAATGGGGAATAGGAGCATGTTTGGGTCCTTCGTTGCCGCGATACAGATTTTCACCCGCAGTAACTAATGGGGCTTGGTCTGTGCGAGGGTCTACGTAACCTATATAGTGAGACCTGGTTCTCTTATGATGAGCCCAATAGGGCCAAAACCATGCTCCGCGAGAGTGAAATTAATGGGGAATGGGCAAGTTTGGGGCCTCGTTGCGGCGATACGAGAATTTTTCCAGCAGTTAAACTACATGGGCGCGAGTCTGTGTGGGTCCCTCGTAAAACCTATATAGTGAGACCACGGGGTTATTTATGATGAGGGCCCAATGGGGGCCAACAGTGCTCGGAGAGTGAATAATGGGGAAATAGGTGCATGTTTGGGCCCTCGTTGCGCGATACGAGAATTTCACCAGCAGTAAATACATGGGGGTGGTCTGTGAGAGGTCCCTACGTAACCTATATACGTGAAACCCGTCGTTTATTATGATGAGGCCAATAGGTGGCCAAACCTTGCTCCGCGAGAGTGAAATAATGGGGAATAGGGGCAAGTTTGGGCCCTCGTTGCCGCGATACGAGAATTTTCCCCAGCAGTAATCATGGGGCGTGTCTGTGGAGGGGTCCCCTACGTAACCTATATAGTGAGTCCCGGGTTCTATTATGATGAGGCCCCATAGGGGGCCAAACCTTGCTCCGCGAGAGTGAAATAATTGGGGAATAGGGGCAAGTATGCGGCCTCGTTGCCGCGAACGAGAATTTTCCCCAGCAGTAAAATCTACGATGGGGCGTGTTGTGAGATGTCCCTAGTAAACTATATAGTCAGCCCCGGGTTATATTATGATGAGGCCAATAGGGGGCAACTGCTCGCGAGAGTGAAATAATGGGGAATAGGGGCAAGTTTGGGCCCTCGTTGCGCGATACGCGAATTTTCCCCAGCAGTAAACTACATGGGGCGTGTTGTGAGCGTCCCTACGTAACCTAATATAGTGAGACCCCGGGTTATTTATATTATGATGAGGCCCCATGGGGGGCAAACCTTGCTCGCGAGAGTGAAATAATGAGGGAATAGGGGCAAGGTTTGGGCCCTCGTTGCCGCGATACGAGAATTTTCCCCGCAGTAAGATAATGGGGCGTGTCTGTGGAGAGGTCCCTACGTACCTATATAGTGAGGACCCGGGTTATATTATGATGAGGCCCAATAGGGGGCCAAACTTGCTCCGGAGATGTGCAATAATGGGGAATAGGGGCAAGTTTGGGCCCTCGTTGCGCGATACGAGAATTTTCCCCAGCAGTAAACTCCATGGGGCGTGTCTTGAGGGGTCCCCTACGTAACCTATTTAGTGAGACCCGGGTTATTTAGGATGAGGCCCAATAGGGGGCCAAACATTGTTCCGCGAGAGTGAATAATGGGGAATAGGTGCAAGTTTGGTCCCTCGTTGCGCGGATACGAGAATTTTCCACCAGCAGTAACCTACATGGGGCGTTTCTGTGAGAGGTCCCTACGTAACCTATATAGTGAGACCACCGGGTTCATATTATGATGAGGCCCCAATAGGGGGCAACCTTGCTCGCGAGAGTGAAATAATGGGAATAGGGCAAGTTGGGCCTCGTTGCCGCGATCGAGAATTTTCCCAGCGTAAAACTACCATGGGCGTGTCTGGTGAGGGGTCCCCTACGTAAATATATAGTGAGACCCCGGGTTATATTATGATGAGGCCCCAATTAGGGGGCCAAACCTGCTCGCGGAGAGTGAAATAATGGGGAATAGGGGCAATAGTTTGGGCCTCGTTGCGCGATACGAGAATTCCCCCGCAGTAAACTACATTGGGGTTGTCTGTGAGAGGTCCCTACGTAACTATATAGTGAGACCCCGGTTATATTATGATGAGGCCCAATAGGGGGCAAACCTTGCTCGGAGCGTGGAAATATGGGAATAGGGGCAAGTTTGGGCCCTCGTTGTGCGATACGCGAATTTTCCCAGCAGTAAAACTACATGGGGGTGTCTGGAGAGTCCTACGTAATATATGTGAGACCCGGGTTATATTACTGATGAGGCCCCAATAGGGGGCCAAACCCTTGCACCGCGAGAGTGAAATAATGGGGAATAGGTGCTAGTTTGGGCCCTCGTTGCCGCGATACGCGAATTTTCCAGCAGTAAGACTACATGGGGGTGTCTGTGGAGTCCCTACGCTAACCTATATAGTGAGACCGGGTTATATTATGATGAGGCCCCAATAAGGGGGCCAATACCTTGCTCGCGAGAGTGAAATAATGGGGAATATGGGGCAAGTTTGGGCCCTCGTTGCCGCGATACGAGAATTTTCCCCCGCAGTAAACTCTACATGGGGGTCTGTGAGAGGTCCTAACGGAACCTATATAGTGGGACCCCGGGTTAGTATTATGATGAGGCCCCAGATAGGGGGCCAAACTTGCTCCGCGAGAGTGGAAAATAAGGAGGGAATAGGGGCAAGTTTGGGCCTCGTTGCGCGATCCGAGAATTTTCCAGCAGTAAACTACATTGGGGCGTTTCTGTGAGAGGTCCCCTACGTAACCTATATGTGAGGACCCGGCGTTATTTATGATGTGGCCCCCATTAGGGGGCCAAACTTGCTCGCGAGGATTGAAATAATGGGGAATTAGGTGCAAGTTTGGGCCCTCGTTGCCGCGATTACGCGATGAGGGCATTTCATACTGCTGGCAGTTATATAAGAGTAGCAAATAAACTTCTTATTACTGCTAGCAGTAACAAGCAGTAGCAATAAACTTCTTATTACTGCTAGCAGTAACAAGCAGTAGCAAGCAGTATACTGCTAGTTACTGCTACTTACTGCTCACTGCTAAATTCACACCGGTAACTAGTTTTACTGTATAATTTAACCGAATCCCAGCCAGTCTTTCCTACTTTCACTATTCGTATGGATGTTGTGGGACCAACCTCGTCATGTACCCCACTATTATTTACATTCTTTGGCCACGGAAACTCTGTTTACATCCCGTGACCAACAGGCTCAGTGTTTTCTTTTAAATGCTTCAACTATGCTGAAAACTGGACTTAAAAACACCACAACATGTTCCTCTTCCTCAAGTGAAACAGGGTAGTAATGGATCAAGATTTGCAAGCAAACTGTGGTCTGGACCTTAAAACACCAGACTATGTTTTATGCCGGCTACTTTTGTGATAACTCAATTTCTTAACCTTAAAACCTAGAGTGCTACATGCCAGGTTAAATATAGGGAGACATTTTTTTTCTTTATTCTTTCAATCTGATATTTTTTCTGGCAAAATGAACATTGATTTACCATTACCAGACGTACTCATGAACATTATTATCTTTTTATATCAAACGCGAAATGCCAGTTTGATATCAGGGGTGATAACCGGGTTTCCTTAAAATGATAACGGAAGCAACTATTTATTCCATTTATTTATGTTTTGATCTGCAATATAATACTTTATGATATGTCGATACAATTATTTATTCAGCATTTAGTTGATATAAATAATTTAAAAATACTGCATCATTTGCATATGGAACTAGCTTGATACCACCGTGAGTCTCTATGAGTACATTAACGATTACTAAATAATTATATCTGTGTAGCTGGCACTCGTAATTTTTAAAAGTGGTGAACTAGTTGCAATTATACACTTATTTAAGTTCCATAAATAAAAGTGTATGCCTACTAGATGGGACCCCAGCTGCAACAATAATTAAATCTATATTTTAATTAGTCAAGATCGAGAGCAGAATGGGTGTAGGTTATTGGAAATTAGGTCCAACAACATCCATAAGAAAAATGAAAGTAGCAGAGAATAGAAAAATGTGTGGTAACGGGTTAGTTTTTTAGGGAAAATCAATGGTGGTGGCCAACCTTAGTCTGATCCCGGACGGTTATAGATTTGCATCGGTAACGGGCCAGGTTGACAGTCAACCTGTGTAAGTTATCATATAGTAAAACTATTTGGTGTCTTCTAACCTATACTGTGATCATTTGTAGGTGAAATCTTACATCAACAACGGCATTGGATGTGTGCCTCAAACAGCCAATCACATCTCGTACTATTATTTATTATTCGGAGGATTCCTAACATTGACAGCAGTGCCATCTGGCGTCATAATGAGGCACTACTAACTAATATATTGCTTGCATTATTCTGCTTGTGGCTTGAGGCTTTCTGCTTGTGGCTTTCCGCTTTCGGACTGTGGCTTGATGCTTGCTTCCTGCGGCTTTGTCCTTACTGCTTTCGGCCTTATTCAAAGTGCTAAGTGCTTTGTTCTTACTTTCTATTGCAAATGATTAGTGCAATAAAACAGGGACACGAATAAGGACGTATCAATAATTGTAATATAAATAAGACGAAAGGACAAAGCAATCAGCAGAATGGACATGTAGGAAAGACAAATACAATTACAACAAGCAGATTTAAAATGTAATAAATTCAAATGACAAATGAAATAACATGAATATAAGTTGTAATGTCATCAGCACGCACGCATCAAGTCACATAGAATTGTGGCGGATATTACCTTCCATAATAAGGCAGGTTAATTTCGTATGATCCAGCGAGACATACTGTTTGCTTGCAGTACCTGATTAACTTGTCGTTACTCGCAGATAAAGTATTATCACTAGACCAAATCCCGGGCAAAACTATCCCGATTTCATCAAAATTGCAAGGTATACTTATCTAGTAAAGTATACTTTGAGGGAGTGATCATTTATTTTTCCCGAAATGCATTATGTCATATAGAACTTAACGACTGCATATATTTGATGATCAAAAGTATGCAGAATTATTATACTGAATTTATTACATTATCACAGCCAAAATGGCTGTGATAATGTAATAAATTCAGTATAATAAAACATAATAAATTTATCCTAAAATAGAAAATTTGTCCCTTAAAGTATACTTTGCTAGAAAAGTAAACTTTGCAATGTTGGTGAAATAGGCTACAGATGATCCGGCAAAACTATCTCGGATGTTTTGAGGCGACAGAACCAGTTTACTTTCAGAACCTAGTAGTGTGTTCCACGATTCAAATAACCCACTCCTGTAGCCTGATAGCGATCTATTCTGCTTGTTAGAAGCATCACGGGTTTCATTGATGAAATGGTGAACAGTGCAGATCCTGATCAGACTGTGCGGATCTGTATCTACACTGGTTGCATAACCTATAAGCCTCATTTCTCCAGTCACAGCCATATTTTATGTATTAAATGGGCTTTTCAAGTGTAATAACACCGTGTGTAGACTACTGTCTGTTCCACGTTTTGCTGCCGACGAACTTTTGGCTATTAAACACATTAAATCTAAAAAATATTTAAAAGTAAGCACTTTTTTCATCAATAACAAAAAAGTCACCATCCCCAAAAAAAATTATTGGTTGAAATTCCATCAAATATTGACTTTATTGCGAAGAAAGATTTTCCTATGTATTTTTAGCCCCAATATTTTTTAGATTTAATGTGTTTAATAGCCAAAAGTTCGTCGGCAGCAAAACGTGAAACAGACAGTAGTTACCCACAAGTGATGTACTGAACCAAATGCATGTAAAAAGTGTCCAGTAAAACATATTTCAGAGCTTATAACGTTGACAATTTTGACGTCAGTGTATGAATTCTTTCTTCGCCGGAAATGACGTTACACGTGACGTCTAGGAGGAAATATTTCCTTCATAATCACGGTAAATCACTGGGCCGCAAGTATATAATATATCATAATTATGCACATTTATTTAAATTATGCATGTCTGATTTACATTATTGATGATGATATATGCATTTCAAAAGTTTAAAGTGTACATTAGTAAACCAATACTGCGTTGTGTATGATAGTGTTGTGTATATTTATGATGCATTAACAAGGTGCATGATCACGTGGTTACAACAACAACAACAACAATGGCTGAAAGTGTTGAAAGCTCGCCCACTTCAAGTAGACACGGAAATCGATTCTTCACAAAAACGACAGACGTTTGGGCCAAAGTACAGAGATCACCAAATGCAGCTTAACAAGACGTGTTTGATGCGCCATATTTCATCAAAATCCGTTACATAATAATGACAAAATAAAAGAATATATACGTACGTTGAATCGGAGGGATTCTGGAAGTTTCGGTACTTGTTGTTGTTGTTGTTGTTGTTGTTGTAACAATGTGATACACACATTGATTAAGCATGCTTGAATACCCAAATACGGTGTATCCAAAGTAATGCATACTATTTAACTATCATATAAACAATATGGGCGTCAAACGACAGTTATTATTGTTATGTGGCATTCCCATGTTTAAATAGTTTGTATGCCAACTTGCAGTGGCTTTTTCATTAATAATAAAATATATCACATTTCTATGTCGCAATTATTTTCACAAATGGCTGTGACTGGAGAAATGGCCCCAGCCGCATCGTCAAAATCGGAGAATCTACTAGTATGACAACCGCACATATTCATACGCAGTGGTTAGGTCTTATTGACAGGATATCAAAAATGTTTCACGGCACCGTGCTTCACGGCACATACGCACTGTGTTGACGGGATAAAATAGTATAATTGGACGCGATCTTGGATGTAATATTGAATTTATAAGAGAAAAGTACAGTGATATCATCAACAGCTTTCTTCGAAACATATTGCGGGACTTTCCCCAACATATCAACATGCGATATATTGTTTACATTTTTCGGCCACGGAAACTGTGTTTACATCACGTGACCAACAGGTTCAGTGTTTTCTCTTAAATGCTACAAATATTCTGAAAACTGGTTTTAAAGGCACCCCAAAATGTTCCTAAATTGAAACTAGGTAGTAATGGATCAAGTTGTGCAAGCAAACTGTGGCTGTGACCTCAACACACCCGCACTATGTTTTATACCGGACTATTTGTGCATACTCCCCTCTCTGCGATTTTGCACCATTTAGTATTATCTAACCTTGTAAGAATGTTTAGAGAAATTTGCAAGTCACAAACAAAAACGACTGTGGTAAAATATGACACACCATCCATTACCTGTGTCTATGATGTCAAAGTTTTCAGGGTCATTCACAAACTGCGGTACCATAAGACCAAGCAGTAGCGACACGCCAACTATGGTCAAGTTTCGTAAGGAATTCATATCGACAAACTGCAGCGTGGCTATTCCCACGGACGCCACCATTCCAAACACGACGATCAGCGTGCCGCCAATGATTGGTTCCGGTATTATAGTAAAAATGGCGCCAAACTTGCCGACGACCCCGCAGACAATCAGGATAACGCCCGCCACGGTAAATACGCGTCTACTGGCCACCTGGTAATGCAATTATAGGTTACAATCCAACATTTATTGTCACGGTATAATTTAATAGAACCATTTGCCACCTGGAGTTATTTAAAATTAATAATTTAATTGAATTGAGGAGAAAATGAGGTGAAAACAAGGTGTTAACTATCGTGTAAGCAATTCCCAGGACTCTGAAGGCAAGCTTAACAAGCAGACGCTCTAAAATGGATCAACGAATGACAGGGTCATGTGGCTGATGAATATGTGACAGGCAGTAGAACGAAAATTCTGTCAGTATCAAGGTGTATGATCACGTGGTACTAACAACAACAACAAGTACCGATTCAAAGTACGTATTCTTGTATAGTGTCCTTATTACGTAACGGATTTTAATGAAATATGGCGCATCAAATGCTGCATTTGGTGGTCTCTGTATTTTCGCCCAAACTTCTGTCGTTTTTGCGAAGAATCGATTTCCGTGTCTTTGACAAGGAAATCGATTATTCGCAAAAACGACATAAGTCTATGCAAAGTTTCCTAGGCCACCAAATGCAGCTCATGAAGACGAGTTTGCTGCGCCATATTTCATCAAAATACGTTGCATATTTAGGAAACTATCAAATAATACTTATTGTGGAGTGGGCGACGTTGTTGTTGTTGTAACCACGTGATCATGCACCTTGAGTATGTTGGTTGCAGGAGTACATACGTAGAGGATCACAAACGAGTTTCAATTTCAGTCGCTGAATGAGTGATCGTAGCTAGTTATCTCCCTTTGATTTTATTTATATAAATCCGGTCCAAATAAGAAAGTTTGGGGCCTTATTTCTTGTAACACGGGCGAATGTAGCAGGACTTGTTGTGAAAAGGAACCATTCTAGTGTTTTTAACGATTGTTGATCCAGATCATCCTATGTATCAGTGTAATCTGAAACGAGTCTTGAAACGAGTCATACACACTTTATGCACCGAGCCCTTGGAGACTGAGGTGCATAACTTGCTGACGAGTTTCATAAATCTCATATCAAATGGAAACTAGTTTGAGATTCTGTTTAGCACATGACTTCACACTGGAATAACAGAAAACTGGGATATATCTGATACGTTTCAGTGAGAAGACGCCATTGACTATTTTCGCATCGAGTTGAAAATCTCCACTGAGAAAAATAGTTTTAATACTAGCAATAAATATATTATAAATATGCCATAGTATAGGTTCCCATTCGTTGTAAGCACTTTATATTAGCACACGGGAGCACATGTTAACAATTGTAGTGAGTTAATTGATTCACAGACGCTGCTAATCACGTTTACAATATGATTAAATGTCGCGCCATTAGGTACATCATTTGGAATTGCTTCGTTTTGTTCGTTTGGCATAACGTTGGCGCATCATATGAATACATAATTATGGTGATGCGGCCAGCCAATCAAATTGGCTGCAGGTTTTATTACACATGTGTCATATCACATTTATCAAAACACGTCATAGCATGGTTTTCATGTGATAAATACATATATGTCCGCTTTGCAATCATTAACAGATATGATCACAGCGGTATATATATGTACGTACAGGAAAATGAAATACACCAACAAGTGCATAATTTTTAGAGATTTTCTGCTTCTCCAGTTGTGATATATTCCACTGCATGCCAATATCGCGGACTACAGGGGCCCGTTTCACTAAACTTCATAATACTAAACTGATGATGTTCGTAAGTGCAAATTTATGATAGTCTGTAAATTTCACATTAACAATGTGTTCTTGTAAACAATTATTGGATTTACATTTATTAAGCATAGGCTGCATACGCAGCCTATGCTCAATAAATGTAAATCCATCAATTGAAATTTTCAGACGATCCTTTACTTGTACTTACGAACATTTTAATCGTACGATGTTTAGTGAAACGGGCCCCAGATGTATACATTTCCAATTATGTAACATGTATGCTTTGAAAAAAAAATAAAAAAATAAAAAAATATCGCGGTTTCGATCATACTAAACAACATACACGGCTATACGGAAAGTATCGATAGGTGGTCCAATGTGTGCAATTTGGATAGGGCGCACTGTAATTTCTTGAAACCTTATTTAATAATCTGAGCTCATTGTTTGACATCCCAAAATGGCATTACAATAGCTAAAGGGGCCACCATTTGAAACCGGTGTACATACGGACGTTAAGTAAGCACATAGAGTTTATTCAACTACCATTTTGAAATACCGAATTTATTTCCCGAGACATCTGGATTTACAGATTTCAAGGGAAATAAATCCGGTATTTCAAAATGGTAGTGGAATAAATTGTATATTACATGCTCTTCGAAAAATGTGAAATTTGCTCTTAGACCAGCTTATAACGTTGTCAAAATTTACAATTTTGACGTTAGCGTATTAATTGTTTCTTCGGCAGAAATGACGTCAAACCCTGACGTCAATTGTACGTCTTGCGAACGTCTAGCCAGAAACATTTCCTTTAATGAGATAAAAATCCTACCAGAATCATGGTAAATAAATGTAAATGTAAATGCTTGGATTTAACGACGACACTGGCTCGATGACCGTGCATGTCGTCTCCCAAGAAGGGGAGATAGGAAGGAGGTGGATACAGAGGAAACCGGCCCCATGGGGCCTAGCTCTTATTAGAATAGTCCCCTCTGGTTCTTTAACGTGCCCCGACTCTCCTCCAAATCTGATACACGGGAACGCCGTTTAAAGTCCCCATCCGAAAGGACTAGTAGAGCAGGAAATACAAAGTATCTCAGAAATACTGGTAAATCACTGGGCCGCATGTAATATAGATAATTATTCAAGGCTTGGAATGTCTTATCAGTACATTATAGGATTGGCACGTGTTCGCTCAATGAGGGATCGTAGCTAGTTATCTCCCTTTGAGTTTATTTATATAAGTCCGGTCCAAATAAGAACGTTTTAGGGCCTTATTTCTTGTAACACGGGCGAATGTAGCAGGACTTCTTGTTGTGAAAAGGAACCATTCAAGTGTTTTTAACGAGTGTTCATCCAGATCATCCTATGTATCAGTGTAATCTGATCCAGGAATCACCGGTCTCATATTTTCACACATACTAATATTATCGCAACCAGTGTAGACGCAGATCAGACTGCACAGCTGTGTAGTCTGATCTGAGTCTACTCTGTTTGCAACATCAATTGTTGTACTAACTGTTCAGTAAGAAATAAACTCTAAAATACCACATAGGACGGGATCTATATACATATATTTGTAAAGGGAAATAACTAGCTACGACCCCGCATTATCCACTATTTGGTGATAGATAGATACACTTGACTTCAATGATAATTGCTTCATAAGAGTGATGTAATATATGAATATAACATATGTGAATATTGTCTTGTTACTGTATATATGGTGCATTGTATTGCTATCTCTGCCATCTTTGTATGCACGAGCCATCGTACAATTTCACCACTTCGTGCGTTTGTCACATACAGCGAATACTATGACAGTAAACCAAATAAGATTTGGTGCAATACATAATAGACAAATATCACAACGACAAGCTATAAATATTATGCCAGCAAATTATACAAAAGCCGAGATATCGGAGCATTTCTCCCATCAATCACAAAATACATTTTGATGTGTAAACTTTTCAATGTGACGCACAGCCTATGTTAGTGTACACGTTGCCCATAGGTAAAGCCACATTTAATCGCATATTAGGTGAGTAGACACCAGGGCCAATACACTCAGGTAACTACTTACATGTCACTGGATATATAGTTAATAACAGAGAACAGTAGTGGGTATATATGGTATGTGTTGTGTGGATGGCCAGGTAAAAGTGATACATTGTGCGATTTTCTGTGTATGATGGTAATTATAATGGTGGTTCATGTTGTTAAAAACACAGGCCCAAACCTGTCCATAAAACTGATATATTTTACTGTTTGGTGTAATATAATTGATAGGAGTCCGTTCTCCCGGCTTTTCTACATGTGATTGGCTACATTATGCCATATGTTCTACTTCACATTTTGAGTTCTTTGTCAAATGGCAGAACAGGTGAAACTGGCTGATGGCTGGAACACACACAGATGGCCGACTTGGCCACTCCATGTGCCGTATAGGATACAGTAATGAGGCAGTATTCACATATATGTTATACATATATTGCATCACGTTTACGAAGCAATTATCTTTGAATCAACGATGATCAGGTATAGAACGGGTGCTTAAGCACATTATCACTCAATTTCAAGGACTATGTTACAATTATGCATAGTAAACATTATACCAGTGCCGTACCAATGGGCTTTGCATACGTGGTTGACTAACATTTACCTTCGTAATTCCAATGGCACCAATATTTCCGCTATAAAAAGTAGTGCCATCCCAGCGCCGACTAGCCCCGACATAATGCTATAGAACCCCTCAATGGCGATACCGCGGTTATCTAATGCGCTTTGCATACATGGTTAACTAAAACTGACCTTGGTAATTCCGATGGCGCCAATATTTCCGCTATAAGACGTAGTGCCATGCCCAGAGCCGACCAGCCCCGATATAATGCTACAAAACCCCTCGATGGCGATACCGCGGTTTACAGCGTGTGTGGGAGGCGGTGCTGTGCCGGATATCCGCGCACAGGCGTAGTAATCTCCGATCGATTCGATAATGGAAGACAGTGTGGCGGCCAGGAAACCCACGTAGCCGGCGAAGCTTACGGTTGGCACGCCAAACTGAACTGGAAATAACGTACAGTGAAACCTCTCTAAGTTGGACACCAGCACAATCTCAGTTTGTTTAATTTTGATAGCGTTTGAGAGGTTTGATAGGTTTAGCTGGAGTTTGTCTATAATAACAATATTTATAGTGGAACCTCTATAAACCAGACAAACCAAGATGTCCGGTTTAGAGAGGTTTCACTGTATTTCCATCATGTCGTTACCGAAGTGAGCACGTGTGTGGATGGTAATATGACTTTCGTCTCATGAAGTTACGACAACAAGACGTAACATGGGTTTTAAATATAGAATTGTACATATTGCAATGCTTAGTAATTAATTTAAAAGGAATTGGCGAAATGCTGTGCTTTCATTGGTGGAGAAACTAGGGCAGACACTAACACTCGCTATACAACGACAGCAAAGCCTGACTGAGTTATATAAATTATTCAAATTGCTGATGGCTGTATTGACAACAGACACTTATATTGAGTACGAGTACGCCGGGCTGCGAAACTACTCGATGGCAAACTTACATGGGTAAGGCCAGTAAAACCAGGGGGCGTTGTGCAGCACGTGCAGACGGGCATCCGTGCGCGCGCCGTAGTTGAGTTGTGTCGAATTGTTGGGGAAGACGTCAGTCGCCGTGAGAATGGAACAAAATATCCAACTCACGGAGATACTTATTGCCACCTGAAATGAGAAACAGATTGGGAATGATATGGCCTTAAAGGCCAAGGTGCATGATCACGTGGTTACAACAACAGCAACAATGGCTGAAAATGTTGAAAGCGCGCCCACTCCAAAGTAAGTATTATTTGATATTTTCCTTAATATGCAACGGATTTTTATGAAATATGGCGCAGTAAACACGTTTACATGACCTGCATTTGGTGGTCTCGGGACTTCGTACGGGACGCCAAGTGGGACATGGCTCAATTTTGTGCCACAAAATTCATTTTTTGTGCCACAAAATTCAATTCTGTGTCACAAAATTCAATTTTGTGCCACATAATTCAATTCTCTGTGTCACAAAATTCAATTCTGTGTCACAAAATTCATTTTTGTGCCACAAAATTGAATTCTGTGTAACAAAATTCAATTCTGTGTCACAAAATTCAATTAACAAAATTCAATTCTGTGTCACAAAATTCAATTCTGTCAATTCTGCACACGCATGTAAGAAGGACTACCATTGGTCAGAAACTGCACTGGAGAAATGGGTCACGGTCGCCGATCTACACATTCAATGTCGATGATTCATTTCTCATTTTGCCGATGATTCATTTCTCATTCTGCCATTTTGCTTCAACTATCTCCAAACAGTCAAACGTTGACAAACCCATTCGTATTTAAACTCATTTGCGTTATAATTGTACACATTATTCATGTACATGTAGATCTCCCGCGAGTACTGACCTCATGTATTGTGTATCGCAAGGTACATCTGCCCCAGTTAAATCAATAATACACGCGCTGTGACCTGTGTTCTGACTGCTGTCTGTGTTTATAAACAGAATGTGTGTATTGTGCCATTTGAGGAAACCATTTGTAGTATTTGTGTAGATACCATGGATACTAAGATGGTGTATACTGTAAATAATGCATGTAGACACATAGTTGCGAAACACGTAACTTCGCAACTAGTAGACACAGATCCAATACCATTTGTTTCACAAGGTTAAGATAATTACTGTTAGAATACGACGTCATCTAATGTCATTTTCGAGCATAAAGCGTTACCTGATAAATAGAATACCAGACTAGTGTATTTTAATATCAAGTTTATCAGGCTCGGCTCGGAAACGGTAGGAATTCCTCGGCAAGCCTCGGAATTCCTACGCGTTTCCTAGCCTTGCCTGATAAACTTGATATCAAAATACACTAGCCTGGTATTTTCTCTATATATGGGCATGCTCTCAGGTCTAGCTATGTCCCGGCTACTTTATGTTTGACCCTGTTTACATAATTGAGGGAAAATTCTGAATATTTTTCTTATTTCTCCTTCAAAGTATATATGCTTATATGGTGACCACTCATTTGTAATCATAATATAACCAAAATAACTGTCCATAAAGAAGTATAATATTGATATATTGGGTTATATTTTCGCATTGAAATATTTAAACCTGCAAGTGTACTCCACCATCTAGTAAAATGGACTAAGACCGATCTCAACCAATCAACATAGAGATGACATAGACTATACTACGCAAACTAATTTTTGTGGACAAAAATGAATTCTGTCCCACAAAACTGAATTTTCTTCACAAAACTCAATTCTGTCTTACAAAATTGAATCCTTTATAACAAAAATGAATTTTGTATACGGAACGTATGCAGAATTGAATTTTGTGACACAGAATTGAATTTTGTGACACAGAATTGACAGAATTGAATTTTGTGACACAGAATTGAATGTTGTGACACAGAATTGAATTTTGTGATTTTTAGTGTTACAAAACTCAATTTTGTACACATAATTAACCTGTCCTGCATGGCGCCCCGTACTTCGACACATACTTATGTTGTTTTTGCGAAGAATCGATTTCCGTGTCAGTAAACACGGCAATCGATTCTTCGCAAAAATGACATAAGTGTACGTGGGCCAAAGTATATAGACCACCAAATGCAGCTTAACAAGACACGTTTCATCAAAATTCGTTACATACTAAGGAACATATAAAAGAAGATGTACTTTGAATCGGAAGCACTTCCGGAAGTTTCAGTAAGTTTTATTGTTTTTGTAACCACGTGAGCATGCACCTTGAAGACGTTGTGTCTCAGATGATATCTCAGATGTACAATTTATCAGGTAACCTTCCCTGTATTGACCGAATACGTACTGACTAATAACACATTGCTGTATCAGGCATTGACCTGATACAAACATCCGTGTTACAACGAAGTGAAAACTAACTTTCCATTGGTCGGATGACGTCACGTGACGTTACCGAATGACGCAACGTAAACAAGTCGGCGTTCTGTCCATAGATAACGACGCCATCTATGGTAATTTTCGAGCTTAAAACGTTACCTGATAAATAGAACAGCAGGCTAGTGTCTTGCTATCAAGTTTATCAGGCTCGGCTCGGAAACGGTAGGAATTCCTCGGCAAGCCTCGGAATTCCTACGCGTCTCCTAGCCTTGCATGGTAAACTTGATATCAACAGACACTAGCCTGATATTCTCTATATACTCATGATACTAGAAACACAAATGTATTATTATTATCAGGTTGTATGTACTGTCATACGTCGTCATATGTATCGTTACTTGCGCACACATTCGCGTACCTATAATGCGGACATATCCGCTCAATATAGGCACGCGAATATGTTCGCGGACATATTCGCTCACACGGACATATTCGCACCTTTCGCATGCACATGCTGAGTTGTGGCTGCGCTTTTTGGAAACGTCGTTTAGGTCAGATTCCTCACATGACGGTTTACATATGTGAGCGCCAAGCGAAAACCTCCCTTATCGATAAACGCGACGTAACGAGTTATGACGTTACAAAGACGGCGTAATTTTCGCGCTGTTTTGACAAAGCAGACGTCACATGTAGCGTCATTGTCGTGTCTATATGTATGCATTAAATGGCGTTTTTGGGAAATAAATTTAAGTAGACATTAAATAAAATTTAAACATGGCGGTTTATTTTTTTTAATTATTGCCATAAATAAGCCTGCTTACTTTGTTCTTTTATTTTATTTCGAAGAAAGCGGCTATTACAGTAAATGTTTCTGATAAATAAAAAAAAATACCTCACGATGTAAGAAAATCTAATGTAACAGTTATACACGGATAACCACAGTGCATGGTTTCTTTATTTTATTTTAAAATAACCAGAAATGGCGAGTCTTACATACGCTAAAGTCAGTCGATTTGAGCGCCGCTGTGCGATTTCCAACGTTAGGCTCAAAATAACGTTACGTCGGAAATCATGGTTTTCTGACGTCACCATGTGGAGCAGACGATGTTTCAGAATTGAGTCGCTTAACGTCTAACGTCAATTTATGTGACAAACTTAGCTGGGAAACTGAGAGTCGACAATTTCGATCTGAGTAGAAACTTTACATATAGTTTGATTATTGATTTTTGTGGTGGCTGGAAGTTGGGTGGATGACATAAATTTATGATAGGCTTGAGTAATATGTTTAGCAACGTTGTCAAAAATGGATTACTGTGGAAGTATGGAGGGACTGACGTGCGTACCCATTGACGAATAGTGACCTGCTTTGTACGATCCGCTTTGCCCGACCTTCTACATTGCAATCAATGTCATCAGGAACAGAAACGTGACAAAACAAATCACCATACCATGCACTGTTACTGGGATAACATATATTAAGAAATTCAATGCGATGTATTCATTATACATTTTAAGTAAATACATCAAAACTTATGCATTAGTGAAATTAGAAACTGAAACATGAAACCGGTTGACTGCTTTTTTGTATATCACAGTATTTTCTGTCACATGCCACTTTAAATGAACTCACACGACATAGTCTCGTGATGTAATACAATATGCCCTTGATAAATCAGGTGACGATGCAATCACCGACTCACTGTGGCTGGGTACAATACAACCCATATTGTCTGGGTGGCTACGTGTATCGAGTCTAGAACATATATATGGCCACATCGCTAACTACATGAAGAGCTCATGCACAGTGAGGCAGGCAACTTTAAACCTCAATGTTGTTACATCCTGATATCAATACATATAATTTGCACGTAGCAGCAAGATGTTGATGATTTATCAAAATTTAAGATATATCCACAATAATTGTACTTGGTTGCATACATCGGCTCCAAACATACATGTTGCACCAACACAATATAATTGTTTGCTATGCCCCTGGATATGGTACAACCGTACCAATAGTATAAGATAATATGATCTGCTCTTTATATATGCAATGTACCAATATTATGCGTATGTGATATTTATACGAGTATTATATATACGGCTGTGACCTATATTAGCAAGAGAATGCCAAGTACATACATGTACGTACACATGTTAAAGGTAAATGAAAAGGGGTCACCAAGTGACCTATATTGACAAAGGTACGTAATGTATGTACGCATTAACAATAATTTGGTAGATATGATAGACAAATCCATGAATAACCAAAGTATAATGAGGGGGTCGACAAGAACGGCCCCACAACAATAGATATGTCGTACCAGCGACTAGCTAGAGCAAAAAGGAGTCGGAAGGGGATGGTGGGTGGTTAAAAAGACAATGTAAAGTGTACTTGTTGAAACAATAAACCAGAATGATCTGATAGCCAATCAGTGTAAGGCAGTTGTGACGTCACAGGAGATAAATAGGTGCGGCGCCAGAGGCGAAGATATAAACTCCACAGAGAACATAAAGTACGTTATATGTGGATTTATATAACTTGCATTTATGACTCACTGTGTCGCGGGAAGGGCAAATAAGGTGAACAACAAGGGTGTGTTGGTATAAGGGTCACCGGCTGTGACCTATATTAGCAAGAGAATGCCAAGTACATACATGTACGTACACATGTTAAAGGTAAATGAAAATGGGTCACCAAGTGACCTATATTGACAAAGGTACGTAATGTATGTACGCATTAACAATAATTTGGTAGATATGATAGACAAATCCATGAATAACCAAAGTATAATGAGGGGGTCGACAGGAACGGCCACAAAGGCAGATGAACTTTTAGAAAATCTGACTTCCCCCACATTAAGCGTTGGATAGGGGTCGAGAGAAAGAAACATGACCAAAGCCGGCCGCTGGTACTGAACACGAGACTAATGGCAAAAAAGCAACATGTGAACGAGAATTGAAAATACATGTATGGCACCAAAAACAAGCTGTACGCATGAGATCGTTCACTAAGCCTGGCTGCGAGCCAAAAAGGGCTTGACAATATGTGTGTCGCATAACTGTTCAGACTGTCAACATGGCATATATTACAGTCAACATCCAAAGTTGAGACTAACAGTAGAAGTACATGTAGCAACATGTGAACAAGAAAGGAGAATAACTGTATGGCACAACTAAACGCGCGGGACACTACCTCAAACCCAGATCTTACACTAGCTAAGCCTAGTATGCGAGCCAGAAAAGGCGTTTGACTACATAATATGTGACCTGTTTAACTGTTGAGACAGGTAACTTGATAAAACACAACATTAATCCCGTCGTAATATACAATATGTACAGCGTTGAAAACATGAAAATGTTTGCAGGCAAAAGAACCAGGCAACCTCCCTGTCAGCCCAAGCAGCCAAGGAGCGTGCACTGATCGTGACTAGTAAGTGAGCGTAACATGTGAGTCACAACGTTTATATATCCCATCAGCCCAAGCAGACGGAATCGCAGCATGTTGTAGAATATAGACCAGCCCAAGCAGACATATCAAGGACATGTGAATAACAATATACAGATACTCCATCAGCCCAAGCAGACGGAATCACAAAATGCTGACAAATACAGACCATGTCAGCCCAAGCAGACAGATCAATGGATGTAGTGACAAACTGACAATATATACATATCCCATCAGCCCAAGCAGACGGAATCGTGAGATGTTCTGGGAAATAGATCATGTCAGCCCAAGCAGACAGACCAATAGCATGTATTAAGTGACAATATATACATAACACAACATGTTTAAAACAACAACAACAAAGACAGAACCTAGCTGTCAGCCCAAGCAGACAGATCAATGGCATGTACCTGTAAGTGACAAAATATACATATCCCATCAGCCCTAGCAGACGGAATCATGACATGTTCCATAATATAGATCCTGTCAGCCCAAGCAGACAGACCAATGGTACGTAAGTGACAATATGATGTATATACAAATCCCATCAGCCCAAGCAGACGGGACCACGACATGTTGTATAAAATAAAACCTGTCAGCCCAAGCAGACAGATCAGTGACAATACAATACACAAATATACATCTATGCCATAAGCCTAACCTCCGGAATAGTGACACATTACAGAGAATGGGTCCTGTCAAACATAGTCGACCAGCGTCGTGTTGGCGGAAAACCTGCCAGCCCAAGCAGACGGATTGGGGACCGGACTGTGACTGACAAACAAAACAGACCTTCATGTAAGCTGGGATACTGCGTCCCACCTACTCCATGGGAGCCGGATCAGGCCTGGTCGATACGAATATACTTCCTGAAAGCATCGCTATTCCAGCGCCCGACTGATCGAATATAGGCATCTGAATAACCCCTTTGTGCACAATCCGAAGCTTTCCCAATGCGAAAGCTATGCGACTTATACCTCGCACAGTCCAAACCACAGAACTCCAGACATTTCCTCAACTGTCTATCAAAAGCCGAACGCCTCACCGCAGAATCCATCCATCAGGACGAACAAGGGAACCAGAAGTTTTCCCTCTGTAACACAAATACTCCGCAAGCGCAGACACGGGTGAAACCTTTGTATACCCCCGGGAGAAGGAAATCACATGCGGCTTGCCATAGTTATGTTTGAAATTTCTGAACGTGACTGACACCGAAATGGGGGTATCGTCATTCGGGTCAAGTGACATCTGAACATCCTTGAACTGAACTAGATTGTGACCGGATTGGGCCCGTGTAAGAGCAATCTCGCCGCAACGCGCAAATGTGCTGAAGGCAAATAGAAACATTGCTGAGTACAGAACACGACAGAAAATATTGGATGTCGTCGACCGTAGTGAATGAACAATCTTGTCAAGCACAGGAACAGTGATCGGAAGCCGCAGATCATACGACGGTGCAAGGCGCTGAGCACCCCGGACCAAAGATGCAACGAGAAAACTAACTGTTGGGTCGGCAAGGTTCATGATCTTGTGTACATAACCTATGGCGGACAGGTAAGTAGAAATCGTCCTATGAGACAGTGAAGGGAGTGCATGTGGGCCACAAATAGGGCCAAACAGGTGACTGACAGCGGCGGCTGTACGACCAAGCCCAAACAGTGAATTTGAAAAGACATGAAAGTGTTCCCATGCCTTCCTATATGTATCAACAGTGGACGGTGACAGTGACGCACTCAGCAGAACGTCAAGCTCCTGCAAAACTCCAACGGCTGAAGTCGAGACGGCAGGTCTGTAGGCTCCTCCTCGCTGTTGGGTGCCAGCTCTCGGAAACGCGCCAACTGCAAACGAGAAAGAGCGTCAGCTCTATTATTGTGTCGACCTGGAATGTGACATGCTGTAAATAGAATGTTCATGTGCAGACAGACCAAAACCAGCTTCCTGACCAAGAACATGACCGACTTATCCTTGGACGATTTCTTGTTGAGAATGGCAACGAGCGCCTGATTGTCAGTGTGCAACACAATGTGGTGGTTCTGCCACAAAAGTCCCCAAAGTTCGACGGCAATGGCGATTGGGAACAGTTCCAGAAATGTGATGTTAACCGAATGCCACGCCGGGGGGAAGCGGCCATAGAACCATCTCCGCTTGTAACACGCCCCATAACCTATTGAACCGGACGCATCAGTGAGCAGCTGCAATGAATCACTGCTCAATTTCACGTCGTGTAGGAAGAACGACGTCCCATTGAAATGCGACAAAAATTCGAGCCACAAGTTCATGTCTTGACGCACTTGCTGTGTCAGCTTGATGTGATGATGGAGCTTAGCCACGCCCATGGACAGATTAGTCAACCTGCGGAGGAAAGTCCGGCCTGGCTGTATGACCGAGAAGGCGAAGTTGAGGAAACCGATAAGTGACAAAAGCTCGCGCAGCGTGCATGAAGTCCTGCCCATGAAATCCTGCAGCAAAGCGCGTGCCTTAGCCAATTTGTCCTCCGGCAAACGTGCTTCCATCCGCACAGCGTCAAGAGATATGCCCATGAAAGTCATAATGGAATCAGGCGGAAATGTTTTGGCTGCGGACAGAGGGATGCCGATCATGGAGCAAAGCTCCATGAAGATGTGTAATGCAGACATGGAGCTCTCATATGAACTTACCAATGAACAAGAAATCGTCCAGAATATGAACTACCGATTGTCCGGCGAATTTCCGACGTGCGATCCATTCTAAGGCCGTGCTGAAAGTCTCAAATATCTTACAGCTGGACGCCGCACCCATCGGTAGGCACATGTCATAGTAGTACATATTGTCCCATTTGAAACCCAACAATGGGTAGTCATCCGGATGGACAGGAATAATCCTGAACGCAGACTCGATGTCCGTCTTTGACATGAATGTACCTGGTCCGATAGACCTGATTGCCAGTATCGCATCATCGACACGCGAATATCGGACTGCAGAGTGGCAGGTGGGTATACCCCCGTTCACAGAAGTATCTGAGCCATGAGGATACGATAGGTGGTGGATAAGCAGAAACTCATTAGGCGTCTTCTTAGGCACGACGCCAAGGGGGCTCACTTTGAACTCGGGAAATGGTTTACCCGAGCTCCCGGGGGAAACCCGACCAAGTGACACCTCCTGCTGAATTTTGGCTGTAACAACCTCCCTATTAGTGAGTGCTGACTGCAGATTGGGGCTGTCCTGGGATGAGCGGTCGCCCTGAAATTCAAGTCTGAAGCCACTACGGAAACCCTCAATCAAATAATCAGACACAACGGGTATGGTCCATAGCAAGCAACATGCTGCAGTACCGCCCATCTCACAGGCGTACGAAACCGCTCAAGACGACTTGGGACCATTGGACTTCCCTGCAGCTGAGGCGCCGGGCAAACTACCTGAGGCCTGGGACCCTGCAGAGAACTTCTTTTCGTTTTGAATGCGCTTATAGCATTTGGCCGAAGGTGTTTTGCCCCACAAAAACTGCAGGCGTGCAGGTACTTGCAGCCGTGGCATGATGTCCCCTCTAATGAACCTGTGACAGGTAGGTTTTTCCGACAGGGGGATTGGACCTGGAGGAGCCGAGTGTTGCGGCAGGGGAACCCGATTTGAAGCCCCGTGCGTCATTCCCCTGCCGGTTACGAAAGGGCATACGGGGTGCAAGGGCGTCAAAGTAGAGCTCATGATGGATGGACCCCCACGGGAGCGACATGTGTTGCTTAACCTTCCTGAACCGCTGGTCATAGCCAAACCAGTCACCCTGCTTCCTGGCGATGCTGCGAATGATAGCAACATACTGTGCCAGCGGCTCTGCAAGCTCAGTGAAACGGATGCGCATAATCGACGCATAAGTGGCGAAGGCATCCGTCCACTGTTCAGTATCCAGGAACCTACGGCGTGGCGACGTCACAACCTTGGCAGTCCCATCCTGCGATATGGTCAGAGACACCGGACCTGACGGGGAGTCCTCTGACATAACAGAGAGCTCGACAAACTCCTGCGCCCAAATCTTCTCCTTAACTTTTAATGGCACGAACACGTGAAGTGGGAGGGTCCCCGATCTGAAAGCCGACCCCGACGTCATTGAGACGATAGACTGAGACCGCCCAGGCCCAATGGCCTCGGGGAACTGTACCTGGACGGCTGGCGCCGGACCTTGCCTACCTGCAGACTGCTGCATGGTATCCGTCTGCATTACAACGCCCGTTGGAGCCTCGAAAGACTCCGTCCCATCCAAACGTATAACCGGCGCTTGCGTTGGCGAGGCGCTGACGGAGTGTACCGTGGGTCGTGTAAGTCCTAGTCGAGTGGAAACTTGTTGGCGCACCATAGTTGTGATGTCTGCGGTCAACTCCGACACCAGGGACTCTACGTCAACCTGATGAGAAACGCCTACAGCGTCGTCGTTTGACGGCTCCGATGTGGTAGCAGTGTGGGAGGCCGTCCTTCTCTTTGGCGGGGCCGGTGCAGTTGCACCGGGCCGAGTCCGTTTACGCCGATGCATGACCTGGAATATACATTGTCCCTGACTGAATGTGGAACTGGCCACAAGGCGTCAATAGCACAATAGAACATGAGCGTGGATAATGGCAATGTACAATACTCGCAAAACAGCAACAATACAAACACAGAGACAACAGAATGCGAACAGTGGCGTTCACATCGCATACCACCACCAGCGGTCAACAACATAAGAAAATAACATGCCACAATACAGTGTTCCCGACTTAGTGAAGGTACATGCAATTGATTGGAAATTGGGGTATACTGGCCTATCAACAGTCAAGGACATGCAAAACCATGCCAACAGGAAGGATTATCCTGTATTCAATTTGGAAAAATACAGGGAAATTCCCAAAATCAGAGCTCAATACTCCATAGACTATAAACCCAGTCCGGAAATCAGAGTATCCTGACCTGGTGCCAGGTCTGTGCTGTACCAAAGCCATGTAACTCGCTCCAAGCAACCTGAATAGCTATAAGCTTATTATTTCTTATCAGAACACAAAAATAATAATAATAAAAAATTGTACACCTCAAATGGAATTGATTGATTAATTATTGGTGTTTAACGGCCTATCAACAGCCCGGGCATGTAAGGCCGGGCCAACAGGATGGACTATCCTGTATCCAAACTATAAAAATAAAATTAGGAAAATTCCCAAAATCAGAGCTCAACATTTACATAACTATAAATTCAGCCCTGAAATTAGAATATCCCGACCTGGTGCCAGGTCCATGTCGCACCAGCACCAAAAGGAGAATTAGATCTTTGGCGCACTGTCATGGAGCAAGTAGTAATACGTGAGCATGATCATGAATGACGCTTAATATATATATGAGCAAAACATCCGAGCATACACGACACCAAGAGCAATTGTCACAGAAACAAGATGAATAGTGATAAATGTTGGCAAAATTTCACAATACCTATGGCATGCAAATGAACAATTTAACAAAACAAATCAAATTATATACATGTACACAACTAGCTGGAGTTCAGAAAGAAAAAGCTTAGAAAGGGATTCAAATCAGGTTCAAACATGGTGAAAGACCACGCGTATACATGAAAAATGTAGACAAATTCATGAAATGGCGGAAAATAACAGACTTCCAAGCAAGTCCGTCAAATTCCGCAACTCAACAGGAGCTCTGTGAAAAAGTATGAGCCAGCATAGTCAACTGTGGAAACACTGATGAACCTGTATGTCTGTTAAACAAATTGACAAAACCTTGAAATAAGACATAGGAGGGAACTAATACAACTCAACATCCCGAGATAAATGAATGCATGACAATTGGGGCACAGGAGAGGGCAGGTTGTGTTTAACAATGTCAAGTTAGGGGACAAATGCTATAGCTGGTCTCTTCTTCACATATCGACTGCGCGCACCGCCGCCATTGCGTGTCGGAGAGACCGATAGAACCGGAGTTGGCCGAACGGGTTCAAATGGACCCCATCTTCGCAGAAGATGTGGGTTTCACATCCTAATGTTCGTCTGTGGCGCCACAACTGGATATCATCGTGTTGGTCCAATAGGTCGCCCAAAATATCAACGACCGCCAACCGCCCCTCCTCGTATGCCACTGTCGATGTGTTGAACGGTGCGAATCGTGTGAACGGTTCACACACGAGCACTCTCTCCACCCGAAACGAATCACAAATGTGGCGGGCCAGGTCGTCGAAAGCACAAGCCACCCGCAATGCACACGCCGGTGAGAAATTAGACGAGTCAATGTCGTTACCGCCCATCTGCAAGATGACCACTCTTGGTTGCAAACCCTGGTCCATGGAATGGGTTGAGAAAACATTCACCAACAACCGGCACGAATCGCACACTCGTAGGCCGCCCATACCATGTAGCCGCACGTGACACTGGGCTAGACCGAAATCTGGCTGTAGTCCTTGTACTCTGTAGTCCCACATGTCATGATTGATGTGCCGAATGAAACTGTGCCCTATTATAGCGATATCAACTGTCTGGTAGCCAGCCATCTTGTTCATGTCAATACACAGGCTAATAACACGGCTGTGTAGATGTTTAACACGTCGAAGAAAACTCGCCCTAAGTCGATAAAACGCGTCTACCCAAATTATCGATTGTTGACAAAACAATCTACGATAATGTTTATACCTCAAATTTGATAAAAAGTCTATTAAAAAGACAATGTAAAGTGTACTTGTTGAAACAATAAACCAGAATGATCTGATAGCCAATCAGTGTAAGGCAGTTGTGACGTCACAGGAGATAAATAGGTGCGGCGCCAGAGGAGAAGATATAGACTCCACAGAGAACATAAAGTACGTTATATGTGGATTTATATAACTTGCATATACATGCATATGAAGTTTCAAGTCAATGAGTGAAGCGGTTGAGGAGATATAACATACGTAAAATCTTTAACGCAAAGTTTACAAAAACTTTAACGCAAACTTCTAATTATTATTATACATTTTATATCAGACGTAAATTTCCACACTGAAATCAGGGGCGAAAACCGTGTTTCCTTAAATTGTTAATTGACATTACTATTTATTCTCTGTATTTACGTTTTGATGTGCAATGATCATACTTTATAATCTGTCGAAAATATTATTTGTCCAGGTGACGTATGTAATTAGTATAAATAATTAAAAAATACCATGTCTCATTTGCATATGAAAATAGCCTGATACCACCGCGCGTCACTATCAGTAAAATAAATATTGCTAAATGATTATATCTGTATCGTGGGCACTCATAATGTTTGGAACTGGTGAAAGTGTGACACAATTATACACTTATTTATTTCCTATAAAGAACATTTCGTGCCTACTGAGTGGGTATGCACCTTTAAAGGTACATGCCCACTCAGTATGAACACAATGATCTTTATATCAGAGACATCATCCGAGACATTTTCTGGCAAAATAAACATTCATTCACCATTACCCCACGTATTGATTGGCATCATTACAGTCGAACCTCCCCGAACGGCCAACTCTCTACAACAACACTCGCTATATAACAGCCGCTATTTTATATCTCAAATGGATGATTTTCTCTGTATCTAACCATTAGACTGCTGAGAATGAAATTGTCGTCTGCTGTTGCTTTTGCCTTATTTCTCAATAAAAACATGTTTTGACAGAATTTTACAATTATTCTCAAATGTTTTTTATGAGAATTATCGAAGGAAATAAATACACAGCGGATGACAGAATTTAATTCAGCATTAACCTCCCTACAACAGCCACCTCTCTACAACAGCCAGTTTTGCGCTACCGTTTTGTCAAGTGAGAAATTTGGAATGGAGAGTCAGAAAAAAATAATCGTATTTTTCTCCAACTGTCCATTTTCCCCCGACAGGTCACATCCGTATATATATTACCCTTTTGGCGTCACGTTGCTTAGTTTAATCTAAGCAACGTGGCGTCAAACCGACAAAATCCATACAATTCAAACACTCATGATGCCAAGAAAGTAGTTTCTAATGGAAGTTAGGCATGATTTTCCACGTTCGCTAACCTATTTATAGAATTGGCTAATACCGGCGTTTGCTTACCGGAAACAGCTGGAAGACTGGGTATCGGAGGAAGTGACAGCCTTTGCCCGTGCTGTATGCCGGGACGGGCACCTTGATGCCACCGAGGTATAGTGATGATATCAGTAACACAGCCATCGACCTAGATATACATGCGACAATGAGCTTCGGGGAAAACAAACGAATATGTTCATATACAGAATCTCTCTAAGCCGGACAACCGGAGGTTCAGAGAGGTTCCACTGTAAATCAGGTATATGAGTGCGGTTGTCAGTTTTGTGACGACAAATGTCATGGAAAATGAGCGAAGTACAGAGAGAGAGAGAGAGAGAGAGAGAGAGAGAGAGAGAGAGAGAGAGAGAGAGAGAGAGAGAGAGAGAGAGAGAGAGAGAGAGAGAGAGAGAGAGGATATCCATTGTATTTTTGTTGAAGAGAGAGGGAAAGAGAGATGGGTATTTGTGTCAGAGAGGGAGAGAGACACAGGGAGAGAGTGTGTGGGTGTGGGTGTGTGAGAGGGAGAGAGAAAGAGAGAAAGAGAGAGAGGATACCTATTGTATGTTTTTTGAAGAGAGAGTGAGAGAGAGAGGGGTATTAGTGTCAGAGAGGGAGAGAGACACAGGGAGAGACTGTGTGGGTGTGGGTGTGTGAGAGGGAGAGAGAAAGAGAGAGAGGATACCCATTGTATGTTTGTTGAAGAGAGAGTGAGAGAGAGAGGGGTATTAGTGTCAGAGAGGGAGATAGACACGGGAAGAGAGTATGTGGGTGTGTGTGTGTGAGAGGGAGTAGAAAGAAAGAGAGAGAGGATACCCATGTGTTTGTTGAAGAGAGAGTGAGATAGAGAGTATTATGTCGAGGGAGAGAGACACAGAAGAGAGTATGTGGGTGTGTGTGTGAGAGGGGAGAGAGAGAGAGAGAGATGTATTTTGTTGAAGATAGAGTGAGAGAGAGACAGTGGTATTAGTGTCAGAGAGGGAGAGAGACACAGGGATAGAGTGTGTGGGTGTGTGTGAGAGAGAGAGAGAGAGAGAAAGAGAGAGAGGACACCCATTGTATTTTTGTTGAAGACAGGGAGAGAAAGAGGGGTATTAGTGTTTTAGAGGGAAAGAGACACAGGGACTGTGTGTGTGTGTGTGTGTGTGTGCGTGCGCTGCGTGCGTGCGTGCGTGTGTGTGTGTGTGAGAGAGAGAGACAGACAGACAGACAGACAGACACAGACAGACAGAGAGAGATCATATTCCTACTTACATGAATGCGATGCCCCAGTGTACTTTGCTGAAATCAGCGGCCACCGACGTGAGAGACAATCCGATGAGGGAGATGGTGGGGGCGATGGTGAGGGGCCCAATAAGCTGCAGGAAGAAGCCCATCAGGCCAGTACAGCCCAGGACGAGTTGGGTGAGGGACGCCAGGATCAGGTTGCCCTGGATCTACAACGGTACAGTGGAACCTCTCTAAACCGGACACCAAGAAAACGCATGTGATCTTATTTTTGATGAGTTTCTTGGTCATTTATCTCAAGTGATACTGTCTGTTCGTGATCGCATAGCACACAACTGGCCTAGAATAACCAAATGTCTCACACCCTGGGAGGCACAGGGTGTCCGGTTTAGAGAGGTTTCACTGTATTATGTAGTTACATCAAACATCAGATCACAAATGTGTAGTTAACCTGGACGAGTACAGCATAGGACGAATTGGGTGAGGGACGCCAGAATCAGGTGACCCTGGATCTACAACGGTATATGTATTTAGACCAAACAAAACAAAATGTGTTATACCATGAACGAGTATATCCCGGGACGAGTTGAGGGACGCCAGCCATATGTTTCCCTGGATATACACACAGGTTGATGTAACGGACCGAGGTCTATACATTCATTAAATATACATAAAAGCATTAATAAGTGAAAAAAGAAAAAAGTTAAAAAAAAACTATTCTTTACACTGTGTATATGAGGGAGTAAATAATTTTTTTTTTCAATTTTTGTTTCCCACTTATTAATGCTTTTATGTATATTTAATGTATTTATAGACCTCGGTCCGTTACTTCAACCTGTGGATATACGACGGTATATGCGTAAGGCCAAAATAAACTTTACAGTCTATACATGGTTCGATATTTCGTGAAAAAATACATGTATGTTTAAAAACCTGCATGATGTTTTTTAATGCTGAATCTAATCTGCAATTACTGCACCAAAACATTTAGCCCGTGAGCCAGATACCGAAACCCTCCCCCCCTGTGGGATTTTTGCAGACATATTTTTCCTAAAACTACATTCAATTGCGAGTGTTATGCCGTATGTCTGCGCTCTGTAACCCGCTGGATGAACATATGGCGCCATTTTGAAGTAGGTCACCCTCGGACTTTTTCCCATCTTCATAAATCACATTTTTAACTAATAATTGACCAAATTATATCATTTTAATTACATAAAGTAGTATTTTTGCTTACTTTTTCAGAGATGTTGGACAATATGGAATCTAATAAGGTACACTTAAACAAAATCTGATAATCCAGAAGTCAAATTTTACGTGTTTGATTACCCCACCCACCCAATTTCAATGGTAAAATATACATGTTAATAACTTTATGCAAACGTGGTATTTTTTCATATTATCAATGTTAATGTAAGCTAGGAGTGTCTATTAAACATATCCAATGCAAATACGCCCAATTTTTTTGTGTCTACTGCAAAATATACAAAGTGAAAAACAACACATTTTTTACCATTCCCCCCCACCCACTCATTTTACAATGGTTATTTCACCGGTATTCAATATTATGCAACGTCAGATCCTTAAAACCGGTTTGCTATGGACAGACAACTAGTTACATATTTATTAGTATTGTCTATGCAGACTGCAGATACTATTTGTCGAATGTTCGTCCGTCTGTACGCACGCTTCTTAGCTTCTTAAATATTAATTGACTGCATCGATTGGGAATAATGTACACATATTAATATAGTTCGAGGCATGTGATCATTATCGTCAACAGGAGTTAATATACGATAATAGTTATCCATTTGTACAGATTTCTTCTCCTTTTTTTACAATATTCAGTAATGGTGTTAATATCGTGCATCAAATATGCCTGACGGAGGAAGAAAATCCTGAAAGCTAAAAACAATTTTTTAAGATAAAATAATAAAACCATGTTTTGTTTTCACTTCGCTATCCGACATAAGATGAAACCATACATATAATGGATGAAGTTGGATCAATTTGTTAATTATGCAATTTCAAAATGGCCGCCACATTGATAATTTATATATATATGTATACAGCAATATATCGCTCGATATGATTGTGGAGATGGACATAATGGTCTATATCATTTGTAACTTCCTTATTATTATATTGAGGTGGCGGAGCAGCCTTATAATCTGGTGGAACATCCTTATGTCGTGCTGATACATCCTTATACATGTAGTGTGATGCAACTGCCTTATATTGTGATGGAACATCATTATAGTGTGGTGGAACCACATTATGTTGTGGTGAAACTGCCGTATAATGTGATGAAAATGCATTATAGTGTGACGAAACTGCCTTATATTGTGGTGGAACTGCCTTATTTTGTGAGGAAACTATGATAATGTGATGGAGCATCATTATATCGTGGTGGAACATCCTTTGAGAGTGGTGGAACATTCTTATATTGTAATGGAACTGCCGTATACTGCGTGATAACTGCCTTATAGTGTGGCTGAACATCCCTATATTATGGTGAAACTGCCTTATAATGTGGTAGAACGGTATTATATTGTAATTAATTTGCCTTATATTGTCACTAAACATCATTATACTGTGGTGGAACGTCCTTATAGTGTGGTGGAACATCATTATATGGTGGTGAAGCCGCCTTATAATGTGGTGGCACTGCCATATAGTGTGACGACACTGTCTTATATTGTGGTGGAACGGCCTTATATTGTGACAAAATATCTTTATATGGTGGTGATGTATCCTTATATCGTGATGCAACATCATTATATAGTGGTGAACTGTCTTATATTGTAATTAATTTGCCTTATAGTGTGGTGGAAGTGCCTTATATTGTTATGAAACACCATTATAATGTGGTGAAACATCCTTATAGTGTGGTGGAACATCATTATCTTGTGGTGAAACCGCCTTATAATGTGGTGGCACTGCCGTATATTGTGACGAAAATGTATTATAGTGTGTGAAACTGTCTTATAGTGTGAGGAAACATAATATTCTGTGGTGGAGCATCCTTATATTGTGGATGGAACAGCCTTATATTGTGACGGAACATCCTTATAGTGTGACGGAACATCCTTATATTGCGATGGAACTGTATTATAATGTGTTGGAACTGCATTATAGTGTGGTGGTACATCCTTATATTGTGGTGAACTGTCTTACAGTGCAAGTAATGTTCCTGATATTGTGATGGAACCATCTTTATAATGTGGTGAAACTGCCTTATAATGTGTTTTATCTGCCTTATATTGTGATGAAACTGCTTTATATTGTGGTGGCACTGCCTTATAGTTTGAATAAACATATTTATATCGTGGTAGAACTGCACTATAGTGTGATTAAACAGTATTATGTTGTGATGGAGCATCCGTATATTGTGGTGGTAACACCCTCATATCGTGATGGAACAAGCTTATGTTGTGATGGAAAAGGCTTGTAGTGTGATGTAACATCCGTATAGTGTAATGGAACATCCTTATATTGTACCGGAACTGTCTTATAATGTGGTGGAACATCACTACACTGTGGTGGACGTTACATTGTGGCAGAACTCTTTATATCTGATTGATATAAAAGTGTGATGCTCCATGCAAGTCTTAATTTAGTTAGATCAAACATGACGCAAGAGACCCTAACATTTTATCACATGTTTGTACTGCTACACGTCGATACTCTATGGAGATACATCTATCTTAACTTAACCATCATGCTATCAATATAGCCCTCTCTTCAAATAGTAGTAGCTGCATCATTTATTTGGCCAGTGTGAATTATTTTATTGCATACATCCAAATAATGTAGCACGAGTGTAACATCAAATCTTAAATGAAGTACAATATATGCCTCCTCACTTCATATACTGTACATTTAATTTAATATAACAATGGTGTTACTATTTATACACATAGCTGTGGTTTTGTTAACTAATCAATGTTGAATGATACAAATGCTAATAATCAACATAATTAACTGATAATACAGATGTCCCGGATTACGTAATACCTTGATTTCATTTGCAACCATGAATCATCAATCTGTTCACTTACAAGTAACAGGGTCGTACTATTACCATATATTTAGAGTATTAATAAGATTAAAAATGGTTCTGTAAGTATTAATTAGACAACTGGTGCAGACAGTGAAAATTCCTACTACTATGCGAACCTAATTTGATTTGTTTCAATTGTCACTACACATGCCTGATGATCATATTACATGATTCACATGTAATACTGTATTTAAATGTTATTAATACTACCTAATGGTGACTATTGTGATTGTCACTGATTGTGTCAATCAATCAACCAATATAATAGATTCTTTCAATCATCACAACCAGTCAGCAAATGTTTTAAACATGTTTTTGTGCATTTTTATACAATTCGAAAAACATGATTTTTTATTGTGATTTATGAAAATAAACATATTAGGCGGCCATTTTGAATGTATAACAACATTATTGTATCATGGAACATGACTGTGAATGCTAAGCAAACTATATTTAGGTCAATTTGTATTATAATATATGACCATTGCGTGTTTTATAGCATCTTCGAAATTCCAGACAGTAGTAAATATGTAGTTTATGGCGGCCATTTTGAAATATTTTGAGAGTTATGATATTTAAAGGGATTACAGTTCTTTCACAGGTATATATAAGTAATGCAATGAAAAATAAGTGCATTTTTAACATCATTACAGTTTTGTAATAGTTCTCAATAATAGTTATATTGAAAATAATGTTGAAAAATGCCAATTTTGGCGGCCATTTTGGAAATTATTGGTATAGTATGATGTAATGATGTATAAAATGTCCATTGTATACCATTCAGTAACCAATTTGGCAAAACATCGTAGCTATTTACAGGGTTTGTACTTGCCTAAATATCAATTAACAGTCATAATATAAACGGCTCAAAATGGCATGGCGGCCATCTTGGAAAATGGCCGCCATTTGTTCATCCAGCGGCTTTTTGAGCGCAGACATTCAGGATTAATAGACAATAGGTACTGAATCTGAAAATCATAGTCACCAAAAATCCCACAGGGGGGGGGGGGGGGGGGGGGGGGGGGGGGGGGGTGGGGGGGGGGGGGGGGGGGGGGGGGGGGGGAGGGGGGGGGGGGGGGGGGGGGGGGGGGGGGGGGGGGGGGGGGGGGGGGGGGGGGGGGGGGGGGGGGGGAGGGGGGGTTATTGGTGGCTCAAGGGTCTAATTAGATGCATGTGATTTAAGAGATTGTGTAAAAAATGAAAAGACAACAAAACCCTTGAACATGGGGAAATTTTCAAAATTTAACTTATTTTCTTAGATCATTTCCAAGTTATCTAGCCAGGATTCATAGTCAATTTCCAAAATTGTTCGTTTTTGACTCCTCCCCCAGGTCATTTGCTTTCTTTTCCCCCATGTTAAATTCCCATAGAGAAATCATTTTTCGCAATAAAATAAATATTTGACCAAATTTTACCGAACAAAAAGAAGGCACATTCTTAAATTTTGATAAAATTTAATATTATCGAAAAATATATTATTTTTGCATTTGTTTATTGCAGGTTTCGTGAAACAGGCAGTAATTTGACACGAGACTGTATATTTATTTCTCACCTCTCTCATTCGTATCTTCCATTGGTCTCCAGAATCCGTGCCATTAATGCTGCCTCCCGCGACTGAAACAACGCAAGTAGTATAGAGGGAGTCAAAATGATACCACCTGCGGTGGTATCATGTCCACCCCTCTATACTACCCCCACCACCCCCGAAAAATCCAAAAATTGGTTAATGAGAAAATTGTATCCGACAGCAAATTTATGAATTTTGGAGAAAATAATTTTGAAAAGAGGGAGTCAAAATGATATCGTAGTCCCAATTATATTGGAAATTGAACAGAAACACACTATCAATTATACCACTATTATTAGAGAAAATGGATAATTAAATACAATGGGAATTGAAAGTTTTTAATGGATGTGTTGAAGAATTATACGAAGAATACGTGGGTTATAGTCCTATATATCAATTCTATAAATTGAAAACACTAGAAAATATCGAATACATGAAATATCAGCGTAATTTATTACGCTCCGATAAAAACGTTGCATTTACAATATTATACCGGCAATTATGCGAACTATACAAGAGGCAAATACAAACATTAAGACGGATAATGCGTATAGGATATGAAACTAGGGTGTATTATATAACATTGTTAAAACCCAACGATTCGCTTACGAATACACATTTCTACGATATCGCTTATAAAGATATTGAAAAATTAATATTGAACAATCACAACGAAAAATAGCAAAAGCCTCCACTCGTGCACACACCCCCAGCGATTGGGCAGATTTCCTAGCCGGCACCCAGCCACTGGGGTGTTGAGACCTTTCTTAAGCCCACGCATCTGTTGGCTCACAGTCTAGTTTTAAGATCACATTAACCCGGCCAGCGGAGTAAGGCGAGCCTATTTTGTGATTTGTGATGGAATTGCAAGCTCTTAGGCAGAAATCTTTGAGGCCGGCACCTTTGAGATATACAATTCCATCACCAAATTCACAAACATATTTAGAGACTGCTTGCTACCATTAAACAGACGAGACGGACGTCATACCGGATCAACAACATGGCACACACGAGATGAGACCAATTGTTGAAAGGTTAACAAACGTATATATGCTCATCAGATTACTATGAAACATACAAACGGTGTGCAAATTATAATTATTTAAAAACACTTAGAGAGGTTCACGAATTTCCGGGATGGTTCGTCATTTTATCAATTTTGTAAAAAATATTTTGGTGCTGTAACATTTCCTCCGACTTTATTTCCAAGTTTTACCCTAAATTTATCCCAATCAGTACACTCAATTTTGGGCATGGTGGCGCGCGTCTTGATTCTAATATCATTTTTTAATTCTTCATATCTCCCCATTTCTGCCACCACGGATTCAAACTCTAAATTTGATATTTTCTTATCGGCCAACGCTTTGGACACTATAACGTCGATGCTATTTTTCTTAGACCTAGCGAGAACGGATATTCTATCATGTTTTCTACTTTTTTTCTCGAGTTTTCCACCCGCCGCCCTAATTACCTTACAAAGTATTCCAGATAAAACGGTAATTCCACTCAAAACCCTTGCAAGTGGAACCGTTACAACTGTAGCTAGCGTTGCAGCAGTCCCCGCACCACTCATTACAGATAAACTTGCCAGAACCGTACTAGAGGCTTCAGCTATGTTCGCCGCGCGCTTATATTTTTTAGCGTGTCTTTTTCTATTTGCACATTCTCTAACTAAAATATCCTGCATAGCGACGATATTATTCAACCTAAAATCTGAACTTTTTTCGTTAATTTGATAAAGTTTTGATGGAGTGGTATTGACAATTGGATACAGTGTTGATGGATTGGTATTGACAATCGGAAGCGGTGATTTTCGTAACAAAGTTAATAACACTACCTTCGGAAAGTCTAATTAAATCGTCACCGGCGAATAAAATCACCGATGAAATATCTCCAGCGAGTTTATTGACTCCAATTTACCGTTCTTCACCATCCACTACAAGATTTACGATGACCGCGCCCACATGTTTACCATTAGCATTAACTGAACAGACAGCCGTTCGGAGAAGCGTACCTGGAGATGTCATAGTGTATCCCCCATATTTATTGTTCTCTTTGGCACAGAACGAATATTCATAGAGCCCCGCAGTCAACGGGCCCCGCTTCTCAGCCCAAACTGTTATGACACGTTTTTGCGTTTTCAATGTTTCCACCAACCCGGCAAGCCCCCCGATAGAGGTATGGGCCTCAGCACGAATCATTTCAGAGGTATCCTCAAGTGCTTTGTTCGCGGCTCTACGAACACGTTTCAGTTTTTCGGTTATTTTTTCACCTAGTTCAGCAAGTGCTGCTTCTCTGTTGAGAGAGTCTTCTGAGCGCAACACCCTATACGTCTCTGTAAGGGCCGTCTGGTGGCCTTCTCTGGCTTTCTCAATCCCCAACAGGGCCTCTTCCCGAAATTCTGTTATTTGTTCACCTAGTTCAGCAAGTGCTGCTTCTCTGTTGAGAGAGTCTTCTGAGCGAAACACCCTATAAGCCTCCATAAGGGCCGCCTGGTGGTCTTCTTGGAGTCCCTCAACCCCCAACCGGGTCTCTTTCTGAAATTCTGTTAAATTTTCGTCTAGTTTAGTAACTGCTGCTTCTCTGATGAGAGAGTCCTCTGAGTGCAACAAATTATAAGCCTCCGTAAGGGCCGTCTGGTTTTTCTCAATTTCTAACCGGGCCTCTTTTTGAAATTCTGTTATTGTTTCGCCTAGTTCAGTAAGTGATGCTTCTCTGTTGAGAGAGTACTCTGTGCGCAACACTCTATAAGCATCCGTAAGGGCCGCCTGGTGGTCTTCTAGGGATTTCTCAATACCCGTTCGGACTCCCTCAATACCCAATCGGGCCTATTTTAGAAATTCGGTTATTTTTCCTCTTAGTTTAGTAAGTGCTGCTTCTCTGATGAGAGAGTCCTCTGAGCGCAACACCTTATAAGCATCCGTAAGGGTCGCCTGATCTTTCTCAATACCCGTTCGGACTCCCTCAATTTTCGCCCGGGCCTCTTCCCCAACTTGTGCAGCCGCCGTTAACACTTCTACTCTAACATCTGTTATACTACTGTGAATCCTGTTTATGGCCTTCGATATAGTTTTATTGATCAGGGCCTTGGTTTTTCTGGTAGTTAAAAAGTCGCTCTCTGTCGGGACGAATCCCCCTTATGCCGGTTCCAAATTCTTTGAATCTGTCACCCAATCCCGATTGGAATTGGAAGAACTACCTGGTCCGTATATACTCATTATTTAAATTAAATTATAATATTGGGCACCTATACTCAATTGGAAATTTCGAGAACGACCGAAATCGGGTAATAGTTATTCAACTTTCTCGCTTGATCATCGAGAATAGAGACCGTAAATTCGTGGATGTGCCCAGTTTCCAAAACTTTCATCTCGGGGTGTGGGAAGTCTAAGGTCACCGTATCCCCAAAGAAACAGTCGCTGGATTGCACGATTTTCAGTAATGTGCTGGGGGATCCGTCTACCGTGTTGTACGATGTGTTCACCCGATCCAGGTGCACCCTGAGAGTTTTCGTGAAGGCGAAGTCCACCGGGTTATCACCGACGTACTCACCCGGGGTAAACACTCCTTTATTTGCAGAGTATGTATCTCTAAAACCGAGTTGAATACCCAACCCCGGGGAGATCACTACCTTATTATTAGGGCTGATGGTCATTGTTGAGAGCCCGGTAGCCTTCGATACTGTGAGGTTGATTATACCGTCAAGCTCTGAGTTGACAAAATCTTTGAGCTGTTTTATTCCCCACAGTCCGTGAGGCAGTTTTACACCAAATTGTTGTTCATCATTCACATAATAAAACCCTTCACGCTTCCCCACATTCTGCCACCCAACCGTGAAGGTGATTGATCTGAGGCCTACCCGGCGTTTTCCGCAGCAGTTGTCGATTGATTTTTGAAGTTCACAACTCTCTTTTTGAACATTAGTGATAGTAGCAAACATAATAATATCTTTCAATAGATACCAAAGCATTTAGCTTCAATTATAATGCAAAGTACGCGGTCGGAGGTAAATACACACACAAAGACGCCGTGAACTCCCTTGTACACCCAACTGTAACGGTCAGACCGGACAGTGGCTTTAGCACCAACTTTCCCGACATCTTTGAACAATATAGGCTGCCCAAGATTACAACAATGGAGGCCGTAAACGGGTGGAAAGCAACACCGATGCAGTTTTGGCAGAACCAAATAAATTTCGCTGTATGGTGCGCAACAGCCGGGTGTGGAGTTTCACATCAAGACCATCTGACATCCAAGAATGTCATGCTCCGAAGTGTCTACAACTTTCACGTGTATTATACTATTAGGAGGATTCTAAAAGAACTAGGTATTTCACTACCTCAAGACGACGGCTGTGATCCCATTTCCAGCACATACGACCGTATGGTGTTTGAAAGAATGTGTAACGAATTTAACGTTTCAAAAGACGCTGACTGGAGACAGAAAGCATTTCCTACCAGCACCGGCCTCGGGGACGTTCTCATTCGGGGCCAGTCCGGGAATTGGACGCAGACTGATTTTAGACACGATCACTCCGGCGACCACATTGTCAGTCGGAACGCCGGGAATTTTGACCCAGCGACGATGACCTTCGGGCCGGAAGTGTCTGGAGGTCGGCACTGCGGCGTCTCATCCTGCGTTTGGTTACCTCCGAAACGGGCTCACGTCGATTACATACAGCAGGCTGCTGAGGTTCAGGACGTGTGGGGTACATTTATGTTAGATAAGGGTCTAGGGTTCACGCAGGCCGGGGTTACTCGCATCAACGACTCCATTCGCACGTACGTCTGGGCCATCCTCGGCGCACAGAAGCAAACTCGCAGTTCTATACTGGGCACGGGAACGGCGTTTGATGCACAAAAACAATTCTTGACACTTGTAGAGGACGCCATCTCAGCTAAGGTGGACATGGAGAAGGCGATCCAGAATTATCAAGACGTTTTGCAGAATGCCAGCACCCCAGTAGACTACGTATTTAGAATAGGTCTTTATATGGCGCCGAGCAATATGATACTACGAGACGACCCGGTTGACGGTTACAATAATCAGATCGTAATCGCCACCGTCAATCAAAAATTCGGCCACAACGGGAACGTGAACGCGGATATCATCAAACACAATCCCCGATTGAACACCAAGACGGTCATAAAAACCTCAAGCCAATCGCGATTGGATGCGCCTCACTCAACACAATCGGGATTGAAGTTGAACCCAGTTCACGAATTGAGTCCCCCCAAGTCAATCGTCAACAGTGTTGAGGGAACACCAATCGAGATTGGAAGCACAACACACGAGGAGGATAAATTAGGCTCGTTGTCGCCTTCGTGGCGATAGGACTACTAGCGCTTTGGTTTTAGGAACTCTCGGGCGGAGAATAGTAGGAGACAGGCGAACGCCACGATTAAAGCCCAAACATTATTGGCAAGCCATACGACCGTTTTTGATAATATAGATAGCTGGAAGGAGAACATACCCCCAATCAACTTTCCGGCTAATTTAGTCAGGAGACTGGCGAGGGATTTTAGTTGTGTTTTTATCCATTCTTTGGTTCCACCGGATGGAGCTGGTGCTGGCGCGGGTGCTGGCGCAACACCACCCGTGACAGATAGAACTAGATATGATATAGATAGAATTAGGGTCGATATAATCATGGTGAAAGCTGTGAGGGCGGTTACTATCGTGACGCCCTTCTCTCTGAACAGAGCGCGAAGACGCTCACCGAGTGTCGTGTCCTCGTGCAGGACCCTCGAAATTGTTTCGCGGCTCCGACTTAATTGTCCGGAAAGTGCCTCACGGTTAGTCGAGGCAGCCTCCAGGCGGGCTTCTCTTTCGTCCCGCAACGACCGCAAGAGTTTGTTGATCCGCTCGGTAGATTCTCTATCTCCACGGGCTTCCCCAAGTTTTCTTTCTTCTAGCGCGATATGTTTGTCCAGCGCCGTGAGTTTGGAGAGGTTATTGACCAGTTCGCCCCGGGTTGTTTGCAGAGCCTTATCGAGTCCCAGGAGTTCGCGAAGAGGTAACGGTGGGTCATACTTTGTGCCGTTTATTTCGTTGACCGTGGTTTCCACTGTGTGAATAGCGTCGGTGGCCACTCAAGGGACCTCGCTGAGCTCGACAGTTTCTATCGCGGCGGCCGTCTTCGCCAGCGTTTCGTCGGTAGACTGTAGGGCCTCTACAGCGGCGCGGGCCGGCATAATTGTTTTACCCCTCTTCCAATCCGTGAATCCTAGTTCGTTATTTATGATTTCACCACCGCCCCGGTTTCCAGCAATGGTGTTCAGCGATAGGGGTTTTCCGGTCCTCAGGTTGACGATCGGGACATTTGATGCTTTTAGTCGCAACCTACCACGCAGATCCAATTCGAACTTGGAGTAGTCTCGGCCGACAGATGGGACCACACCTTTTTCTGCCAAATTGTTGTAGTAGTCGTCTACAGTTGACTTGACTAATTCCTGACTTAGATTAACGGTGTGGGTAGAGCCACTTATTTCCTCCAATCGCGATTGAATTGGAACTGGAGTCTCTATGAAGGGTGTTTCTTCATAATCATCATCATAATCATCGACGTAATTTCATCCATGTCAATATCGTAATCAGCCATACTAATTATGTATTAAAGACAAAACCATACGAGTTTAATAGAGTTACTAAATTATGTCTTCGAGTCAATACGGTCGCAAACTCAATCCATACCGCAGACTGCATGAGCCCCTCGGGGCAAAAGGCGTGAGACAGAGTGTCGTTATTACGAACAACCCATCGACGATCGACCAGAACCAGCAGCTCTTAGTCCGCTTCCCCAACCTCGGAGCTAACGACGTCATTGTGCCGGGGACTGTTCGCCTCGCTTTCACTATTTCGCTGACGTCGACGGACGCGGACCGAACCGTCGTTCAGAACCTGGGTCGCGCCATCGTCAAGAAGACAATGATAAAGATTTCTGGTAATGAGGTGATGTCGATCGACGACAGCGACGTCTACCATTGCTATCAGGATCTGTGGAAGACGGCGCAAGAACGCGAAAACGCGGTCTATCAGGGTATTGACACCAGCCGAAATAAGAACGTAACCAAACTTAGAATCGGGGCTGGTAACAAGGCAGATAATGTCGCGAGCGACAACGCGATCGCGGCCGCTTACGGCAACCGCTTCTACATCCCGCTCGACTTTGAGTTGCTGGAGAGTCACATGCCATACTATCAGAGTGCTTTGGCGGACCGCCTCGAATACGAATTAACGTTCAACGACTACGGCCGTGTTTTCATGGCCACCGATATATTTATCGACGTATACGATCAACAATGTTTCGCTGGAGTACGACATGGTCACGATGCCCGAACTCGCGCGAATGATCAGAACCCAGTATGCCGGGCGCGTTGCCATACTTTACGACCGAGTTCTTCGCCACCGCAAGATGAAGAAAGACAAAAGCGACACATTGTGGAATATTAATGTCAACGTCCCCGCCCGCTCTATGAAAGGTATACTGATTCTCGGTTCGCGCTCGGTGTTAGAAAAACCGACAAATTCTATAACCCCAAAATCACAAAGGTCGAGGTGACGATCGAGGGAGTCCCCAATCAACTCTACAGCGTGGGTCTTCGCGCGCACCAGCAGTGGGACGAAGTCAGAAAACAGTTTGCTTCCGGCTCTAAGCGTTCCCCGGAGGTTGCCGCGGTTGCCAAAGACCTGCAGCTATCGACCGTCTCCCTCGCGGAGTTCCTGACTACCAAATATGCATTATGGCTAGACATGCGAGCCAGCGACGACGACCAAATGTCGTAGCGGACGTCAAGTTGAGAACGCTAGCGAGGGTGTGACGATCCAGATAACCAAAGAGGCGGATGGAAATGGCGAATTGAACGTGTACTTATATATAATTACAGACGCACAACTGAACATCGAAGATGGTCGATACGTATCAGCGATCTACTGATTTTAGCAATCAATACCAATTCACGATTGGAGATGCCCACTCTGCCATAATATGTGGGCAGACAGGATATGGAAAAACGGTTTTCATCCTCGACTTACTCGAGGGGTCCTACCGCGGTGTCTTTCGACACATTGTGATCCTGTGTCCCACTGTGTGGCACAATGATACTTATCAGCGACGCCCGTGGATATGGACCGACCCTGAGGTATACGTTATTGACCCCGGCGACAGGCTTCACGATTGGCTTCGTGTATTCTACCAAAGATTCCAGGGTGAGCCCACCCTATACGTGATTGACGATTGTTCGGCCAAGGCGGCGATGCCTAAAAAGAAGGACATGCTCTCTGAGCTCGCATTTTCTGGCCGCCATGCGAGGCAAAGTGTATGGATCTCCACTCAAAAGTACAACGCCGTCCTCAAGGATCTGCGCGAGCAAACGAAATGGGTCGCCCTCTTCCACTGCAAGGACCGAGACTCATTCGATGAATGTCTTAGAGAGAACGACGTTATCCCAACGCGCGAGGAGTGCCTGGAGGTTAGACAGATGCTTTCGAAAACTAAGCACGCCAGGCTTTTGCTAAAGACTGATCAACCAACTGCTTATAAAGTTATTAATTAATTTTAAGAAAATGCTGAACAATTTTAAGAAAATTAAATGCTGAACAATGCTTAACAAATATTTAACAATGCTGAGAAAATGCTTAACAATGCTGAGCAATTGTTAACAATTTTGTGCTCCGCTGCGAGCTTTGTTGCGAGCATAACGGTGATCATAAGTATCGGGTGGTGCGCTTTTATTGTTTTTGTAAATAAATATAGTTAGACTTATGAGACTTGTCAGTATAGTTAAATTAATTTTAAGAAAAATGAACTGCGACGAACTTCTCGATCATATAATGGAAGAAACCTCAACGCCGACTGCCGACACAGTATCTTTCCTGAAAGATAATGAAACCTCAACTCCAATTTCGATTGGGTTGAGTGCCGATACTAATGAAAATGCTGCGCGACGAGAGCGGCTAGCTGCGCTGGTTGCTGGGGGACAATCGGAGCATTATCTCGGTAGGCGTCTTTCAGTTTGTCAGGTGGATAAGATGTCAGATGTAGAGGTTGATAAAATGTATGCGCGATACGAATCTAGGTTAGGTGCGGAGATGACAAAAACTCTTGGATCAGCGGCTATTCATTTGTACGCAACCGCCGTTAGTATACTTCTCCCTATACCAAACACCGCGGGGTTAATTCGCGATCTAGAGACTGACCCTTTTATAGGACACACTCTCTTAGAACAGCCTGCTGCTCAATTTATCACAAGTTTGGAATGTACTTAGCTCCACTGACAACCGCGTTGACCACGGGAAAACACTGTCAATTTGGACATATATGCCCACGAACTATAAGCCCTAATATTAATATTATAAATGATGACACAAGACACACCTGCGAGAGTGACGGAACCGCAATCCCCGATTGCACCTCCAACAGGGTTGGATTTGAACCCGATTACACCTCCAACCCAATCGAAATTGGAGTTGAACCCGATTACACGACATAAAAACCCAAAAAGACAGGCAGCTGGGCGGGCGGAATTGAAATTGGAGTTGAACCCGATTGCTGTTGAAACAGCAAAACACCCGTTGGCAGATGTTTCTCCCCCAATCCACGAATTGGGGGAGCAATCTCCTACCCCCTATTACCTCAACATTTTTTAACCTACCTGGATTGTCCCGTGGGTTGTTGGTGGTGGTCTGACAGTTGTTGGTGCCCTGTGTGTGTGGAAATACCCTCTATTACACCAATCCTTATCGAAAAAAAAAAACCCCATCAATTCATCCAAAAACAGTTACGAAACACCAATCGCAATTGGGTGCGCCCCATTTAAACATTGATCACGATCACTTTTATATGCAATAATTATAACAATGGCTGAACAAGATGGTAAAAGGATAGTGAATGCGTTTTATCACGCCATGGTGATAACGAGTATCACTGTCGGATATTCCCGACTATTTAAGATGGCATTCGGAGGGTCCACTCCCAAATTGGACGGCAACGCGCGAGACGTAGGGCTCGTGACCATGAATGTAGCGTGCGCAATTTGTACCAGAGATTATCTAATTAAAGCGCCACGATTTGACTGTAGAACAACTCAATATCGCAAAGGAAGCATGGTCGAAAAAACGAACCACCCATCTGGACTGGGTCAACGAAGAGCTTCGCCGCGAGAATCACGCCGCGCCAACTTTCCAGAACGTTGAAGAAGCCAACCGCGAGTACGCGCTGGCTTATCCACAGAAAAGTCTCGATCCAATGAATCCCGAGCCCCGACTTTCAGATTTCTATGTACCGTCAGAGGCCCAAAAAGAGACCGCGAGATCGCGTTCATCATCGTGGGAATGGGTGTGGTGTGTCTCGTCGCATACTATATTCAATCGAGATTTCAAATTAATTAATTTAAAACTTTTTTTTAAATATATATATATATAGAACGATGTTAATTGACGAACTTTATTTTGCTATGATTGATGTAGGATACACGGCCCTTAAACACCGCTTACCTGGTGCAAAGAGTATGATTAGTCTGGCCCGAGATTCTCTCGAGACGTGGCGCGAGGACGAAAAAGCGGCCAAACTTTTCGCAAAGCGGATGTTAGATTCCCCAGAATTCCCTCTCCTGTTCCAACCCAAACGCGATTGGGCTGGAGCGAAACTTCCGCACTGAATGGAGAGGTGACCAGATTGATCGACAAGAAGCCCGTAGATGCCATCAAGTCTAAAAGGGTGACGAGCAAGCCCTCTGCCATCTCGCGCGGGCGACCCGTTGGTTTAGAGGAGCAACGGCTTCCATTGGATGTTGACGTCCGGTATCTCTATCAACCGGAAGAGCTCGAAGGTGGCAGCCGCCGCGCGACTGATCCCGTGTGGTCTCTCAATGTATATCATCTGGATAGATCTATTACCAAACCCGATGAGCCCGTGCTCTACTATTTGACTGATGGTCCATCTCGCGGGTTTGTTCGCGAAGAACTTCTCGCGGTGCCTTCTGACACCCAGCTACCCCCGGATCTTTAGATTGTTAATTTTCTTAAAATTAAAGAGGTTCTGTATGTATTCCGTCTGGTAACACGCGTCTTTTATCGTAGTACGCCGAGAGTCCTAATTTTTGTTGACAGTACGTTTTCATAACACCGTCTTTCATTTTAAATCCTCTATTTTGTGCTACATCTATAATGTGTTTTCCATCTTCTGTAGTTTCACTTAGTACTCGTTTATATTTATCCCAATTTAAATTGTTAGTTCTCTTGGACATTCCTTTCGCAGAGTTTTTATTAATTAATTCTTTAGAATTATCAACAATTATTGGAATTAAATTTTTCTACGAAATAACACTTACTAGATAACGCTATCGCCCTATCTCCGCTGAATTCCATTTTGAAAAGTCCTGGCTCACTTTCGCTCCATTTATCCCAAGCCAACCATTTATTTTTTTCTTTTTCAAACTCGTCTAGTAAGTTAGGTCTAATCAATTCCTCTATTGTTTTTCCACTAACTCCTATATACATACTATCCGTGTCCATCTGTATTAATTCAAAGTCTTCTCTTTTTACGTATTTGTCTAGAAATTCGTAGTAAAATTCCAACATTCTCAATTTAGCTAGTTGATAGACCGCTATTCCGCAGTGGAAGGGTCTCTTTACTGCACACCGGGGTTTTTGGGAAGATAGTTCGTACGCATCTCCTATCTCTTCCAAATCGTCAAAGAATGCAGATCTTAACGCTTTGTCAACACAGGCTTCGTCTTGTGTATATGTCGTATTTAAATGTCTCTCAGTTGCCTCTATCAATTTTTCACAACACGAGTTTCCTAATAATTTCATTATGTCGGCTACTGGTTTCTTATTTGGTTCTATATCCCCCGTTCGTCTTGTGGCTGTAACTTCTTTCGCGAACCATTCGAAGGGTTTACCACTAATATAATCTAAAACACGATGAACTCCCGTTATTTCTAGGCCGTGTTTTAAATACCATTTCAACAGTGGCGCGTACAGCAGCACTTTAGTGGCGGTCATAGATCCCACCAATTTTTTTCCATCTCCTCTTGTTCGGCCAGTATCTTTTAAATATTTTAACATGTGTGCGGGAACTTCATCAACCTCTACTTCTGTTTATATATATTTGGGACATTTCAGAAAACTTATCTTTTAAGTTGTGTGGAACTTCTATATCCACCTACGCAAACCCAAACCAGTCTCCAGATAAAACTCTTTTACAAAACTTTTTAATAAATTTAAGGTTATGTGGGGTATCTATATGGTGTATAGTTTCTCTCACACACGGCATCTCTTTATTTAACGTAGATAAATATAACGCGTTTGCATCGTACCCCAAAACGGCCTTGCAAGGTTTGTTAATTCCTGTGGAATTAGATCTAATATTTGAAACACCGACTTCTGCATATCGTGTAAATATTATTGATGGACCACCAACTAGAGCGTCTTTCATCATTTCGTATGTTTCTTCTTTTGGTGCATATAGAGCATCCTCCGGTATAATAGTCTTTGAAGATTTTTGTTCTTTAATGGTTCCTCTCAATAAATATTGTATAGCTACTCCAAGTAGTGTTACCGCGTCTTTGAAAATATCCACACCTCTGTGTTTATAAAATCCACACATTTTTCACACCGCTTCTAGGAACGGTGCTACATCCAAATCGTTGTAATATTTCAACCAATCTCTGAAAGTTTTCATATTATTTTCTTCGAAAATTCTACGACATTTACTTAATTCTGTTTCATCTATTAACATTTTCCCAGATAGTTTGGAATACCAATTCTCTATATCAGGCAGTCCTGGGTAATCCAGTTTGTCTGGAGAATCGAACCACTCGTAAGGAAAGAAAGATTTATGTCCTTTGCAGTCGTAGGCTTTTATCCAACTATCGTAACTTACACCAGGTCCTAGATAAAGTATTACATCAAGAAATCTAAACTCTGGAGTAAATAGAAATATTGTTGCGTTTGCACGTTTTCCTACCATTACTTTCTTTGTTGTTGATGCCAGTTCGCCTACTAGATATTTCTTTATTAAGTTAATATTGTACTTACTGCTGTTAAAACCTATAACCGGTACTTGATATATCCACTGTTCGATCTTGGTGATTGGTTTTTTTTTTTACGTAAATGTTCTGTATTAAACCCATATCTTAACCATACTTCTTCTCTTATAGCTTTTCCCCTGACTTTCAAATCTTCTACGAATTTTTCTATAAGTTTTGCAGGAAATTTATCACAAATATGAGTTACTGTTCCTGAGAAATTATCTCCTATACTAACGCTTACCGGAACGTGCTCGGCCTCGTATTCTAAACTATTACCGATAGTTTCAAATTCTGGCTGGAGATACGCCTCAAAATCATATACTATCTGATATGGATAAATAGTAGTGTCGCAACCGATCTTTATATCTTTACCCGTTCTTTGGAATTCGCATTCCCACATAACTAATAGGTTGAATTCTTTGCTTCTAATAAATTTATCTCTTCTCATAGTGGATGCGCGTTCTTCTTTTCTATGCTTTGCATGAATCTCGCACCCGTGCCAGTAACATCCGTGATATTGATATACTGTATTGGTTTCTGGACAGTATCCATCTACTGGAACTCCTAAAATATATCTTTCACCCCCGTGTCCACACTGTTCGTGTGAATGTGAATTCCCTCCTGCTTTTCCACAGAGTACATCCAATCGATCGCCCCATAACTGTTAGAACTGTTTGGGTAAAACGCTTTCTCAAACGACGAACGCGGGCGCTCTAAATAATTACCATCACATATTACTTTTGTCTCACCTTTCATACATTTTGGTCCGTGTCTCTTCATATTACTCGCTTTCGTGAATTTCTGTTTGCAATTATCCCAGGCGTAAATTTTAGATAGATTTTTAAGGTTTTTTATCAGAAATGCGTGATTATTAAACAGTCCTATTGTCATTGGTTTATTACCTATTGCCTTATAGTGCGCGGGTACCTTTTTCAACCACCAAACACCACCTTGTGTCGGTTGATATACTTCTATACCGATTTTAAAAAAACTCTTCAACCTTTTTCATATCTGAAAAAGGAATTGGTGAAACCACATTACTGCCGGTGTATTGGTTACTAAGTTCTTTCGCTTTTTCTGTACATCTGTCAGGTCTTTTACCTGTTATATGCATAGCTAGACACCTGCACAGACAAAGGTCATTATACTTATCTAAAGAATACATACCTTTTTTATTCTTCAACCATTCTGGAAGTTCTCCTCCTGCTGCTTCTTTGGATTGTAGTCCCAAATCTATTCCCCTACTGCCCTGTATTAGCTTTATAAAAACCTCTACCCATCTTACAAACTTCCACTTTGTATTTGGTCTGTCTATTTTATCGGACATTATTCGTGTTTGCTCCTTATCTGACAGCCATTTTTTAACGGTTTTCATTGATGATAGTGGTTCGCTACCGAGATTTTTGTGCATTATTATAGTTATAGGTTTTCCATTTTTAATTTCCTCCATATGTTCTAGGTTGTAAGAATATGAATATCTCAAATAAAAATTGGTTGTTAGATACGTAGCGAGTTTATCGGACATGCGTTCAGACTCGTTAATGTCAATGTTTTTACGAAAGGATAATGTAACTACCCGTCTTCCATTTTCTACCTTTTCCAATGTTTCATCATGAGCCCCCAATATTTCTTCACCTTTTTCCACTATCGCGCGAACTATAGATCTTTTCTTATTATTTGGGTGACCTGTGTGTCTAATTTGGGACACATTATTGGTGCTTGAAGGTTTTATTACACTAGCCCTTAACCCCACAATACTTTCCTTTTGAATTCTGTTACAAACTTTCTCTGCTAGTGAGATGTCTTTAAAGGCTCCTCGTTTGTGGGCGCGGGTAAACCTCTTCATAAACGCCTCGTTCTTTGTGGCGTTTATCAGCTTTGTCAACCCCCTAACTCTCAACCGTTTACTATAAGTAATCCCTAGAGATTCGGCTTCTCTTCAAAACTTTCTATTTCTGCTCTAGTTTCTGGCGTTATCATAGTTTCTGTATATATAACCTATGAAATTTATCTGTTCAATTGGACGTGATAAATTTACATCACGTTTTTTTTCACGTCCAATTGAACTTATACATATATATAATGGAGTGTGTGAATTGTTGTAAGACGTTTACGTGTAAAGACTATCTACGAAGGCATCTAGCGAGACGTAGAAAGTTTCCTTGTGTCCCCCCCACAATTTCAATGCCCCAGATGCCCTTGTAAATTCGTTAATGCCCAAACTCTTTGTAGACATAAGCAACTACGCTGCCCTGTGGCTAAAGGTCAGCGGGGTAGACTAGAGCTGGTAGAATTAGTTGCTGATCTGCGAAATAAATTAGCTATATTGGAGGAGAAAAATGGGGTGTTGGAATATAAACTATCACTCGCGGCACATTGAAATTTAATAATTTTCTCCAAAATTCATAAATTTGCTGTCGGATACAATTTTCTCATTAACCAATTTTTGGGTTTTTCGGGGGTGGTGGGGTAGTATAGAGGGGTGGACATGATACCACCGCAGGTGGTATCATTTTGACTCCCTCTATACTACTACGCAAAATATAACTACGTGTTGCGACCAGTGTAGATCCAGATCATCCGCACAGACTGATCAGGATCAGCACTGTTCGCCACTCAATGCTTCTAATAAGCGATGCAGCTCGTTTGCTATTTGATCAGCAGCTACGCTGGTCACAAATAACTTAAGCCCAATTTCTCCAGTCTAATTAAGAAAACAAAAGTTAAATTGTTTGAAACTGTCCACTATTTCTTCACATGGGGAAACTGTTTTTCGCAATAAAATCAATATTGGACAAAATTTCACGAAATAAAAAAGGCTCATTCTTAAGGTTTGCTAAAACTTAAAAAAATATTGTTTTTGCATTGTTTATGTAGCCGTACAATTTGGGCGGCTTTCGTGTAATATTCCTGCCAAAATCACAGGTGAACGAGACAGACATACAACCCACACAATGACCCTAGTGTTTCCACCAGACTGAAAAAGGGGCCGGGCGCTCGTTGTTAAAAAAAAAGACACTTTTTTCACAAAGAAAACAAAGAAAAATCCGGATACTGGTACGTCCGAATATTTGGTTCATATAATGGTACCGTATATTGATAGCCGTGGGAACGAATTGTTATTTCGTGGGAACGAATAGCTAAATTGAGGCAACAAATTGTTAATTCGTGGGAACGAATTGTTAATTCGTGGGAACGAATTGTTAAATTGAGGAAACGAATTGTTATTTCGTGGGAACGAATTAATATAAAAAAAGAACTCTACGTCCCCTGCGGGGCTCCGTAACATATAACTACCAACGTTTTGGCAATGACCATTTTCCGGAACCTCGGTACGATTCCTTCACCTGTGGGCATAGTTACCATTTTCGGGTGTCTGGCATTTCCATCGTGCAATGGACATCATGGCGACAATAGGGGCCACAAACGTGTGGGAGCCTCCCTGGACTATCCCCAATCTACAAGACACATACAATGCGATGGGTAATTTAACAATCGGGGTTAATCCTTACCGGAATTCCGACCAGAGACCTGGTTTGGCCCTCACATACGTCTTTGGCATTTTGTATGTGACAGTTGAATCTTGTTATACCCCTTATGTGAGTATTACGATTATTCGTAATCCTATTTTAGGGGAAGGGGTCAAATTACTTTGGTGTGGTATGGACGTGGCACCAAGTCAGGGTATTCTAATTTCAGGGCTGAATATACATTTATCTCGATGTAAATATTCCGTTCTGATTTTGGCACACCACCCCCCCCCCCCCAATGCATCAGGTTATAATGGGATCGGACCCGTTTTCCCGGCCTTATAAGATAGACCGTTAAACACCAATACACAAACAAACACATACAAGGGTCCGGCTAAAAATAGGTGGGTGGGGTAACATTTAACGAATGGGACATTTTACGATGTGCTAGGATTGAGCCTTCCACCCGTGTTACGTTGACGTCGTATATAGAGGATCTCAAACGAGTTCCCATTTGATATGAGATGTATGAAACGAGTCACGTATACAATTGTGGACGAGTTTCATAAATCTCATATCAAATGGGAACCCGTCTGAGATTCCGTTTATCACATGACTTCACCCTCCAATGAGCAGCCAATGTGGAGATATGCAATACATTTCAGTGAGCACAAGCTATTTACTATTTTCGCATCTAGTTAAAAATCTCCAGAGAGAAAAATGGTTTTTATCCCTGCAAAAGAAATATTATAAATATGCCATATAATAGGTTCATGTCCTTTGTAAACAGTTCATGTTACCAAACGAGAGCACATTCGAACAATTTCAGTAAGTTTAGCGAGTCACTTACGTCAAAACAGCATTGCTTTGTCCCGTCAATGGAAAATGGATCATTTGGCTGAGAGAATGTAATGCTGTAAACGTACAAATGTGACCGTTGACAAAAATGCCATACTTTGAGATTTATTTTAAATTTTCTGTTATATGGCATTTTTGTCAACTGTCACATTTGTACGTTTACAGCATTACATTCTCCCAGCCAAATGATCCATTTTCCCTTGACGGTTCATACGAGATTAGACTAACATGCCATGTCTCTATATCATTTTTAACTGTTATTTTTCATTATCTGACTTTTATCATTTATTATTTACTTTGCGATAGGATACAGTAAAGCCACAGTGACATAAATCAGGAACAAAAATATTTACACAATTCCCTAACATTTGATTGGTCCGTAGCAAGTCTCTGTCGAAAATTTATATCCCAGTAAACTCCCATACCGAACTACTTTCATTAACCGTGAGGCGCAGTTAAAATAATTCTTAAGAAAACGGAAAATAAACAAATTTTCTTTCAAATGCTGGAATTATAAGGAATGAATGGCCTTTTTGTGGAATTTATCCCGCGACTTTTCCAAGTTTATACCCCGATGAATTCCACAAAAAGACCATTCCTTCCTATACTGTCTAATACGACACGTACCTGATGCCAACTATCGTCTGAAGCACAGTGGCGACGCTATGACGTCACCGGGGAAAACCCTAGGATCTATTTTAACCGCAGCAGGCAGCAGGTGCCTAATCCAACAACTGATACATACTGGTGTTACTACTGTGATATGTCTAATACGAAATGTACCTGATGCCAACTATCGTCTGAAGCACAGTGGCGACGCCACACATGAACATCGTGATGCTGATGAGCTCTGACGTCACATTCTCGTCTGCGCACAACAGGTTGGTCAGGATGAACGGAATGGAGATAACCCCGCCAATGGTCATTATCGCCTGCTGCAAATACAAGTAGCGACCCAGTTAATGTTGGGGGCCCATCGATTAGGCGCGCAATATTCTTCATAGGAATACATGTAAGTGTATAATTGTGTAACTACTAAAAAAAAAGTAGATCACCAGTTTAACCTTTCCTACGCTGTTGACGGAAATTGCCGTCTGCTGTTTTTCATTTTTGCTTTGATTCTTAACAAAACACTGGTTTTAACAGCACATGAGAATCGTCTCCACTGGAGACGATTCTCATGTGCTGTCAAAACCAGGTTTTTGTCGATAAATATTGAAAATAAAACATTTCCAGTAGACGTCAACATTTAATTCAGCGTAGTAAGGGTTAAAACATTGCGAGTGCCCGCTATACAGATATAATAATTTAGTACTCTTTAATTCAGTGATAGAGACACTCGTTTGTATCAGAGAGAATACACAGTTGTTTCTGTTAAGCGTTTAAGGATACACGGTTATCGCCCCTAATAGCAAGAGTCGCAGTTAAATCTTTATATAATTGAATGCTTACTTTGCCAGAAAAAAGCGTCATATCTGAAGAATTTACGAAAAAATATGTATAGCTACATGTATATTACAACCTATCATATGGATGTTCAATAAGGGATCGTAGTCAGTTATCTCCCTTTGAATTTGTTTATAGAAATCCGGTCCAAATTGTATATTTAAAAAAATGGGTTTATTGTTTGTAAACAGGGCGAATGTAGCTCGATTTGTTCTGAAAAGGAGCCACTATAGTGTCTTCGACTAGCGTTGATCCAGATTATCGGCAATGTGATCCGGGACTGTGTTATTTGTCACATTCATATTTTCACATGTATTATTAATTTAATACTCTGTTCGTAATCTCAATTTTAGCGCCATTAAGTAAGAAATAAACACTAAAATACAACATAGGACTGGATCTTTATAAATCACTGACTAAGCCCCCCCCCCCCCCTCTCCCCCCCCCCCCCCCCCCCACCCCCCTCCCCCCCCCCCCCCCCCCCCCCCCCCCCCCCCTCCCCCCCCCCCCCCCCATACCTGCAGCCCAAAGAGAAAGCAGAGATGTGCAGCGGGAACATCCTCCACTCCGTATAACACGCTTCTCTCCCTTGTCGCTTGTGCTCTCCCTTTGTTGGTATCGTCTGTCGCGCACGTTTTCGTCATCTTCTCGATCTTGCAAACAAGAAACTATCAAACCTGTAAAAAACAAGAACTGACATCGTTAAAAGAACTTAATCCCCTCGCTGGCAGCTTTAATAATAATAAAAAAGAAATCAAGTCCTCAGTGACCTTGACATTGGGCGGTCGGACGTGGGTCGTATGCAAAACGAAGCACCATCCCTAGACACACATTGTGGTCAAATATTATCAAAATCGGTGAAGCTGTTAATGAGTTATTACAAAATGAAAGGTGTTACTAACGTACGTACATACATGGACTAACGCTATATCCCCTCTTGCCTATCGGCGAGGGGATAAACATGGTGTCAATCCGCGACCATCTGAAACAAATGAGGCGGACACTGGAAAAATGGGGTATCGTCTATCGCGTATGTTTTCGTCATCTTCTCGATCTTGTAACCAAGAAACTATCAAACCTATAAACAAAATGGTGCCAATCCGCGACCATCTGAAACAAATGAAGAATTAAGTGCACCTTTATAATTCTCTGATATAAAGAACAGTTTGTGCCTACTGAGTGGGCATGTACCTTTAACTATTCCACACATTGTAAAAACTAAAAATATCAATTGTGTACATATTATTACGAATAAATATTGGAATCCGTTCCAAAGATGCACATCATTGTAGAAATATGCAAATGAGGCAGGACATTTTTAAATTATTTATAACAATTAAATGCGTCACATTAATGTCATCGGTTGCAATTCCTGTTGTATTGTATCAGATTGTATTACATTGTATTGTACTGCATTCTTCTGTTGTCTATTATATTGCATTGTATTGTATTGTATTGTATCGTATGTTGGTAATATGTGGTCGTGTAGTTTCCTAGATATGTGGGCAATAGGATGAGCTGCCCTCAGGTCACGTGGGTTGATAATTGCACAATGCATGCCTTTCCCCGCGCTTCATGTCGACACATTGTACATGTCTTGATATATATGTTATATATATATATTCCAGGTGGGTTTGATGGTGTAACATATTGTAATGAAATATACTTTACATTCTACATGTACGGTATTGCTTATGCAACTGCAAGACGACTCATTATTGTATTGTTTATTTGATATCGCGTTACCGTGAACCGACTTCTATGTTGTGTATGTCATTTGTGTAAGCATGGCTACACCTGTGCATATACACAGGTGTATTCATGATTACATAAGAATTGCACTCGCCGTTTCTACTTCGTAGAGTCGACACATTGTATATGTCTTGATATATATGTTATATATATATTCCAGAATACAGTCATAATCATCATCATCGCCTGTGTTGTGGTCCATTATAATCAGTGATAAACAATAGGGTATAGTGGTGTATACGTTGTCAACCCTACACGCCTTGTCTAGCAGGCAACCCTGTTACATGAATATATATTTTGATCGACATATTATAACATATGATCATTGCATATACACAATAGAGAAAAATAAATATTTGTTTCCGTTATCCTTATAAGAAAATACAGCCCCTGATCTCAAGAGCAGCAATTCACATTTAATATAAAAGGCATAATAATGCCAATCAACCCGTCCGCTAATGATAACTGAATGTGTATTTTGCCGAAAAATATATAGAATGGGTGGACAAAATATATCTCCATATATTACAACCCGGAATGCGGGAATTCCGGTTTGAAGATAGCAATGAATTCCTCTGTTCACTGGCGATTTGGTTGATGGAATCTTGCTTAACCAATTTCATGCTGAGGATACGCCCATGTTTGTGTAAAATCCCAAATATTGCCTTTATACGTGCTTAACCGCAATGAGTACGGCCAGTCGTCATAACATATACTTTAATTGAGAAATAACAAAAATAAAATATTAAACAATCATACATGTAAAGGTGTATTCCGAAGGTAATACATTAAGGACCCGTTCTATACCTGATCATCGTTTGATTCAAAGAATAATTGCTTCGTAAACGTGATGGAATATATGTATAACATATATGTGAATACTGCCTCATTACTGGAGAACGGACTCCTATCAATTATATTACATCAAACTGTAAAATATGTCAGTTTTCTGGACATGTTTGTGCCTGTGTTTTTAACAACATGAATCACCATTATAATTACCCTCATACGCAGAAAATCGCTCAGTGTATCACTTTTACCTGGCCATCCACACCCATATATACCCACTACTGTACTATGTTATTAGCTATACATCCAGTGACATGTAAGCAGTTACCTGAGTGTATTCGCCCTGCATGGTGTCTACTCACCTACTATGCGAGTAAATGTGGCTTTACCTATGGGCAACGTGAACACTAACATAGGCGTCAGATTGAAAAGTTTACACATCAAAATGTATTTTTTGATTGATGGGAGAAATACTCCGATATCTCGTCATTTGTATAATTTGCTGGCATAATATTTATAGCTTGCCGTTGTCATATCTGTCTATTAGTTATTGCACCAAATCTTATTTGGTTTACTGTCATATTATTTGCTGTATGTGTCAAACGCATGAAGTGGTGAAATTGTACGATGGCTTGTACATACAAAGATGGCGGAGATGGCAACACAATGCTCCATATAGTATAAAGTAACAAAACAATATTCATATATGCGTAGACAGTGACGAAATAGATTAGCAAAAATAAATTCAGCTGCATGTCTAAACTCAACTGTACCTATAATATGCACCGTTTGAAAAAGCTGCGCTTAGTGAAATAAATGTGTAATTATACTGACAGAAACTAGCGTTGCGATGCTAGTTTTTATTCAATCAATGGTAACTAATTTAATTTAAATTATTTCTACTTGTGTCTACAATGTAAAATGGAACAGTAGAGACGGTACTATAAGTTATAACGTTGTCAGTTCACAAGTCACGTACAAAAAGTTTACTTTTCGCAAAGTATGCTTACCTTTCAGATGAAGTAGTAGCTTAAATGCAATATCAAATTTCCTCTCCTGTGTATAACAGTCTATGACAGTAATGAGTCTAACTCACATAAAACACAGCATCCTTGGACCGGGTATAGAAGGTGTTCGAGCCCATTCCCACCCTTAAATATAAGCCGGAACGAAACGTCCTTCAAATTTCTCCAACCACAGCCAGATATAGGTCATTTAGGCCATTTTTTTTTATTTGTTGGTTTACAGATCCGCCGACCCGATTTTTGACAATGTGGAAAAAAATAAAAAATTTAATTTACGATTTTTTTTTAGATTTTTTTACCTCCGATCCCAAAAAAAAAATAAATAAATGTTTTGTTTTCTTTTTTTTGCTGTGCCGAGAAAAGTAAGTGGCGGAAACCGGATCTTAGCAGCAGCGACAACAACAACAACCTGCGAATGGACGATTTGATTTGATATATCTCCTTTTCATGATTGAATGCGTTGGCGATTCTTTTAATTACGCAGAATCTTCTACATAAGTTGCTCAAGTTCTTAAATATTTCAACACATCATTCATTGGTATGTGTGCTACACCTGCCTTGTCATACTTTATATTACCTTGACCTTTTGACCTTCACAGGGCTGCTGAAAGGACTTAGCAATTTCGGTTAACCAGTTTGTCACAGTTTCTCAAACTGGCCATAGCATCTACATAAGTTGCTTAACTGCTTCAATATTTCCATACTTCATTCATTTGCATGTATGCTACACCTGCCTTGCCATACTACATATGACCTTCACCCTTTGACTTAACACTTTTGGTTCATCCGTTTGTCACAGTTTCTTCAATATGCCACCGGTGGCATCCGCGTTCGACAGACTTTCTTTTTTTTTTTTCTTTTTTTTTTTTATATCCCCGACCGACCCAACCCTGTGCCAAAAAGAACAAAAAAAATGAAAAAACTTTTTTTTATTTTTATTTTTTTCCGACCGACCGACCTGATCTCGCGGAAAAAAAATCCGTAAACCAACAAATAAAAAAAAACTGGCCTTACAGTCGAATAAACACACACTGAATATGATACAATGTATGCTACATCATTTGATATGAGACACGGGGAATTGTAATACAGGCTTCATTACTCGTTAGTATGGATACAATGTACATGTAAGCGTTAAAACTGCTTGCTATCATATTTACCAGTTGTTCATTACAAGCTGCACGTTTTCCGCTTTATAGGCAATCGGTTGCACTCTCTGCACCAATCAAAGGTATAAATTTGCTGAATAACGAGTCCATTTCGCGCACTAAAATACAGCAATTATCTGCAGGGCGTTGACGTTCATACTTCGCTATAAGTAGTAAGGAAAATTTTTTATACTCTACATAGTACGATACATCCGCATCCAGGGATCTGGGGCCCGTTTCACTAAGTAAATTCTTTATTTAAAGAGGGTAACCAAGTTGGCGTGCACCAATCTTCCCTAGGGCCCTCTCAAACACAAAAACATATTTACAGTGAACAGGTTATGGCATGTATAAAACAAATGATGCAACCCAACTGCCACTAGCTACACGTAGCTGGCAAACGTTGGGTTGCTTGCAATACGCAATTTTAACATGATAATTTATGACAAAACCGCGCTTATTGTCTCAGACACGAGCAAATTGCAGATGCTGACCTACCCGAAACTCATGATCAAATACTAATATACCTACAGAGTCCGTTCGGTGTAGACATTAGTGATTAAATGTTAGTGACTGTATAACGAACAATAATGACCCAGATCAGACTGTGCTTATGCGAACGACGGTCAGGGTCAACATCAATTCGTCGAGACAATAAGACCGTTTTTGCCATATCAAATCGTAATATCCCTAAATACCGGGAGACTCGTCTGTCTACACAGCTATAAACCGGGAACTGTCTAAACGAAGGATATCACAATATAACTAGAGCAGCTGAAGCTGCATCAACGGTTTGAGGCTTGATGTACTGACAAACGTACACTGGCAAAGTGATTAGAAGACATTGCCAATGACGAAAACATATGAAACTCAAATAAAATTGATGCAATTCCAATGAAACTGAAAAAATAAAGTTTTGTATTTTCAGAATCGCTTGACTATCCTAAGCATTTTTCATTATATAACGTTCTACGAAATGTGTACCGTTAACCCCCTAGTCTGACATTGAAGTTGAGACGATTCTAAAGCACTCACAGCATGTCAGTTCGTATATAAAACCAGTGTCTGATACAGCCCACCATACCTGTCTGGCCTCCACCTCGAAGTTTGTCAGCTGTACACATTGTTCTAGGCGGCTAAGTTTATATGCTCGTTCTCAAACTTCAAATGCATGTAGCTCGCGCATTTGAGCAGATAGCTAAAAACTACCAGTGATCCGGAGATAGAGAATTTTATTGGCTTTTTAATGCAAAAAAAATATTTGAAATCGGTTGAATAATAAGGAAGTTATGACCATTTCAATTTTTTTTAAAAACTTCAAATGCCTACAACTCTCTCATTAGGGCAGATAGCCAAAAACTACCAGCGAAACGGAGATAGAGAATTTTGTTGGCTTTTTAATGCATATTTGAAATCGGTTAGATAATAAAAAAGTTATGACCATTTCAAATTTGAAAAATTGAAAAAAAACGTCCAAGTTTGAAAGACAATAGAATCAGAACTATTCAAGCCATTGCTCTGAAAAATATCATCTTCTGTGCGGATGAATGTCCCGCGTGACGCTGTCAAAAAATTATGTTGCTGAGATTACTGTACAAATTGGAAACTGTTTTCAAAGACCACCCGTTAAAATAAAATAAAAATCTGAAATTGTTGATTTTTTTTCATTTTTCTCAATTTCACATGTCTATAGCTCTCTTATTTGAGCAGATAGCCAAACATTGTCAGAGAAACGAAGATAGAGAATTCTCGCAGCTTTACAATTCAAAAAGAATTTTTGAAATCGGTTGGAAAATAAGGAAGTTATAGGGAATTATATGATATATGACGTCACTTCCGGTTTCGTAAAAAGTGACGTCATGAGAATTCTGAAAATTGCGTTATTCTCGTCTCACTGTTGATGCGAATCGGTATGCAAAATTTGAAGTCGATCCGACCAGCGGTTTGGGCTGTAGTCTCGACGGCTGAATAAAAAGAAAAAAAAAAAAAACCAACGAAAACAAAAGGTTTGAGGAATCAAATTCCTCAAACCTAATTAGGTTTGAGGCGGCTTTCAGCTGCGCCGAAAACCTATTGTATTCGTTGTTTTTTTTTTTTTTTTTTTTTTTTTGTTATTCAGCCGTTCAGTCTACAGCTCAAACCGCTGGTCGGATCGACTTCAAATTTTGCATGCCGATTCGGATCAAGTGTGAGCAGAGAATCAGAGATTTTCAGAAATATCTTAATGCCACTTTCCACGAAACCGGAAGTGACGTCATATTTTCTATAACTTTCTATAACTTCCTTATTTTCCAACCGATTTCAAAAATTATTTTTGCATTGGAAAGCTGACAACATTTTCTATCTCGGCCTCGCTGACAGTTCTCGGCTATCTGGTCAAATAAGAGAGCTATAGGGATTTGAAGTTGAAATATGTACATACTTTTCAACGATTTTGCCGAATTTTTGCCGAATTTCGGCTGATAACGGGTGGTCTTTGCAAACGTTTTCCAATTTGTACAGTAATGTCAGCAACATAATTTCTTGCCAGTGTGATAGGGGAGTGTCAGGCGCATAAAACATGATAATTTTCAGAGCTCTATCTTGACTACTTCCGGTTCTATTGGATGTCAAAGATGAACGTCTTTTTTTTCAAGTTTTTCAAAATGAGCAAACGGATGTGACGTCAGCTTCGTTATTTATCAATAGATTTCAAAATTTCTTGCTGCGGTCGATATTTCAGTAGCTAAAACTTTCCCGCTTTGTGCCCGGCCTATGGTGAAAAACAAACGAAAACTTCACTGGCGGAATATTGCACATATGTAATTTCCGTTTTATTAGGTGTATTTACAAATGGCGTAAACTGCAATCTAGGGGCGATAACTATCGAAAAATAATCATCCGCTGACTTACGGGCTCCCTCCATCTACACCAAACCGCTGGTCGGATCGACTTAAAATTTTGCATGCCGATTCGAATCATGTGTGAGCAGAGACTCAGAGAATTTCAGATATCTGTTAATGCTACTTCCCACGAAAACGGAAGTGACGTCATACTTCCTATAACTTCCTTATTTTCCAACCGATTTCAAGAATTCTTTTTGCATCGGAAAGCTGACAAAATTCTCTATCTCAGATTCGCTGACAGTTTTCGGCTGTCTGCTCAAATAAAAGAGCTACATGCATTTGAAGTTGAAAAATGTACATACTTTTCAACGATTTTGCCGAATTTCGGCTGATAACGGGTGGTCTTTACAAACGTTTTCCAATTTGTACAGTACTGTCAGCAACATAATTTCTTGCCAGGGTGATAGGGGAGTGTCAGCCGCATGAAAGATGATAATTTTCAGAGCTATATCTTGACTACTTACGGCTCTATTCGATGTCAAAGATGAACGTATTTTTTCAAGTTTTCAAAATAGAGCAAACGGATGTGACGTCAGCTTCGTTATTTATCATTCGATTTCAATTGTTTTTGCTGTAGTCGATATTTCTGTCCTTTAGCTAAATCTTTGGCTGAGGATCGAACCCGGTATCCCTCGCTCCGAGCCCATCGCTCTACCTCTAAGCTAACCGGCCCCCCATCGGTGTGATGATGCGAACACAATAATGTTGGACTGTTCATTCTAAAACTTCAGAAATTCTTTTTGCAACCGATAGTTTACACCTTGGGCTAAAGCTTAGTTACACATGAAATCAATGTTTGAGGCTCAAACCGTTGATGCAGCTCAAGCTGCTCTAGTTAGTCTATTATTTCGGTAACTCGTGATATAATAACCATACACATTGGGATATCATTTCTTTCCGGCAATCTCCATATTTCATTGAGATTTCCCAAAACAAACGACGTCACAATAAATAGGGTTATTACGGCTGTTTTGCATGTAATTTATGGACTGTATTTTTATGATACTGGTGGTGGCGGTGGGTCCATTTAATGACATCTACTGACATTTCATCCATGACGAACATCGAGCTGTGAATACATTTATGCTGCTCGCATTTCGAATGTTTAATGGAATGCTGTTCCATATAATGGCACCAGAGTAAGACAGACTACCTTTAAATAATTCTGTTTTAGGTCTAGGAACATGCAGGGCCTCGTTTGTCACAGATCGTAGTGTTATGTTAGTGTTCTCCAGTCGTGTTGATTGCATAATAAACATTTCACTTAAATATGCGGGAACTAATCCATTGAGGGTTTTGTACATTATTTTAGCTTTCTGCAAAAATATAGTTTCATCAAAACTTAAAATTTGTAGTCTTGTCATTGCTGTAACTAAATCGGAATACTCGGTACCAAGAATAATTTTGCATGCACGCCTTTGCAATTTTATAATTTTTGCTCGATTTTGATTTGATGAATTAGACCAGATAATACAACAGTAGTCGAAATGAGGCTGTACATAAGCTTTTTAAAAGAGCAATCTATGCTCTACAGAGAGGAAATAGCTAATTTTTGATAGCAACCAAAGATAAGAAGATACTTTTTTAGAAACAAAGTCAAAATGGTCATTCAAAAGCAGATTTTCATTAATTTTTAGTCCAAGGATTTTATCGCCAGTAGTGACATCCAAATTTATATTATTATATGTCAAGTGAATTTCATTTTTATCCAGTATTATTCTTCTCTGCCTGGTTGAAATAAGCATCACTTTTGTTTTGCTAGTATTTAAAAGCATACCATTTGTTTCGCACCACAGTTTCAGTTGATTTAATGCTAAATGGAAATTAGATTCCACCTCATTAATGTTACTCTGGATATCATTAAACTTCTTACGATAAGAAATTATCGTACGAACTTCTTAGGCGCATTTTACCGTTTCACTAACGTCAATTTCGTGTGAACTTTATTGCGAAGTTCGTAACTTTCCTCGTAAGTTTGCGATAGGTATTGGGCTGTCGTACGAAGATTTTTTAGCGCAAGTGTCACGGCCGCCATACATGTATTTCATGAATAACATCGCCATAAAATCGGCCGTGCATATTTCGCCCTATAGGTTTCTCCCTATACTTCCGTCTGTCTGTCTGTCCGTTTTGGCATTACTTAGTAATACATTACCATCACTACTGATCGTACGTCCGTTCGTCTGTTTATTTTGTTTTTAAGTGTTGGGATGTCCATCTGTCTGTTCGTGTGTTTATTTTTTGGAAGTTTTTGTAAGTTTCTCAAATCACTTATAGGGGCCCTAATGCGTAGACAGACCGGATTATCTAGCTTTAGCTGCTTCTCAGTTAGCCAGCAAATGCAACCCAGATGTAACGTGGCTTATAGAGTAGTGGCTCACTATACTTGTAGCTGTTGATCAGTTAGTGCAGCAAATGCAGCCTGATATAACGTGGCTTATGTAATAGTGACTCGCTATACTTGTACCTGCTGATCAGTTAGGCCAGCATATGCAGCCTTATATAACGTGGCTTATGGAGTAGTTACTCCCTATAATGTTACCTTCTGATCAGTTAGCCAGCAAATGCAGCCTGATCTAATGTGGTTTAAGGAGGAGTGATATATTATAATTGTAGTGTGGTGTAGGGGTGAAATGGATGAAAACACGAATCAAATATTTTCAAAAGTAATATGTATGTAATGTGTTGTCATATTCAGCCCTGAAATTAGAACCCGATCTGGTTCCAGGTCCATACCAAACCAAAGCCACTTGGCCCTTTCCCCGCCACAAGATGTATTGCATATACTAAGATGGCCAATACGGCAACTCCATGCCCCGTATAGTATACAGTACAAACTAAAGCAAAGACAAATCACATTTGAAATCATCAAAGACTCAAGCACTTGAAACTTTGCAGACATTGGTTACCCTGCGCTGCCTAGCGAAGGGTGAGTTCTACTCCGAGGCTGGCGACATCCACGGTGTCTCTAGGAGTTCGGTTTCTCGGTGTATTAATGATGTTGTCTCAGCCATCAATAATCGACTGGACAACATCAGTTTTCCAACCGAGGAATAAGACCTGGCCAACTGTAAAAAAAAAAGCTTTTATTGTGTGGCCAGGATTCCGAACACCCTGGGCGCCGTGGATGGGACACTCAGTGTCAGTCCAATTCACTTTCCTGGTTTTCAACTTGCTGGACTAAGGCAGTTGATTTAACAGCTGTCGTCTGATTGTCAAAGTCGGACCGGATTTTTACATTCAAAGGGCTTGATGGATTTCCAATACTGAAGAATTCTTAAGAAGTTCGTAACTTAAGAAATTTTGTACGCACATGTTAGTGAAGCGCACGTAAGAAGTTCGCAAGAAGTTCGTACGAAAAGTATCGTAGACGTAAGAAAGTTCGTAGCGTAAGAAGTTTAGTAAAACGGGCCCCATGGATCCAAATACAATGTAAACGTATGGGGATCGATTACTCGATAACTCGAATATCTAGGGTATGTGAAAGTTATCGTTCTTGATCCTGGGAGGTAATATGACTTCCCTTACCGTTACCGATTCCTGCGAAAAGGGATCTTATGATCGTTGATAGAACGATGTATACCTCGAAATATACACGTGCGTATTCGTCGGTAATTCTCTGTTCGTACGTCGGTCCGTCCGTCCGTCCGTCCGTCCATGTGGACGTTCATCCGTCCGTCCGTCCGATCGCTCGATATTAGCGAGACGGGACAGACCAAAATGGCGGACGAGTTCGTATTAATTGTCGATTGATCATCATTATCGACTGGCCAACAGCGTAGACCAAAATGACGGACGTTCAGCGCGTTCCCCTTCGAACATTCATACACGGCTAGTACGAGCTATTAACGGTACTCTATTAATATAATATTGAATAGTGTAGACCCTGATCGTATAGTCCGTCGATTGTTTGTCAACATATTTCGTACTTTACGGACGTACGTTAAATTTCGTAATTCTTTTTTCGTCCTAAGGTAATATAATCATTGTACATAGTTTATTCGAAACATAGGCTGACAATGGAATCGAATTTGAGTTAAGCCGGCTGATTGTTTAAATCGATCGGTTTTCAATGTATCTTAAATCAATAGTGTCCAACATTGATGCGGGATTTAGTCCAGGCATTTTAGAATTTGGCAAGGAAATTTTCGTTAACAAGCTATTTTTTTCGAAATAAATTCCAGAAAAATATACTGAACAACACAAAAAAAGTTCCCTGGTTTTCAGTCGGTGCTTCCAAAATGGCCGCCAAAATGGTCGCCATATCATGCATTTTACTGTTATATATTGAACAAAAATATAAAATATATTTTCCATATATTGAAAAATATAAAATATTTCACTGAGGGACTTATTAAATAAAGCTAATTTTTTAGTAACATTATTTCAAGATGGATGGTAAAATGGCCGCCAATATGGCCGCCAAATCACACATTTTACTGATTAATATGGAAAACAATATGAAAAAGGTTATCCATATGCTGAAACAATATATAATATAACGCGCAGGAACATATCACTTAATGCTATTTTCTGACAAACGTTTTCTTCAAGATGGATGGTAAATATGGGCCTCAAAATGGCCGCCAAATTATATGTATTAGATTTTATATGTATATCTATTTCTTTAACACCATTAATAAAATATTCTGATGTTCGTACGACATATCCCCGTATTTCCCATCGGAACTGTCTAAAATATTCCTTCAAAATGGCCGCCAAGATGGCCACCAAATAGTGTTTTTATGACTATATATATATATTTAAATAGCTTGTAAAAATATATTTCATGTATGGCAGAAATATAACATATGCCTAATACAATGAGCCACAAATTAAGGTTCGGATGTTCTGGCGCAGTTGGCTTGAATATGGCGGACAATATGGCCGCCATATATATATATTGTGTCTCGTTTCTTAATAAAAAATTGTGACACGTAGCATGGCAGCTAGTGATTTCACCTTATCCGTGTGACGTAGAGTGACGTCGGCGAATGTCTTTCCTGTCATATTCGCCATCGCCTGCTGACCTATCTGGACAGCGGAGTCCCAGTTAACTGTCGCGTCAGCTATAATCCCAGTGGCAACTTCGATCAATACGTTCGAATCTCGATCAGCAAAGGACGGATGAGCTTCCATCCATTCAGTAAAGCGACAGAGATCCGCGGTGGCATTGATTTGGTTGGATGGCCGTAGATCTTTGTGCTGTTCTGACGTTCCCGTTTGCACATCAGTGAACTTCTCCAGTGCATCACAAATTGGGACACATCGGGGGAGTGCGTGGACCCATTTTGTCAATGTACTATCAGTCATTCCGCGACGCCGTGTCATGCCACCAGATGTCTTGAGTTGTCGCATAAGGAACTGCTCAATCGTTTGATCTGTAAACACGCCATTCCAAAACTTGTACGTTCGCCGTATTGTGAAATAACCCTTCTCTGTGTACTGCTTGTACTCATCCGCTGACATTAGGTTATCGAGCTTCTCCGTTTGTTGGACATACAGATGAGCTGACTTAGCATATGCCAGATGTCCCGCTGCATGGAAATGTGGCAGCATCCGTCGAATACAGTATAGATGGATTAGCCAGTCACCCGTCCTCTCGGCCGGTATGAACATATGAATGATCGATACCTGTTGATGGTACTGAATCCAAAGTTTGCCTGTTCGATTACTGCTAGATGCAGTGTCGCACAGTTCTGAAATCCTGTCAGCAATTTGTTGCGCAGACTGTTCATCCACAACCTTATCGTGATCATGGTTACTGTGAAGCAGTGATGCATACAAAGTCCTTATGCGTTCGCTGTCAACATCTTTTGGGAAGCCGTCTGTCGTCAACAACACGCGTGTGAGTGCAGTTTGTGTTAGGAAGTTAGCGCGCAATGCACGCGAGTATGCGTGTCCGCTCAACATGTGTACAATTGAGCCCTTCGCATAAACGGTTTCCCACAGCTCTTCAATGCCACTGCCGGACATAATGTTGTTTTCTTTTTTTCTTTTTCAGTTTTAAGTTTTTTATTTCCATACATAGTCATATACAAACAATACATGAGTTACAAGCAGTTTAACAGCATGCATGTAAATAATTATAGATTATAACGTATTGTTCATACATGGTTAGGTTTTATTTATTAAATAATGTTATGTAGATGAGATAATAGAGTTGAAAATGAGATATGGTGAAATAGGTTTAGTGAATAATAATTGAGCAACACACCACGATACAATACTATTACGGTATATGTTGTTTTACATACCTGTAATATTTGTATGTATACTCAGAAGGTTCGTGTATCTCTAAATGAGTGTTAGTCTAATTGGATAACATTCCATTTTCGTTCATGAACTATGAGCTTATTTCTATTCTTTACAATTTCTTTTCCAATATTTTGTGTTGCCTTTAGGTAAGACATGAACTCTATAAATTTAGGTTCCGTGTTTCGTAATTTACATGTATATATAAAGTATTTTCTAGTGTGATAGAAAAGTTGAAAAACTTGTATGTATGTACACCACCAAAATGCTTCAAATAGTTTAAATATAGTACTTTCCATTTTCCGTGATTTTCAGTTTCTGCAAGTCTTTTGACCCATGTAGCCTTTAGTGCATCAATACACGATTCTAATTATATCATTTTTAGCCCGCCTTCTTCGAACGTTTTAACAATATTTTTCTACTCATTTTATCAGGCTTTGAATCCCAGTGAAAATCAAACATAATGCGTATTATTTGCTTTAAAGTCTCCTGCTCCGGATTGTCTAGAACTGTTAAAGGGAATATTCATTTTGGAAATGCAAAACTTTTAATGACAGTTATTTTACCTAGTATGGTGAGCTTTCTTTTTTTCCATTAGCCTAAACATTGCTGAAATTCCTTTATTTTAGGATCTATGTTTAAATTATGCACTTTATTTTTATCATTACAAAAATATATCCCTAAAGTTTTGGCGATATCTGCAGTCCATGAAAATGGTTTATCATCACAGTACGTAGTTGTAGAGTTCTTCGTCGAACCTGTTCAAATATTGACTTAGAATAGTTTAAACGTAAACCTGAAATGTTTCCAAAATTATTTATTGTACTAATTAATATTTTGAGAGATTGTCTGGACCCATCCATGCAAAATGTAGCATCATCCGCGAACATAGTATTTTTTATTTCTTCACTATTTATATTTATTCCTTTTATTAATTGATTTTTTCGGACACTGTGTGAGAGTGTTTCTATTGTGATAATGAATAAATAAGGAGATAATGGACATCGTTGTCTTACTCCTCTTCCCAAGCAAACAAAATCTGAAAGATAGCCATTATTTGTTACACAACTAGATATATTATGATAAAATATTTCAATCCATTTGATTAGGCTGGGTCCGAAGTTTAGAAAGGTTAATACCTTAATTATATACTCATGGCTTATACTATCAAATGCTTTTTCAAAATCGGCGTATAATAGGATTCCTGGTATATTTTTATCATTTGCGTGTTCAATTACTTCGGATAAGAACCTTATATTTTCTCCAATATATCTACCTTTAATAAATCCTGTTTTTGAAGAATCTATTAAATTATTTAATACCTTTTTTATTATATTTGCAATGGCCTTTGTTGCTATTTTGTAGTCGATATTTAGCAAACTTATTGGTCTCCAGTTGGCGAGGTGTGTTGTATCTTTGCCTGTTTTTGGAATTAAATTTATAACACTTTGTTTTTGTAGTGTTGTTAGTTCGCCTTGCTCCATCGAAAAGTTTAATTATTTTACTAAATGGATTTTTATGTCATTCCAAAACATTTTGAAAAATTCTACAGTTATTCCATCCGACCCAGGGCTCTTATTGTTTTTCATTTCTTTTAAGGCATTATAACATTCAGCTCCTGTCAATATACCTTCACATTTACGTTTCTCCTCATCATTTAACTTATTATTATAATCATTTGGGAAAAAAATCATATCAGAATCTGTACATTTTTTTTTCTTATATAGTTTTTCATCTAGTAGACTTTGTTCCTTGCCTGTAACAAGTTTTCCATTTACAGTTTTCTTTCAAATTTTCTGTTTTCAAGCTCCGCAAAGTATTCTTTTCTTCAGCCTCCACCCAATTTACTTTCGATCGAAAAATAATACTTTCTGCTAGTCTTTTGTAAATTTCTTCGCGACTGTTTTTACAATTATTTAATTCATTGATTGCTTCAGGTGTTTGAATATTGTCATTACTTAATAGATCAATTTGCTGCTATAATTTATTTTCGTCTGTTTTATCTTTTCTAATACGTTTTGTTGTATATTTGATAGTTTCATTTCTGGTTGTTCCTTTAATTAACTCCCATGTTATAATCATTTTCGAAAATAATTGAATTATTAAATTTAAAATATCCTGGGCCTCTAGGCTGATCATTGATATTTATCATGATTTGTATCAATGAATGATCTGTTTTTATACTACATTTGATTTCACTTTTAGAAACAGTATTCACCAAATTGTCCGATAGTAAAAAAATAATCAAGTCTACATAGGACAGGTGGTCTAGAATTAGAATGCCATGTATATTTGTTTTTGGTTCCGTGTTTTTGCCTCCATATATCAGTAAAATCATATTTTTCTATAATATTTAACATCATTTCTCTGTTCTGTTTGTTTGTACTTTGTAATCCACCTCTTTTATCCAAATCAAAGTTTAGGACAACATTGAAATCACCACCTATAATAATTCGCGAATTTTCATTTTCGGAAATAAAATCTTCCTGTTTTTAAAAAAATGTTTTATCTTCGATATTTGGCTCATATACATTGATAAGCAGAATCCGTTTATTGTTTATATCAATTTCAATTGCCTGAATTCTACCAGAAATTATTTCTGTGTATTTGAGAACATTATATGTTAAATTAGAATTAAACAGAATACAGACTCCTTCAGAGTTGCTTGCCTTTCCACTAAAGAATCCTTCTGCCCCCACCCCCCCCCCCCCCCAGTCAGTTTCCCACTCCTTTCCTATTTTTATTACTGAATGAGTTTCCTGCAAAAAAACATATCGCGTAATTGTTATCCTTGAGCCACTGGAATATTTGAGTCCGTTTTAACTTAGATCCTAGTCCTCGGACGTTTAAAGTGCATATGTTAGTTGCCATGGAGAGTTAGGGTGAAATGATACATGTATACCCTGTACTTAGCTGATAAAATGTCTACTGATATTATATCGCGTTGTTCAAAAGAAGGAGGATGGAGGTAAGACCAGAGATAGGTGATTAGAACAAAGTAAGTTATCATAAATACCCTCATCTTACAGGGAGATGTTGCGATTCTACTTGATTATATGAAGTATGGAGTACATGGTTAAACATGCAGAATGTGTTTATCATGTAAGATATTTGTCCACAATGAAGGAAGAAAATCTTATAAAAATGGATATATGGTGGACAATGCTTACCACAATATGGCTGTGCGAACATGTTTTACCATATGAAATATAATATATTCATCAGAGAAATATACATTTTCATATGCCCTCTCTCAGTTTCGGCATGACACATTTATAAGTAGATCACAAAGTAGATTCAGTGCGAACAGTGAGATCCGTGTGCAGACAGCGAATAGTGAGATCCGTGTGCAGACAGCGCAGATATAAAAGAAAAACAACTTTTACCGCAAGTGTTCCGTTTCCAGCTTGAATAGAACACACGAAACAACATGAACACACAATACCAACATATGTATACACACATATACATACATATATATACACACATATACACACATATACTGAGCAAAACTAGAAACGTCCCTCCATGTTTAAGGAAAGATTCATCAAAAACCAAAAGGGTTACTTTTAAAAATCAAAATGGAAAAACAAGTTCATTCATTTCTGTATCAAAGCCAATAAATTGCATTTGGATATCTTGTTAAATATTCGAGAGATAACCGGCCAAGGGCGGTAGGGGTCAAAATCAAAAATCACAAAAACTCAGAAATGTGTTACTTAATGTTTAGAGATGGAATTTCAATAATTAATGTGGCAAATTCAGTAAATCTCGTTAGTACCGAGTGTGGCCACCATTTGCATGAATGCATGCAATGATCCTAGGCCGCATCGACGTGACGTAACGCAATACCAGTGCGTTGGGCAAATTCCTCCATTCCCGTTGTGACGCCCGTGTAAGATCGCGAACATTGTCAATCTGATGGTTAGCTCGTGCTTTGCGGCCCAGCTCATCCCATATGTGCTCAATGGGATTGAGATCCGGGGAGACCGCGGGCCATGGCATGACGTCGACGTTGTTTTGCTGTAAGTATTGAGTGGTGACCCTGGCTACGTGAGGGCGGGCATTGTCGTCCATCAATGTCACACCAGGACCATGCTGACGGATAAATGGTAAGGCATGTGCATTTAGCACATCTCCAACATAACGTTGTGCATTGATGTTGCCCTGTACAACAACCAAATCTGTCTTCCGGTTTCCCATGATCCCACCCCAGACCATTACGCTCCCTCCCCCAAACCTGTTCTTCTCAACAATGCAACAATCGGTGAATCTTTCATTTTTACGCCTGTATACCCGTAATCTTCCGTCAGCATGACTAACTGTGAACCGAGATTCATCGGTGAACAAAACTCGGTTCCAGTCTGCCCTTCTCCAGTTCAGATGACGTCGCGCCCATAACAGTCTGGCAGCACGGTGACGTTGGGTCATTATCTGACCAGTGTACGGGCGGCGTGCCCGGATTGGTTGGGCGTTACGACGTAAACGGTTGCGAATGGTCTGCCCTGAGACACCGTATCGCCTAGCAGTGACTGTGGCTGCCAATCGACGTTGACGTAAGTGCGTCAACGTAATGTAACGATCGGCTCTAGCCGTCGTTACACGAGGCCTACCAGGTCGCTGCCGGTCGTGAACAGCCCCAGTCTGCTGGTACCGGCTGCAAGACGATCAATCGTCTTCCGACAGCAACCAAACCGAGGCGCGACCGCCCTGGCGGCCATCCCACCCACGCAAGCATCCCAATTGCCTGATTTCGCTCGTTTTCGGAAAGCCGTGGCATATCGAAAACAGTGAAAAATTAAAAAAGTTTTTTAATTTTCCGAATAGCCCCTATCGCATGAATGGTACGACATGAACTGAATCACCTTATCGATGACAAGTATAGCGTGCACGTGCAAAAAGTGGAAATCAACGTTCCGGTCACTGGCCGCTATGTAAACCGTGTGTATCGGCTAAACTCTACACGATCGTATTCTGAACATCGCCACGGTTTAAAATACATGTACTTATTTGAACATGTGGTACATACATAGACAGAGCTACACCGGCTATAAAACAGGGACGTTTCTAGTTTTGTTGAGTATACATATATATATATATATGTACATACACACATATATATATATATAATATACGAGAGTGTAATAAACCGAAACATAAATTATCAGTCGCATAAAGAGAAAATATATTCGCATAATCTTTCGAGGTCTATCAGTATTACACATTTCAAAGTAGACCACAAAGTAAGTTCAGTGCGAAAAGTGATATCCTGGTGCAGACTGCGCAGATATAAAAGAAAAAAACACTTTTACTCTTCGTGTTCCGTCTCCAGCTTGAACACAAATCACACACTACAACAATAACGCATATTATTAACAAGTTGTCTGCTGGAGACGGGACAAACGTAATCTATGTTGAACAATTCGCAGCCACAATGTGTCCTACAGTCTTACAGGGAAAACAAAATTCGAAATTATAAGAGTGTAGTAGACACAAACCTAAAATAGCACCCGCATACTAATAATGAGGAAAATACACTAGCATCAGCTTTCTAACACTATCAGTGTGACACATTTATAAGTAAATGTAAATCACTAAGTAAGTTCAATGCGAACAATGAGATACCGGTGCAGACAGCGTCCATATACAAAAGGTCCACTTTCTACCCTTAGTGTTCCGTCTCCAACTTCAATAAATCACACAATACAACACTAACACATAATACTAAGATATATACCGGGTCCTCGTTCTGTTATCAAAGGTGTCTATTGGAGACGGGACGAAGGGGATCTATATTAATTTCTTTGAAGCTAGTATGATTCGTACACTCTTAAAAAACGAAAGTCAAAAGTTTAAGAGTGTAGTATACACCTATGACATGTACATACTTCATCATTTATTAATTACATATCATAAGAAGTATTACACAACCATGATTGTCTTCATTTCGCATACATACATGCATCACTATGGTGTCATTGGCCAGTGCAAGTGTCTCATAGACTATTAGAAGCCGTAGGAAATAATATTAAATCTACTAAAATAAACAATGTGTCTCCTAACTACATGCCTGTGCTCCGTTTCATGTACATGCCCCTGATATATATATATGATCACATGACATGATTAACCATTCTAGGGCTATTCGCATCCACTTGTCAACCAGTATATATATAGGTGAACATATATACATACGTATATACAAATATATTCATGCAAGCATACACACACATATATATTCACATACACCACAAGCTGCGTCAATCTTGCCAATATTTGTCAATTTCTTTATTTCGAAACATTTGATTGAAATGATGCAGCTCGATTGGCTGAGCCTAAGTTGTACTTCGACTCAGCCTCAGCCAGTCAAACTGCCTGATTGCAAGTTGGTATTACCAATCGATGTTTCTAAACTCTGATACTCTGGCCAAGATTAACACAGGCGTCTCTGTATCTACCCATACTCACTCATATACCCAAAATTAAACTCACTCAAACCAAATTACAATCTAGCAACATGTATCAGTAGATTACAAATGTATTCTAGAAGATGCATCAGGAATAAACCACATTCTACGGCGAAGAACGCGGTCTATGGTCGGCTTGATACGGAAATCTCAGTTTACATCGGCAGGATGAGCAATTATCCAGTACTACATTGCCTTGCAGTTGTATACAGTCTCTGCCGGCTGCAGTAAACGTATGCAGTGTAGTTGATATATGCATGTCTGTATAGTAGTGGAGAATTAGCAGGCACACCTAGTATGTTCGACAATTGAACAAACGACATGTATAACAATACATCTCAGATGCATTTTACCAGCCGAACGAACAGTGCGGTCCCCGACCAGTCTGCACATCCGCCGCGGCTGATCTCGGACAACACTGGTCGCAAAGTCATTCTGTTCTGCTGTACATTGTTATCTGTTTCCAAAAGGTTTACATATATACACAGATCAGTCATCACGTCCGTGCCAACTGGTATGTGTTTATAATATCGTAATCACCAATAGCTGGCAAAACAGCATTTTGAACAGCCCTCGCTCAGGCCAGGTGATAATGTGTTCACTGGAGCGTTTACAAGTATGTGTATAACTCTGAATTGTATACTTGATAAAATAAATGCCGGTTACCCATGTCAGTTATCCAAACGTGTTATAATGTTGACCGTATATGCATACATGTATAGTTAATTCCACCTGTTTTAATCCATTTCATGCCAAACATAAACTACATCATGTTACCTATTGAACCCATGTATGACATTAGCATGTGAAAGCCACCAAGGCGAACAAATATTTTCTCCAGATCGGTTGATGCTGACACAATCTCGGTTTCCTTAATGTAAAGTGGTTGATCAAATGTTACGGGACATGTAGGTATGCCATGCTTTTCACATTCCTGTTGGGCAAAGTATATGGCGGTATAGATGGTACTAGGTTTCGTGGCATCAATATTAATGAAAGGTAGAACTTCAATTCTACTACTTTCAAATGTACCACCACTTATTGCAACTTTCATGTAACCGCTCCAGGATGGCCGTGGTTTCACGTCGGTAATAATTCCGGCAAACCAGAGAGAGTCTAGTGTTATGGCTTGTCTCAACGTCTGTGGTTCAACTGTTGATGACATGAGATCTGCAACGATAACTGACTTAAGCCCTGGAACTGTTGGTTTACTGTATGATCGTATTCCTATCTTGTCAAAACCACCAACGATTTCAGCAGCTGGAATGTTCAGTGTGCGCTCCACAGGTGTCGTGTCCCTTGTCCTGTTCGATGGTGTCACACAGGCAATTCCGCCCATACTATGAAATGTGTTATGTCCATCAATTGTGTGCACGTCAAAGACAAACTGAACAAATCCATTCAGGTCATATGCAGACTCACTGCTAGACATCATGGCATACTCGTATCTCTGTACTTCACGATAGCTAGCACAATAGTTCAAGCTATGCAGTACGTCAATCAGTTCACGGGATGCATATTACGATGGATATAAACGGCTATCGCAAGGAGCAATGGTGACACGAATGATCGTGGACGACATGATGCGATTATAGTGTGTGCGATGGAACTGCACCTCTTATTAACAAGCCTGTCTTTGTGTTTCAAAACGCCTTACAGAAAGCATTTCAAAGAACTTGGTATTAGCTCATTTCCATCCTCGACAAGTTGTGGTATAGAATACGTGTCGCAGTCGTACTGTCGTACTGTCATCTCGTATTATGGAAGCTGCCATTTGAACTATTCGTAGCCGTTCAGCTTCTCATCACTGGCTTTCTCAGTGTACCAGGTGTCCTGAAGAATTTTGTGGGTCGCATCCTTAAAAGACACGACATTTGATTTGCCTTTAATACTAGTGATTGTGATGTGTGATCCATAGTGTTTAGACAGTTTCGACGTCAAGCGTTTTATCGTATAACATTATTTTCCATCAAGAAGTGTGTTCATGCGATCACTCAGTTCAGAAAGTGAATACTGACATTCGTCACTTTCATTAAAAAAATGACAGAGTTTATCGAAAGCTGCAGATTTGTCTTGATCTTCATTACTTCTGTTATAATCTCCAGCTTTTTCTCTTTCTAGTGTTTTACCGGGTGTTAGGAACCTCTGGTAACAGTCTCTGTGATACTTTCCCTCAGCAGCGCAGAAATCGTGTATAGTAGAGAGCCGGTCTAGTAGAGAAGCACCCAACGCATCATTGCGCTCAGTGACGCATTGTTTAACGCTGAATTCAAGTGTACCAACTTCAGTTGTAGATTTTCTTCGATGCATTGGTTCCTTTGTGTTTACAGCGATTACTTTACCACAAAGCATACAGTCTTGCTTGATATCGAATTCAGGTTGTGTGGAACGCAGTTTTATCTTTTTCCCAGAATCGCATGTGGAATGTTCTTCCCGTTTTCTTTTGTATGCCGCAATACTTGCCGGCCGTGTGTACTGTTTTCGACACGTGGTGTGTATAATCAGGGGAGACAATGTCTTCATTTTCTCCGCCAGTCCATCATTACGCTCAGCACTGGCCGATAACAGTGATTGAAGACCTTTAGAGGCGATGCTTGAAACGTCACTGGACCAGACCTGGATATCTGCGTTGCATATGATGCACTGGTTCTCCATTGCTCTGAAAAAAACATACATAATGCCATGTATATTGCAAGTAATTTAGTCAGTGATCACCAACTATTTGTGTACATACATGCCACAGTGTGTAATACGATGCAACTTTCGATGGGCAGAATGTGTGTATTCGTGACCGAAAGCAAGGTCATAATACAGACGGGTATAGTAACGGTAAATCAGGACCCTGGTTCGAACCCGGGTCAGTGTATTTTTATTTGGTTATAAAAAATTGAATTAATTATATATCGAATGATACTTGTATATAGTGCAAATAAACGGAATGTCGTTTATGCAAAATATGTCGCGGTATGGAGAGACCAGGTCCTCACATGTGGACAAGTGGTAATTAAAATGGTATATATTTTAATGAGCTCGACGATCGAGGTAGTAGTACGTGTCCGCGTCAATACCCTGTAACATTTTCCGTAATTTGTTTAATTCTTTTCATTTATGTGACCGTGCAAATACCCCCAAGAAAAAGATAAAATATTTATTTTACGCATTCGATATCCAAGAAATAAACATATGCATGTATCATATACAGGAGAGACGATATGGGGCGGTCTGAGGGTCAAGTCTTACCATTTAATAGAGAGGAATTGGGACCTATGTTTTTATTTTGAAATGCCCCGTTTAGATAAGAGCACACGCCTTATGGTTGTTGTTACTGTTTACATATATTGGCCTTCAGGGTATCCACACGATTCCTCATCGATTGATGTCGATACAATTACGACACAGTGCTAGTCACTTCACTCGCAAGTTGTAACGATAAGTTATTTATTTGTGTTAGTAATAAAATGTACATATACATACCTTCAAACAAGTTTGTATTCCCACATACATGTTTCTGTTACCTTACTTAGTTGACTGTCCGTATTTATGGCATTCTTTGTGGTCACGGTGCTGTCATTTTTGTAGCTATCTAGGCAGATATTGTGGTATTCATCTTGACCGTCGTATTCATGAAAATCTTGAAAATTTCAAGCCAAATACTGGCGCCCTATAACATGCTATAAAGTTCATGAAAGGAACATGTTTTCAATGTGAGCCATACGGGCGACCCTACTGATGGCCATCTAGGAGGCGATATTTACACAAACAATTCGCCACAAACACGACCAATGTGTGACACGTTGCATAGAATATTATTTTATAATTTTCCAAGCCAGAAAATGAACGCGTTATAATTATTCAATAAATTTATTTAAAAAAAGATGTAAAAATACGATTGGTGGCCATTTTGGCGGCCATTTTGTCCACCATTGTGAAACAAAAAATATGTCAGAAAACTACAACATATACTACATCCGGAAATATAGTATTTTAGATTTTTCCGCAAGTAAATAATTTTTTTTTAAATATATAACCATAATAAAGACGATTTGGCGGCTATATTTGGCGGCCATCTTCGAAGCACCAGTCAGAAACTCGGGGACTTTTTTTGCATTATTCAGTATATTTTTCTTGAATTTTTCCTGAAAAAATTAGCTTGTTAACGAAAATTTCCTTACTTTGAAAATAATAACTTTGACAAATAAAGCTAATAAATCAAGATTTTAGAAGATTTTAAAGCCAATATTAACTGTCCATCTGCGATACGAAAAGAACAAATGTGTTGCATCGCGGAGTTCGTTCGATTGCTCTTGTTGCAGTAACTTTAAATTATGTTGCCAGAGACATAGCTACAAGAAACATAAACTTCCAACTTCAAATTCTACAAAAAAACATATCTCGCATAGGGCCTATGCTTACCTTATAGGTTAGACACCACCAAATAGTTTTACTATATAATTTAACCGGATGCCATCCAATAAGGCCAGTCTCTCCTACTTTCACTATTCGTATGGATGCTGTGGGACCCACTTGTACATGAGCTGCAGCCAGTCTGTACTGGTTCTGCATGAAAACAATAGGTTCACTTACTCCTAAGAAAGAAAAATCCAATCTTGTCATATCCCCCAATATTGTTTACATTTTTTGGCCACGGAAACTCTGTTTACATCACGTGACCAACAGGTTCAGTGTTTTCTTTTAAATGCTACAAATATGCTGAAAACTGGTGTTAAGAGCACCCCAAAATGTTCCTCCAGTGAAACTGGGTGGTAATGGATGAAGATGTGCAAGCAAACGGTGTCTGTAACCTCAAAACACCCGCACTATTTTTTTATACCGGACTATTTTAGCATACACCCTGGGCGATTTCGCACCATTTGGTATCCTCTAACCTAAAAAAAGATAATACTGCCGCGCTCACTTAAACGCCGGACTCAACTGAAGGTCCACCACCACCATTGATTTTTCTTATATAAACTAACCAATGACCACACATTTTGCTATTCTCTGCAACTTTCATGTTTCGTATGGATATTGTGGGACCTATATTCCCATAACTTGTGCCCATTCTGCTCTGGATATTCACTAATTAAAATATAGGTTTAAATATAAAGAAAATTAAATCTCCTGTGACTACCTTGGTGGTGGTGCAAAAAGTCAGCGGCTGGAATTGAAACCGCCTCACATGACAGACATGCTCCAGTTACAAAGTAATCCCAAAGCATATGCTTGAAACTGATGTAAATGATACGTTAACATGCATGTGAAGTAGATTAGTACATCAATTGACTGGTTCCCGGTGTCTATGGTATAACAAATCTGGCTCTCTTTTTTTTACGTACTATTTTTGCGCATGAATATCTGATGATTTAGTGAACGCAACAGAATAGAGGCCGCGTAGCACAATTGGGGTACATAATATATCTAGCAAAGTATACTTTGAGGGAGTAATCATTTATTTTTCCCAAAATACATTTTCATATAGAACTAACCACTACATATATTTGATAATTAAAAGTATGCAGAATTATTATACTGAATTTATTACATTTTCACAGCCTGTGATAATGTAATAAATTCAGTATAATAAAAATTTATAAATTTATCCTTAAGTATACTTTGCAATGTTGGTGAAATAGGTTAAATAATAGATTAGGCACAGACGTACACTTAATGCGCAGTTTTGTTTCATAGCCGAGTATGACTGTTTAATGATAAATATGATCACCTATGAATGTATGCAACGCTATGTCCAGCATTTGGGGAACGGGGGGGGGGGGGGGGGGGAGTTGTCTAGTTCTAGTTACGACGGTAACTCTTGCAATCTACACCCGTACCGTCCGTAGCTAGCTAATTGCAAGAGTAATTGCAAGAGTTACCGTTCGCAACTAGGGGGTTGTCCTATTTTCGAGCTCTTCGAAATGCACTTTCCTGTGTTTTACGGCATTTCAATTCAGACTCCAACTGGTAGTAAACTGTGATGATATTCTATAGTCTTGTGTTGGGAATACCGATCGTACAGTGCGTGTAATAATTAAACACAGCTGAACTGTTCAATCTGTTTTTCATCTTATTGTTAAATAAAAATAAGACATACTGAAAATAAATTTACAGCAACGGCAAATTTACTTTCAATCTGTCTTTTGCTTTTATGTCTGCGGCAATAAAAACAGACAGACTGAAAGTAAATTACAACAGCGACCAATTTATTTTAAATCTGTCTTTATTTTTATTTATGCGCACATGAAATAAGACAGACTGAAATTAAATTACAACATCTGTTAAATTATATCCAATCTGTTTGTATATCTATGTGTACGCAGATAACAATAGGGTCCTATAGGAGGCCTCAGATTATAGGTAACCAAACCTGCATAGATTATCATATATTTGGCGCACACTTTTGGAGCCTGAATAAATACAACATTGATAAAAATTCGGAAATATAAACCAGGCCGACGACCTGCTTCTTTACTGGGCTATATATCCCGGGTATGAAAGGTGTTCGAGCCATTTACCACCCTTAAATATAAGCCGAAACGAAATGAAACGAAATACAAATAAAGAAAAATTGAAAGAAACTTTAATTTATTTTCAATCTGTCTTTATTTGTATTTGCGCGCAAATAAAAATAAAGAAATATTGAAAATAAATGTTCAAGAGTTTTATAACAAATAACTAGAAAAAGTCGATGGCGCGCCATCGCAATATACCCACTTTCCCCAAATGCTAAGTCCGAAAGGGGGAGGTAATCCATGATGGAGGGTCGGATAAAAAATCCGAATTCACTTTGCGCATCAGCACATCAAAACGAAGCTACGAACCAAATATCAGACGCGTAGGTATTAAGGTGAAAAAGTTTTTCGACCTACGAGGAAAAATAGTGAAATTCTATGTCCGAAAGGGGGGAGATAATCCATGATGGAAGGTCCGATCAAAAATCGGAATTCACTTTGCACATCATAACGAAGCTACATATCAAATATCAGAAATGTAGGTATTAAGGTGAGAAAGTTTTTCGACTTACAATGAAAAATAGGGAAATTCTGAGTCCGAAAGGGGGAGATAATCCATGATGGAGGGTCGGATCAAAAATCCGAATTCACTTTGCGCATCTGCACATGATAACGAAGCTACATACCAAATATCAGGCGCGTAGGTATGAAGGTGAAAAAGTTTTTCGAGTTACAAGGAAAAATGGGAAATTGTGAGTCCGAAAGGGGGAGATAATCCATGATGGAGGGTCGGATCCAAAATCCGAATTCACTTTGCGCATCTGCACATGATAACGAAGCTCCATACTAAATATCAGGAGCGTAGGTATGAAGGTGAAAAAGTTTTTCGAGTTACAAGGAAAAAATGGGAAATTGTGAGTCCGAAAGGGGGAGATAATCCATGATGGAGGGTCGGATCAAAAATCCGAATTCACTTTGCGCATCAGCACATCAAAACGAAGCTACGAACCAAATATCAGACGCGTAGGTATGAAGGTGAAAAAGTTTTTCGAGTTACAAGGAAAAAATGGGAAATTGTGAGTCCGAAAGGGGGAGATAATCCATGATGGAGGGTCGGATCAAAAATCCAAATTCACTTTGCGCATCTGCACATGATAACGAAGCTACATACCAAATATCAGGCGCGTAGGTATGAAGGTGAAAAAGTTTTTCGAGTTACGAGGAAAAAATGGGAAATTGTGAGTCCGAAAGGGGGAGATAATCCATGATGGAGGGTCGGATCAAAAATCCAAATTCACTTTGCGCATCTGCACATGATAACGAAGCTACATACCAAATATCAGGCGCGTAGGTATGAAGGTGAAAAAGATTTTTTGAGTTACGAGGAAAAAATGGGAAATTCTGAGTCCGAAAGGGGGAGATAATCCATGATGGAGGGTCGGATCAAAAATCCAAATTCACTTTGCGCATCTGCACATGATAACGAAGCTACATACCAAATATCAGGCGCGTAGGTATGAAGGTGAAAAAGTTTTTCGAGTTACAAGAAACGTGACGGACGTACGGACGGACGTATGGACGTACGGACGGACGGACACCCGTGACGAAAACAATATACCCGTTTTTTTTTACAAAAAAAGTGGGTATAACTAGACTAGACTAAAGCTGTGTCTGTTCACCACCTGTCCTGGCAGTTGTAGATTTCCTTATTTCCTGTTCCTCCGCCGTCACAGCATTGTCGTACGCGAACGTGTCAGCGGCCATGTCTATTTCACTTGTCCCCGTGTCATTCCCACGCCTACGACAGGCGTCACAATTCACCGTTATCGATTTATTGAATGTTGGCGATATGGGAATAAATTCACAGAAGTTAAGTTTTCGGATGAACTTCGTGACGTATGGAAAATCGTACATGTCTAGATTGGCGCCACGGCTGTCATCCTCGCCAACGAGGCTCTGACGCCATGATAGTATACCCCGCTCCTCTGGCGACCCTATGAACAGAACAGAACATACTTTTTATTTAAAGTCAAATTACATTAGTAAGCTATGTACAGGGCTCCAGATAAGGAATTAGTAATTGAGTATTTTCACTCCATCATTTCTGAAGCAATTTGGGTATTTCAAAATTGTAATTGGGTAAAATAAAATCACACCACTGTTTACACATTAACAGACAGCAAGTATTGAATAGTTTGCTTCGAAATGAAAACATATCTTGGCATTTCATTATAATTGTCTCCTTGGAGACAATTCTAATGCTATACCAAGATATGTTTTCATGGAAAATAAGAAAAATATGCTATATTTGTGGTCTGTTTGTTTTCTGGAGCATGATAAAGGTACCAACAATCGTTATTGCTTGTTGATACTCGCTTGGATTTTTGACAAATTTAATTGGGTATTTACGCAAATACGCACCTTATCTGGAGCTCTGTATAATGTAGGTGGGTATACATTGTTGATATAAATATGAGGTACATGTCAGCAGGACAGTATACCAGCATGTACATATGTGACAGACATCGAAATATTGTTTATGTACGTTCGGTTTAGAGACAGTATTTGATTTCCAAATGCAAGCTATGTTCTATATGTTTTGAAAAATAAATAATGTGCTAAATAACCACTATTGGAGTACATGGGACCCGTTTCACTAAACTTCGTATAATAAAATGTTAGTAAGTGTAAAATTATGATAGTCTGTAAATTTCACATTAACACTGACATTTTCTTCTAAAGATTTACATTTATTGAGCATAGGCTGCATATACTGCATATGCAGCCTGTGTTCAATAAATGTAAATCTATCAATTGAAATTTACTGACGATCCTAAATTTGCACTGACGAACATTTTAGTCGTACGAAGTTTAGTGAAACGGGCCCCTGGTACCGTATGTACGAGAATAAAGCCCATGGACCGTCCCACAAACATTGCCATGCTCATCGACTGGAGAGCCGTTTATGACATATTCAGTAGAACCTCACTAAACCGAACACCATGGGAGGACCCAGGATGTCCGATTTAGAGAGATTCCGCAGTAGATATTGTTCCGAAAACTCCGAAATGTGCTGAAACACATACCTGGTACCGTATTGTCGAGGATAAAACCGGTGAGACCTCCCACAAACATGGCTGTTCCCAGCAGCACCTGCAACATCTGGTTCACCTCGTCGTTACCTGGAGATAATGTCAACGTGCATGATCACGTGGTTACAACAACAACAAGTACTGAAACTTCCAGAAGCGCCTCCGATTAAAAAACAGTACGTATTCTGTATTATTGTCCTTATTATGTAACGAATTTTAATGAAATATGGCGATCAAATGCGTGTTGTTAAACTGCATGTGGTGGTCTCGGTACTTTGGCCCAAACGTCTGTCGTTTTTGCGAATAATCGATTTCCGTGTTTACTGTCAATACTGACACGGAAATCAATTCTTTGCAAGAACGACATAAGTATGTGCCGAAGTCCAGAGACCACCAAATGCAGGTCATAAAGATGCGTTTGTTGCGCCATATTTTGGCTGTCATAATGTAATAAATTCAGTATAATAATTCTGCATACTTTTAATTATCAAATATATGCAGTTGTTAGTTCTATATGAAATAATGCATTTCAGGAAAAATAAATTATTACTCCCTCAAAGTATACTTTACTAGAAAAGTATACTTTGCAATGTTCGTGAAATCGGCTACTGTTCCACGTTTTGCTGCCGACGAACTTTTGGCTATTAAACACATTAAATCTAAAAACTATTTAAAAGTAAGTAATTTTTCATCAATAACAACAAAGTCACCCTCCCCAAAAAAGATTATTGGATGAAATTCTATCAAATATTGATTTTATTGCGGAAAAACGATTTTCCTATGTATTTTTAGCCCCCATGACCATGTTATATAGGAAAATGTTTTTTTTCGGAATAAAATTAATATTTGATAGAATTTCATCAAATAAATTTGTTCGGGATGGGTTACTTTGTTGTTATTGATGAAAAAGTACTTACTTTTAAATATTTTTTAGATTTAATGTGTTTAATAGCCAAAAGTACGTCGGCAGCAAAACGTGGAACAGACAGTAGTTACCCGCAAGTGATGTACTGAACCGAATGCATGTAAAAAGTGTCCAGTAAAACATATTTCAGAGCTTATAACGTTGACAATTTTGACGTCAGTGTATGAATTATTTCTTCGCCGGAAATGACGTTAAACGTGACGTCTAGGGGAAATATTTCCTTCATAATCACGGTAAATCACTGGGTAGCATGTATATAATATATCATGAGTCCTGACCTGGTGGCAGGTGCCCTTCTCACACCAGCCTCATGTGTGAATCCCGACAACGAAAATGTTATATTTTGTTTTACTTTTCATGACAATTTGTATTTCTTTGACTATCTGCTGGTTTATAAACATAATTAGGAAAGTTGAACCATTTTACCATCACTATGACGCTTTATTCACATTTGGTTGTATTCGGTGCACAATGGTACATGTATGCAGTCATAATTATGCACATTTATTTAAATTATGCATTAATATTATTGATGATGATATATATGCATTTCAAAAGTTTAAAGTGTACAATAGTAAACCAACACTGCGTTGTGTATGATAGTGTTGTGTATATTTATGATTCGGTACTTTTTGTTGTTGTTGTAACAATGTGATACACACCTTGATTAAGCATGCTTGAATACCCAAATACGGTGTATCCAAAGTAATGCATAATATGTAACTATCATATAAACTATATGGGCGTCAAACGACAGTTATTATTGTTATGTGGCATTCCCATGTTTAAATAGTTTGTATGCTAACTTGCAGTGGCTTTTTCATTAATAATAAAATATATGCACATTTCTATGTTGCATTTATTTTCACAAATGTGACTGTGACTGGAGAAATGGGTCTTATGAGTTTTGCGATCTGTGTAGATCCAGATCAGCCTGTGTATCCGCACAGTCTGATCAGGATCTGCACTGTTCGCCTTTCCATCAATGGAACATTTGTCATGCTTCTAACAAGTAACATATAGATCGTTATCAGGCTACAGGAGCGTGCTATTTGATCACAGGGATTCCGCTGGGGAAAATAAAAAAATCGCCAGTTCAAAAAAAAAAAGCAATTGGCGATAAAAAATTACAATTTTCGAATAAAACAAAGACAAAATGATTTTTTTTTTAATGTTTTAAATTTCTTTTTCGAAAATTGTAATTTTTTATCGCCAATTGTTTATTTTTATCGCCAATTGCGAAAGTGGCGATTGCCACCGGAATCCCTGTGATCAGGAGCTACACTGGTCACACATCCCATAAGCCCCATTCTTCAGTCATAGCAACAAATAATCAATTGTTTCGCGATAATAGAGAATAGTAGGTTAGTGCCGTGAATGGGTAAAATATCTGGCAAGGCTCAGGAAACGGGATGGGCGAGGCTCTGCCGAGCACATCCCGTTTCCGTGCAGCGCCAGATATGTGTTCCCATTCACTGCACTAACTGCTAACCTACAATTATATTTATCCCGTCAATACTACAAATAGCTTTCAAATGCAAAAAAAAATAGCCCCAGCCGCATCGTCAAAATCGGAGAATCGACTAGTATGACAACCGCACATATTCATACGCAGTGGTTAGGTATTATTGACAGGATATCAAAAATGTTTAACGGCACCGTGCTTCACGGCACATACGCACTGTGTTGACGGGATAAAATAGTATAATGGGACGTCATCTTGGATGTAATATTGAATTTATAAGAGAAAAGTACAGTGATATCATCAACAGCTTTCTTCGAAACATATTGCGGGACTTTCCCCCAACATATCAACATGCGATATATTGTTTACATTTTTCGGCCACGGAAACTGTGTTTACATCACGTGACCAACAGGTTCAGTGTTTTCTTTTAAATGCTACAAATATTCTGAAAACTGGTGTTAAAGGCACCCCAAAATGTTCCTAAAGTGAAACTGGGTAGTAATGGATCTAGATGTTATTTAAACTGTGGATGTGACCTCAAAACACCCGCACTATGTTTTATGCGGGACTATTTTTGCATACACCCCTCTGTGATATCGCACCATTTAGTATTCTCTAACCTTGTAAGAATGTTTAGAGAAATTCGCAAATCACAAAAAAAAACGACTGGGGTAAAATATCACACACCATCCATTACCTGTGTCTATGATGCCGGTGTTTTCAGGGGCATTCACAAACTGCGGCACCATAAGACCAAGCAGTAGCGACACGCCAACAATGGTCAAGTTCCGTAAGGAATTCATATCGACAAACTGCAGCGTGGCTATTCCCACGGACGCCACCATTCCAAACACGACGGTCAGCGTGCCGCCAATGATTGGTTCCGGTATAATAGTAAAAATGGCGCCAAACTTGCCGACGACCCCGCAGACAATCATGATAACGCCCGCCACGGTGAATACGCGTCTACTGGCCACCTGGTAATACAATTATAGGTTACATCCAACATTGATTGTCGCGGTATAATTTAATAGAAACATGTGTCACCCGGATGTATTTAAAATTAAAAATTGAATTGAATTGAGGAGAAAATAAGGTGAAAACAAGGTGTTAGTTTAAACATAGTTTATTGCCAAATAATTACAATGGGCTCGGGCCACAAGTTCTACCAACATTAGTTAAGGCCCTTACCCTAATCAGCATAACAAGTTATACAAACAACAATGGCGATACATTTCAATGCATTTACATACAAATCAGCATTTGGTACACACACACACACACACGCACACACATACACATGAACGCATATATATACACACATACACACACACACACACACAGAGAGAGAGAGAGAGAGAGAGAGAGAGAGAGAGAGAGAGAGAGGAGGAGAGAGAGAGAGAGAGAGAGAGAGAGAGAGAGAGAGAGAGACACACAAGTGTTATACACTATACAAGCAGCGTAGACATACAAATATAGCTTACGAGCAGGCAAGCGTAATCTAGAGTAGCCATGCCCAATGAGCAGTTGAGCCTAATCTAATAAGAATGTATCCTCAATGTACCGACAAAGCTTGCGTCGCGTGCATCAGTCAACCGTTAATCAAATCGTTTCGTAGTTTTAATGTACTCATGTACTGATTTAAAAATAACCGTATTCATTTAAAGTATAAAGCTGTAGCAATGATTGGCGCAAAACTATACGCTGTGCACAGTATTTTGGACACTGGAAGAAATAGTGTTCTGCATCTTCTACTACTTCACTACAATCGCAATAGGGAGTATCTCTAAGATGGTTATTACAAAGATCATCATTTAGACTACTACATTTATTACGAATTATCGCATGCATTACGGATAAATAGAGAATAGTAGGTTAGTGCCGTGAATGGGAAAACATATCTGGCAAGGCTTAGGAAACGGGATGGGCGAGGCTATGCCGAGCACATCCCGTTTCCGAGCCGCGCCAGATATTTTTCCCATTCACGGCACTAACCTACTATTCTATTTATCCCGTCAACACATACTGATGGCTTTAAAATGCAAACAAATAATCCCAGCCACCGCACATATTCATACGCAGTGATTATGTCGTATTGACAGGATATCAAAATGTTTCACGGCACCGTGTTTGACGGCACATACGCACTGTGTTGACGGGATAAAAATCAATTTCCTTCCAAATAACAGGGAGGAACATCGTACTGTATATATATATATATATTCAGTGCATACTGTTTTGAATTGTCTAAGGCTGTAAGCATTTCTCAGCATAGGATCAGTATCATTCCAAAGGCGTACAGAAGATGGTATGAAAGAACGTTTGTATACCTCTAGTCGTGTGTTGGGAATATTAATATCATGTTGGTTTCTAAGATTATAACTAGTTATGTTATTAACGGGAGGAGGTATAAGATTCGAAACATAACTAGGTAATTGATTGTTGTTGTCTTTGTACATAATTGTCAATTTTTGTGCACTTCGTCGAACTGATAATAATTGCCAGCCTACTTCTTTGTTTTAGGTTTTCTAGCGATACTGATCGTGTTAAGCCAGTTACTATTCTAGCGGCTTCGTTTTGAATTTTTTCCAATGAATCCTTTTCATATTCTTCACAACCATCCCAAACTGATGAAGCATACTCTAGAATAGGTCGCATGTAAGAAACATATATTTGGTTAAGTGCTTTCCTACTTATTTTAAATTTTAGATTGCGCATAATGCCTAGTACTCTCGAGGTCGACTTAATAATGTTATGTATATGTGTATGCCATTTCCCATTGTTGCTCAGTGTTAGACCAAGATGTTTATGATTTTCCACGAATGCAATTGAAGTGTTTTCAAAAATCAAATTTAGGGGTCGCTCAAGCTGTCTTACAGCAAAAAACATCGCTACAGTTTTATTTGGATTAAAATTTACCAGCCACTGTTTAGCCCAGTCAGAAAGAATTTGCAGATGATTTATTATACCTTCTAGATCATCGGTATTGCTTGAAGAAAATGATAGAGAGCTGTCGTCGGCAAACAGTTCGAACAATACTTAATAGATGGTCAGTTATATCGTTGACGTACATTAAGAAAAGCAATGGGCCAAGCAACGAACGTTGCGGCACATCAGCGGTTATTGGTTTAGTATCTGAAGATGTGGAACGTATAAATACAGATTGAGTCCTGTTAGTTAAATAGTTTTCAATCCAGATTAAAATATGACCATTTATTCCATTTTTTCTCAACTTAAATAATAATAAAAATAATCCTTTGTGCCACACTCTGTCAAATGCCTTAGAAATATCACAAAATACCATACAAGTAGACTGTCGTGCATCCAGTGCCTGGCAGATTTGGTGGTAGATATATATAAGTTGATATACCGTTTAGTGGCCTGGCAACAAAACAGATTGTCTATCATATATTAACTATTCTGTATGCAAGTGATTGTAAATATGTTTGAACATTATTCTTTCCATTGCTTTTCCTACACAGCTTAGTAGAGATATCGGACGATAATTTGAAGGAGTCTGTGTACAACCTTTCTTAAATAGGGGTATTACATTTGCTGATTTCCATTCCGTTGGAAAATTACTTTCGTTTATAGATCTATTAAAGAGGGTTGCCAACGGTTTTGAGACAGTGGCAACTGTTCCTTTCAACATTCTGTGACTAATTAAATCTTTTCCACAAGCTTTATTTGTTTGTAATATTTTTAGTATGTCACTAACTTCAGACTCATTTATAATTATCATATCTAGAACCTGGTACGTTTTTAAACTAAACGGCGGTAGAGTTGAGTTAGTATCATTAACCGTCGATATTGAAACGAAAAAAGTGTTGAGGCAATTTGCAATTTGCTTTTTCAATATCTGAATAAAAGTAATTAACGTTGGTACCATTGTTTCTTTTTAAAGGAGGGATAGTACCACTTGATTTACTATCTTTCACAAAATGACGGATTAGTTTCCAGACGTAACGTTTGTCATTTGAAAAAGATGCTGTTAAATTCAGTTCAATATCATTATAAAAAGCTTCTCTAGCATGTTTTTTCATATTATTAACTTTATTCCTAAGTGTTTTATATTTAATCCAATCGTTTTCCTTTCCGGAATGTGTTGCCTTCCTCCTTTGTTTATCTCTTAAGTTGCTTATTCGACGGATTTCAGAATCATACCATGGTTTATCCAGTCAGTGCGTATGTGCCGTGAAACACGGTGCCGTGAAACATTTTTGATATCCAGTCAATACAATTTTTGCATTTTACAGCCATTTGTAGGTGTTGACGGGATAAATAGAATACTGGGTTAGTGCCGTGAATGGGAAAACATATCTGGCGCGGCACGGAAACGGGATGTGCTCGGCAGAGCCTCGCCCATCCCGTTTCCTGAGCCTTGCCAGATATTTTTTCCCATTCACGGCACTAACCTACTATTCTCTATTTATCGTTAGGTCGTACTGTGTGACTTGACTGCATGGAATACATTGTTTACCTAATTCAATGAACTTCTTTGTAAAATATGCAGATGCATCATTTACACTGCCATTATTCAAAATTCTCCAATCACTATAGGAATGAATAGCCTTTCTGTGGAATTTATCGGGGTATAAACTTGGAAAAGTCGCGGGAATACTGGACGAAGGCCGGAAAGCCTCGTCCAGTATTCCCGCGACTTTTCCAAGTTTATATCCCCGATAAATTCCACAAAAAGGCCATTCGTTCCTTATAATTCCAGCATTTGAAATCAATTCATCAAGAAAATGTTTTTATTTTTCGTTTTCTTAAGAATTATTTTAACTGCGCCTCACGGTTACGGAAAGTAGTTCGGCGTGGGAGTTTACTGGGATATACATTTTGGACAGAGACTTGCTACTGGCCAATCAAATGTTAGGGAATTGTGCAAATATTTCTGTGCTGGAATTATAACCGGATATTAAGTCATTAAATTGATCAAAGTCGGACCTTTTATAGTTCCATACTGTCCGTGTATATGAAATGTCATACGGAATTGCAGCTGGTATAATAATACATGTTGCCATATGATCACTTATATTTTGCGGAATAGACAATACATCACTCTTAAGAATGACCTGGTTTTGATTCAGGATAATTGGATCTAATAAGGTTGAGGTAGTAGCAGTTATTCGAGTTGGCGTTACAATGACATTTTTCATGGTATTCAAAATCATGATATCTTTTAGTTTGTGGTTTTGTACATTTAGCTGATCCTCATTTACATCACCAACAATAATAATATTGTTTGATTTATCGGATACATATTCTATGTTTCGATTTAATAAGTCCCAGAATTCTACGTCGGAAGACGGTTGTCGATAGATCGTACCAATATAGAAAATATCACGCTGTGTCTTTACTTGAATCCATATTGTTTCATCCCAAAATATTTCTAAATTTTGCAAGGTGTTAACTATCATGTAAGCAATTCCCAGGACTCGGAAGGCAAGCTTAACAAGCAGACGCTCGAAAATGGATCAACGAATGACAGGGTCATGTGACTGATGAATATGTGACGAAAATTCTGTCAGTATCAAGGTGTATGATCAAGGTACTAACAACAACAACAAGTACCGATTCAAGGTACGTATTATTTTATAGTGTCCTTATTACGTAACGGATTTTAATGAAATGTGGCGCATCAAACGCGTCTTGCTAAGCTGCATTTGGTGGTCTCTGTATTTTCGCCCAAACTTCTGTCGTTTTTGCGAAGAATCCATTTCCGTGTCTCTGACACGGAAATCGGTTATTCGCAAAAACGACATAAGTCTATGCCAAACTCCCTAGATCCCCAAATGCAGCTCATGAAGACGCGTTTGCTGCGCCATATTTCATCAAAATACGTTGCATATTTAGGAAAATAATACTATGTGGAGTGGGCGACGTTGTTGTTGTTGTAACCACGTGATCATGCACCTTGAGTATGTTTGTTGCAGGAGCACATACTTAGAGGATCTCAAACGCGTTTCCATTTGAGTCGCTGAATGAGGGATCGTAGCTAGTTATCTCCCATCGATTTTATTTATATAAATCCGGTCCAAATAAGAAAGTTTGGGGCCTTATTTCTTGTAACACGGGCGAATGTAGCAGGATTCTAGTGTTTTTAACGATTGTTGATCCAGATCATTCTATGTATCAGTGTAATCTGAAACGAGTCATGAAACGAGTCATGCACACTTTATGCACCGAGTTTCATAAATCTCTTATCAAATGGAAACGAGTTTGAGATTATGTTTAGCACATGACTTCACACTGGAATATTAAACAGAAAACTGGGATATATCTGATACGTTTCAGTGAGAAGACGCCATTGACTATTTTCGCATCGAGTTGAAAATCTCCACCGAGAACAATAGTTTTAATACTAGCAATAAATATATTATAAATATGCCATAGTATAGGTTCCCATTAGTTGTAAGCACTTTATATTAGCACACGGGAGCACATGTTAATACTTTTAGTGGTTTAATTGTTTCACAGACGCTGCTAATATAAGGTTTGATCATGTCCAGACGTGTGCAAACGTTTGCTGTGGCCCGAGGGAACTGTTTGAAGCCCAAGGCCGCAGGCCGCGGGTTCAAACAGTTTCCGAGGGCCCCAGCAAACGTTTGCACACGGCTGGACATGATCAAACGTTATTGTTACATTTCCAACAAAAGACTGATGTAATTTGAGCATTATATTCAGTATTTTCAGTACTTTTATAAAATCGTCCCATTCACGTAAATAATTTTCGGTATGCATATTCCGGGGCCGCGTCATGAACGTCATGAAAGTCATGAAGTAGTGACGTCATGAAGGCACTTCCGCATAGTGACGTCATGAAGGCACTTCCATTACGCTCGGCCCCGGAATGAGCATTGCCTAAAGCCATGTGCAAACAGCACGAGCTATTTGTTTGCACATATGTGCAAACAACGGAAACCATGTAACAATCACGTTTAAAATATGATGAAATGTCGCGCCATTAGGGACATCATTTGGAATTTCTTCGTTTTGTTCGTTTGGCATAACGTTGGCGCATCATATGAATACATAATTATGGTGATGCGGCCAGCCAATCAAATTCGCTGCAGGTGTTATTACACATGTGTCATATCACATTTATCAAATGGGTTACAACACGTCATAGCATGGTTTTCATGTGATAAATACATAAACATGGTATGTCCGCTTTGCAATCATTAACATATATGATCACAGCGGTATACATGTACGTAAAGGACAATGCAATACACCATAATTATTCATATAGTAGTATATAAGAGTCACAATGATACCATCACCTCTGGAAGGCACCGGCTACGCGCGGCCCCTTCCACAGCATGATGGTATCATTTTTGACTCTTATATACTACTACCGCGAGACCATATATTTATGACATGAGAAGATACACCCTATTAGAGATAAAAATCCCTATGTTATACTCAGTATATATATAACATAATGTGTCATACTTTTATTACGAATAAAATAACAACTGACACCCTATTAAAGATAAGTTATACTCAGTATTTTACAGCAATCTATCACAAATATAAACTGACACCCTATTAAAGACAAGTTATCCATAAGTTATACTCAGTATATTACAACAATCTGTCATACTTTATTATGAATAAAATATAAACTGACACCCTATTAAAGATAAGAAATCTATAAGTTATCAGTATTTTACACCAATCTGTCACAAATATAAACTTACACCCTATTAAAGACAAGTTATCCATAAGTTATACTAAGTATATTACAACAATCTGTCATATATTTATTACGAATAAAATATAAACTTACACCCTATTGAAGATAAGAAATCTATTAGTTATACTCAGTATAATGCCTACCATAAAGCAAATGAGAGAGCAAGCTAAGAGTTGGGGAATTTCCCTAAGAGGTTTGAGACTCAAGAAAGATATAGCAGATAGGATAAGTGACGCGCGAGCCGTCGTCTACGAGGAGAGGCTGCGGCGTGCGGTTTCGACCGGACGACTGCCCGCCGACCCCGAAAAACGCTCCGAGAAATTGGAGAACGAGACGACGCCAGTCTGCGCGCCACCGCTTACGCGCAGCGTGTAAAAGAAAATCACAGCGCACGTAGAAAACCCCTATTCAAGGCGTACTACAATAAGATTTATCAAGGGTTGGTGGGGAGACCTCCCAAGAAGAGGAGAGATATCGCCAGAGCTTTGGTGGAGGAGGGTCCCAGGATTCTCGCCGAAGAAGCCGAAGTTAGGGAAACTGTTGATAGGGGTAGGAGGAAGATAGTATGGACTTTCGAGAGGGGGGTAGACGGGGAGATCGCTAATCGCATAATGAATAAAATTCGCCCAGAGATGACCACGGCATGTTATCTGAGGTATTCGTGCTCGTATCGTATTAGGAACATAGAGACCGACGCTACTATGATCTATCACAAACAATCAAAGGGCAGTCCGTGGATAAACGAGATCGCCAAAGCCGAGAGTTGGATATCCGATAGAGAGAAAGGTCGAATGGACATCGACAAAGTCGATTGACCAAACACAAAATGGACCTTCGTTCGTTGGATATCGGTCGAGGTGAAGATGATCATCGACGCACAACAACTTCTCATGGGAGCGGAAAACTCCCAGACTGGTTAAGACAGAAAAAGGGAATGTATTCCGTCGACACGTACGACGACTACTTGTGTCTGTTTAGGTGCATAGCCATCCAACGTGGAGGGAGACCAGACCGCTGTTGTGAGAAGGCACGAGCTCTGGCTCGCGAATATCTCGGGCATGATAACGGACCGGGTAGCCAGGGAATTCCCCTGGACGATATTAAGAATGTCGAAGAGCATTTCAAGCTGGGTATTCGCGTTTACGAGCCCACCGCCGATGGAGTGTGGTACCTCATGAAGGTTCCGGCAAATTACGACGCGGGGGAAGACAATGACGATAGGAATGTTTGGAGGTCACTCGTTCCTCATAACGAATCTCCGCAAGATGACGAACGAGTACGGGTGCACCGGGTGTCAACAACGGTTCACAAAGTCGTGTAACATGCACAGGCACTCGACCACCTGCATGGGTGGGAAGACCGTGGTGACATGTCCAGGTAAGAGGGTAGAGAGACCACAGTCGGCCTACGAGAAGGCGTTCTATCCTAAGGGGTCAGCGAGTGTGAGGTCGATTCAATGGTTGAGCAGAGAGGAGAGGGTGGGAAAGCACATACATCACGCCAACTGCGGTCACGGTGGTGAGAGGTGGGTGGCCGGTGATCCGGTCGACGGTTACTGTCACGAGACCGAGACCGTGTTTCAGTTTCACGGATGCTACTGGCACGGGTGTCCGAGGCATTGCATGAGAGGTAACGCGAGATCGCTGTACAAGAGGACGAAAATTCAAGACGCCAAGATAAGGAAGGCGGGTTACGAGCTGGTGGTGATGTGGGAGTGCGAGTGGTTGAATGAGGTGAATACCTACTATCCACAATTGCCACGCGAGGAGGAGACGACTCTGTACCCCCACCAGATAGTCTACGACTTCGAGGCGTATCTCGACAAGTCAAAAACCACGCGACCCACCAAAGACCTGACCTTCGAGGTCGAGCACGTTCCTATATCGGTGTCGTTGGGGGATACGATGCATGAAGGGATCACACACCTATGCGAACGATATCCCGACACGCTAGTCGAGAAGTTCGTGACCGAGCTGCAGATGAGAGGCAAGGCAATCAGGGAGGGGTTAGGAAGAAGTATCTGCCGGCCGACATAGATATGTTATCGAAGTCTCAGCAAGCAAAGATTATTTCTTGGATTGACCAAGTCCCGGTGGTGGGGTTCAACTGTAGCAGGTACGACCTGAACCTCATCAAGCAGTACTTTGTAGAGAAGTTGGCGGCCACCGTGAATAAGGTGATGGTTGGAAAGAGAGCCAGCACGACGATGTTTCTGTTTACCCCGGAGTTTAGATTTCTCGACATCATCCAGTATCTGGGACCCGGTACCATGTACGACCGGTGGGTTAAGGCGTACGACTGTAAAACGGTAAAGTCTCACTTTCCGTACGAGTGGTTCGATAGCGCGGACAAGCTCGACCATCCGGGGCTGCCAGACTATCCCGAGTGGTACTCGAAGTTGAAGGGTGAGTTCCTACTGTCGTTGTCCGAGTGGAAAGAGTGTAAGAAGGTATTCTGAGAAAAGGGGATGAAGACGTTCAAGGAATGGTTGCAACACTACAACGACTTGGATGTAGGACCGTTCCTGGAGGAGGCTCTGACTAAAATGACGGAGTTCTACAGGGGAAGAGGCGTGACATACTCAAGGATGCTGTGTCTCTGCCCGGTGTTTCCCTTCAGTACCTACTCCGCGGGTCGATCGATGGGAAGGCGGACACGCCCGAGCTGTGGTCACCGAAGTCTGAAACTTATGAGATGATGAAGCAGGGATTGGTCGGTGGTCCGTCCATAGTATTCTCCAGATACGCCGAGGCTGGAAGGTCAACGATCAGGGGTCAGGTGGGGAGTCGGGAGGAGAAGATGTGCAAGGCGGTGCTGGGGTACGATGCCAATGCTCTGTACCTATCTACTCTGTCGAAGGACATGCCGTGCGGGGAGGAGCAGATATGGACGTGTGACGACCCGAAAAGACAGTCGTATATAGACCGTTTCGTGAGGAAGGTCAGGAGTGAAAAGTGGTTCGGATTTGCGGAGTTGGATATAGAGGTCCCTGAAACGTTGAGAGACAAGTTCTCGGAAATGTCACCGCTGTTCGTTAATCGAGAAGTCGATGAGAACGAGGTTCCGCAGCACATGAAGGACTACCTGGCCGGGACCGGTAGGAAAAGAGTCGAAGGACAGAGAAAGCTCGTGGGGGCAATGTCCGCCAAGAAGAGTGATCATATACTCCCCGCTGCTAAAGTGGTATCTGGAGCACGGTCTGATCGTCAAGGCGGTGCATAGGGTGATAGACTACACGCCCGGCAAACCGTTTCAATGGTTCGTTAAAGAGGTCACCGCTGCTAGACGGACGGGGGACGTCGACAAGAGCAAGGTGGTGTTGGCGGAGATATTCAAACTGGTTGGCAACGCGTGTTGTGGCAAGCTGATAGAGGCACAAGAGAGACACCTGAACACCATATATACGAAGGATGAGAAGACTGTCGATCGGGCACTGAGGTCGGCGTGGTTCGAAGACCTGGGGGAGATTGGGGAGGCTTACGAGATATCGAGCAGGAAGACTCGAGTGGTGATCAACAGACCGTTTCAGTGTGGCATAGCGGTCTACCAGTTGGCCAAGCTCCGGATGCTGGAGTTCTACTACGATTTCTTGGACAAGTACGTGGATCGCGGAGATTTCGAACTGATACAGATGGACACTGACAGCATGTACTTCGCGCTGTTTGAGAAGACGCTGGCGGCGGTGGTGAGAAAGAATATGAAGAGAAAGTTTAATAAGGAGAAGACCGAGTGGTTGGCGTGGGACGTGTGGAGCAACAGAACTCCGGGACTGTTCAAGCTGGAATTCGAAGGGGATAGAGCCATCGCTCTGTGTAGCAAGTGTTACTACGTGAGCGATGATGGAAAATCTAAGCACTCGGCCAAGGGGATGTCGAAGAGATCTAACGATCTGACTTGGGGAAGGCATAAGATTGCTCTCGAAGGGGGTAGGGATATGGCGGAGAACAGGGGATTCCGAATGATTAACGGGGTGATGAAGACGTACTGTCAACAAAAAATAGGACTCTCGGCGTACTACGACAAGAGGAGAGTGATGGAAGACGGGTTACACACCGAGCCTATAGGATAGGTAAAAAAAAAAAAGGACCTCTGAGAGAATACTAAAGACTCTGACGATCCGGGGGTAGCTGGGTATCAGAAGGCACCGTAAGAAGTTCTTCGCGAACAAACCCTCGAGATGGCCCATCATCCAAATAGTAGAGCACGGGCTCATCGGGCTTGGTAATAGATCGATCTAGATGATATACATTGAGAGACCACACGGGATCAGTCGCGCGGCGGCTGCCACCTTCGAGTCTCTCCCGGTTGATAGAGGTACCGGACGTTCAATATCCGATGGAAGCCGTTGCTCCTCTAAACCAACGGGTCGCCCGCGCGAGACGGCAGAGGGCTCGCTCGTCACCCTTTTAAACTTGATAGCATCTACGGGCTTCTTACCTATCAATCTGGTCACCTCTCCGTTCAATGCGGAGACCACGGCGGGCAGTCTGGCCACCCACTCGGTCGATCGCGAATGAGGGTCTACAAGTTCTTTAGCGTATTGGTGTCCGAACAATCTCTCAGCCAGGGTTCGATTGAAGCGCTCCACGATTCCCTGGTCCCGGTGGATGTTGACGCGGCCGCGTCTGACAGAAACTTCGTGCTTAGACAATAGATGGGAGACCGCGCCCATGAACTCGCGGCCGGGATCGACCTGGAGAAGATTCGGCCATTTGAGAGGACTCCTCTTATATATTCGGGAGAGAGCCTCGGCCACCTCCTTAGACTTTTTAGTGGCCAACGACTCAGCCCCCTTATAACGACTCGCTACTTCAACGGCTGTCAGCGCGTACTTGTACGTCTTACGACCGACGCGATCGTGAGGGAGAAACGGGAGATCCGCTTGGTGAACTTGGTTCGGCACCGGCACGTCGAATTTCGGGCGCGGAATATTGTGAGGCGCGGGTAAATAGATCTGCCAGATGGCCTGCTTCTTGAGCCATTCCTTGACAGCGTTTTCTGAAACCTTGGTCGCCGCCGCGAGGTTCTTGATGGCAGCGAGTCCCTTCCAGTAGCCGCGCGGGCTATAGTACGCGTTCGCTAGCTTGCGCGTTAGGCGAACCGATAGTTTGGTATTAAGTTTGCGCGTGTTCATCGTATGCGATGTATTCTAATATATCGGACAATCTCCAACATGCCCTCGCCAGATCGTCCGGTAACTGCGTCGATAATAATAAACCTTTGTTGGAAGTACAATCGCGATTGGGGGTTAAGTTCTGAAGGAACTTGGGAAATCTAATCCCCCAGGATTGGTGGAGGAATCTAACATCCGCTTTGCGAAAAGGGTGGCCGCTTTTTGTCCTCCCGCCACGTCTCGAGAGAATCTCGGGCCAGACGAATCATACCCTTTGCACCAGCTATGCGGTGTTTAAGGGCAGTGTAGCCTACATCAATCATAGCAAAATAAAGTTCGTCAACTGACATCGTTCTATATATATATATTTATAAAAAAAAATTATTTAAAATAATTAATTTAAAATCTCGATCGAATATAGTAGCCGACGAGACCCACCACACCCATTCCCACGACGATGAACGCGATCTCGCGGTCTTTTTGGGGCTCTGACGGTACATAGAAATCTGAAAGTTGAGGCTCGCGATCCAGCGGCGTGAGATTTTTCTGCGGATATGCCAGCGCGTACTCGCGGTTGGCTTCTTCAACGTTCTGAAAAGTTTGCGCGGCGTGATTTTCACGGCGAAGCTCTTCATTGACCCAGTCCAGATGGGCGGTTCGTTTTTTCGACCACACTTGCTTTGCGCTATTGAGTTGTTCTACAGCTAAATCGTGACGCTTACGCTCCTCATCCACGTTCGAGCTTCTCATTTTAGAGAATATAAAGTTGCTACCGCTGAACGCCAATGCGTTTACGAGCGCACCTCCTACTATTACTGCGATTGAAGCCATTTATTTCCATATATTAACTGGTAGAATTCCAGCTTTAACTAGATAATCTCGGGTCCAAACTGCGGCCGCTACATCTAAGGTCGCGAGCCCTACGTCTCTCACAGTAAAGTCCAATTTGGGAGCGGATCCTCCTAGGGCCATCTTTGATAGTCGAGCATACCCGATACTGAAACCCGATATCACCACGGCGTGATAAAGCGCATTCACTAACATTTTACCATCTTGTTCAGCCATTATAATTATTGCATATAAAAGGGGTCGCGATCAATGTTTAAATGGGGCGCATCCAATCGCGATTGGTGTTTCGTAACTTTCTTCTGAACACTGGCTGGTTGTTATTTCGATAATAGGGGGTATGTCCACACGCACAGGGCACCAACAACTGCCAGACCACCACCAACAACCCAACTCCAATTCACGAATTTGGGTTCAATCGGATTCGCCCAACCTCGATTGGGTGTTGAGTGTGCTTCCAATTCGTGAATTGGGGGTGTTGTTTTACTCAACTCTGTCTTCATTTATGATATTAATATTAGGGCTTATAGTTCGTGGGCATATATGTCCAAATTGACAGTGCTTACCCGTGGTCAACGCGGTTGTCAGCGGAGCTAAGTACATTCCAAACTTGTGATAAATTGAGCAGCAGGCTGTTCTAAGAGTGTGACCTATAAAAGGGTCAGTCTCTAGATCATCAATCAATCCCGCGGTGTTTGGTATAGGGAGAAGTATACTAACGGCGGTTGCGTACAAATGAATAGCCGCCGATCCGAGAGTTTTTGTCATCTCCGCACCTAACCTTGATTCGTATCGCGCATACATCTTATCCACCTGAAAAACTGAGAGACGCCTACCGAGATAATGCTCCGATTGTCCCCCAGCAACCAGCGCAGCTAGCCGTTCTCGTCGCGCCGCATTTTCATTTTCATTCGGTTCGGAGTCGTTGCACTCAACCCAATACCAACCGCCGTTGGAGTTGATTCCAATTGCTCTGTCGGATCATTATCTGTGTTGGCAGTCGGAGTTGAGGTTTCTTCCACTAGCTGATCGAGAAGTTCGTCGCAGTTCATTTTTCTTAAAATTAATTTAACTATTCTAACAACTCTCATCACTTTAACATATTGCCAAGCGCACCACCCGATACTTATGATCACCATTATGCTCGCAACAAAGCTCGCAGCGGAGCACCAAATTGTTAACATTGTTAACCATTGTTCAGCATTTGTTCAACATTTGTTAGGCATTTGTTCAGCATTGTTCAGCATTGTTCAGTAATTGCTAAGTATTGTTCAGCATTGTTCAGCATTTGTTCAGTAATTGTTAATTAATTATTAATTAATTGATAACTTCGTAAGTAGTTGGTTGATCAGTCTTTAGCAAAAGCTTGGCGTGCTTAGTTTCCGAAAGCATCTGTCGAACCTCCAGGCGCTCCTCGCGCGTTGGGATAACGTCATTCTCTCGAAGACAGTCATCGAATGAGTCTCGGTCCTTGCAGTGAAATAGGGCGACCCATTTCGTTTGCTCGCGCAGATCCTTGAGGACGGCGTTGTACTTTTGAGTGGATATCCATACGCTTTGCCTAGCATGGCGGCCAGAAAATGCGAGCTCGGAGAGCATGTCCTTCTTTTTGGTCATCGCCGCCTTGGCCGAGCAATCGTCAATCACGTATAGGGTGGGCTCACCCTGGAATTTTTGGTATAAACCACGCAACGAATCGTGAAGCCTATCACCGGGGTCAATAACGTATACCTCAGGGTCGGTCCATATCCACGGGCGCCGCTGATAAGTATCGTTGTGCCGCACAGTGGGACACAGGATCACAATATGACGAAAGGCATCGCGGTAGGAGCCCTCGAGCAAGTCTAGGATGAAAACCGTTTTTCCACATCCTGTCTGCCCACATATTATGGCAGAGTGGGCATCTCCCATCGTGAATTGGTATTGATTGTTAATTTTCTTAATTTTTTCAAATTTATTAATTAATAAATCGTTAGAATGATTGCTAATTTCCTTAAAATTAATTAATAAATCGTTAGATTTAGTAGAGTGCTGAGACGTATCGGCCATCTTCGATGTTGAGTTGTGCGTCTGTAATTATATATAAGTACACGTTCAATGGCCCGGCTCCGTCCGCCTCTTTGGTTATCTGGATCGTCACACCCTCGCTAGCGTTCTCAACTTGGCGTCCGCTGCCGTGTATTTGGTCGTCGTCGCTGGCTCGCATGTCTAGCCATAGCGCGTATTTGGTATTCAGAAACTCCGCGAGGGAGACGGCCGAGAGATGCAGGTCATTGGCAACCGCGGCAACCTCCGGGGAGCGCTTGGAGCCGGCAGCAAACTGCTTTCTTACTTCGTCCCACTGCTGGTGCGCGCGAAGACCCGCGCTTTAGAGTTGATTGGGTACTCCCTCAATCGTCACCTCTACCTTCGTGATTTTGGGGTTATAGAATCAGTCGGTTTTTCTAACACCGAACGCGAACCGAGCCTCCTCGAACACCATCAGTATACCTTTCATCGAGCGGGCGGGTACGTTGACGTTAATATTCCACAATGTGTCGCCTTTGTCTTTCGTCATCTTGCGATGGCGAAGAACTCTGTCGTAAAGTATGGCAACGCGCCCGGCGTACTGGGTTCTGATCAATCGCGCGAGTTCGGGCATCGTGACCATGTCGTACTCCAGCGAAACATTATCGATCGTATACGTCGATAACATGTCGCTGGCTATGATAACTCGGCCGTAGTCGTTGAACGTTAGTTCGTATTCGAGGCGGTCAGCCAAAGCGCTCTGATAGTAGGGCATGTGACTCTCCAGCAACTCAAAGTCGAGCGGGATGTAGAAGCGGTTGCCGTAAGCGCCCGCGACCGCATTGTCACTCTCGTTGTTATCTGCCTTGTTAGCAGACCCGATTCTAAGTTTGGTTACGTTCTTATTTTTGCTGGTGTCAATACCCTGATAGACAGCGTTTTCGCGCTCTTGCACCGTCATCCATAGGTCCTGATAACAATGGTAGACGTCGCTGTCATCGATCGACATCACCTCATTACCAGAAATCTTTATCATGGTCTTCTTGACGATGGCGCGACCAAGGTTCTGAACGACGGTTCGGTCCTCGTCCGTCGACGTCAGCGAAATAGTGAAAGCGAGGCGAACAGTACCCGGCACAATGACGTCGTTAGCTCCGAGGTTGGGGAAGCGGACCAAGAGCTGCTGGTTCTGGTCGATCGTCGATGGGTTGTTCGTAATAACGACACTCTGTCTCACGCCTTTTGCCCCGAGGGCTCACGCAGTCTGCGGTATGGATTGAGTTTGCGACCGTATTGACTCGAAGACATAATTTAGTGAATCTATATTAAACCCGTATGGTTTTGTCTTTAATACATAATTAATTTTAAGAAATTAATATGGCTGATTACGATATTGACATGGATGAAATCGGCAGAGACGATTTCCACGATGATGATGACATCGATGACTATGACGAAACGACCTTCATAGGGACGCCACCCCAAAATACACCTTTGTTTGTTCCAGGCAAACCACGAAATACGCCTTCGGTTGGTCCAGGCGCATCTTTGTTTGGTCAAGACGCACCAGCAACTTCATCTGCTGGTGCCCCTATGTGGGAGGCCCCACCCGAAACTCCGGCATGGGCGGGCGGGGCCGATATTCCTGCGGGGATCTCCAAGAATGAGCTGGCGCCTCTCACGGAAACGGATTCTCTGGTGAAACGGTGGGAGAGTGAGGGTGTCTAAACACGGCATCAATGCCACGTTGGAGTTCCGCAGCACTAAAAGAGGAGACCTGTGGGTTAAATGGGGCAAGAGCTGGAAGTTGCTGACGTACAAGAACGACCCGACCCGGTTCCTCACCCCCTCTTCCGTGAACCGATATGGAGTATCCCTCGCTCGAGCTCTCGGAGTGATCGATGATCGGTCGCAGCTGCCTCAACAAATGGTAAAAACCCTACCGTCTACCGACGAAACGCTGGCGAAGACAGCCGCCTCTATAGAAATGAGCGAGCTCAGCGATGTCCCTCGTATAGCCACCGACGCTATTAACACAGTGGAAACTACGGTCAACGAAATGAACGGCACGAAATATGACCCACCATTACCTCTTCGCGAACTCCTGGGACTCGATAAGGTTCTGCAAACAACTCGGGGCGAACTGGTCAATAACCTCTCCAAACTCACGGCGCTGGACAAACATATCGCGCTAGAAGAAAGAAAACTTGGGGAAGTCCGTGACGATAGAGAATCTACCGAGCGGATCAACAAACTCCTGCGGTCGTTGCGGAACGAAAGAGAAGCTCGCTTGGAGGCTGCTTCGACTAACCGTGAAGCACTTTCCGGCGAATTAAGTCGGAGCCGCGAAACAATCTCGAGGGTTCTGCACGAGGACACGACACTCGATGAGCGTCTTCGCACTCTGTTCAAAGAGAAGGGCGTCACGATAGTAACCATCATCGCAGCTTTCAGCATGATTATATCGACCCTAATTCTATCTATATCGTCTCTATTTGTAGCTGTCAATGCTGGTGCCGCACCAGCACCCGTACCAGCACCAGCACCCGCACCAGCACCCGCGCCATCCGGCGGAGTCAAGGAATGGATACAAAAACAACTAAAAGCCCTCGCCAGTCTCCTGGCTAAATTAGCAAGAAAGTTGGCTGCCGCGCTGCCTGGTTTGATAGGAGGTCTCCTCTCCTTCTTGTTATCTATATTATCAAAAACGGTCGGATGGCTCGCCGAGAATACCTGGGCTTTAATCGTGGCCATCGCCGGTCTCCTACTATTCTTCGCCAGAGAGTTCCTAAAACCAAAGCGTAAATAATCCGATCGCCACGAGGGCGACGACGAGCGCTAATTTCTCCTCCTCGTGTGTTGTGCTTCCAATCTCGATTGGTGTTTCAACATTGTTGATGGACCTCGATGGTGCATCCAATTTACGAATTGGGGGGTACTGGGTTCGATTGTGTTGAGGGAGGTGTATCCATTTTGTGTTTTGGGTGTTTTATGAAATCGGTTCCACTTACAACTCCGCTCCCAATCATCTTGGGTGGGAGCTTGATGATACCCGTGTTCACGTTCCCGTTGCGGCCGATTTTTTGATTGGTGGTTGCGACTACGATCATGATTATTGGTAATCCGTCAACCGTGGGTCGACTCGTAGTATCATATTGCTCGGCGCCATATAAAGACCTATTCCAAATACATAGTCTACCGGAGTGCGGGCAGTCTGCAAAACGTCTTGATAATTCTGGATCGCCTTCTCCAGATCCACCCTAGCTGAGATGGCGTCCTCTACAAGTGCTAAGAATTGTTTTTGTGCATCAAACGCTGTTCCCCTGCCCAGTATAGAACTGCGAGTTTGCTTCTGTGCGCCGAGGATGGCCCAGACGTACGTGCGAATAGATTCGTTGACGCGAGTAACCCCGGCCTGCGTGAACCCTAGACCCTTATCTAACATAAATGTGGTCCACGCGTTCTGAACCTCAGCAGCCTGATGTATGTAATCGACGTGAGCCCGTTTCGGAGGTAACATTTTACAAGAAAACACGCCGCAGTGCCGACCTCCAGACACTTCTGGCCCGAAAGTCATAGTCGCGGGGTCAAAATTCCCGGCGTTCCGACTGACGATGTGGTCACCGGAGTAATCGTGTCTAAAATCAGTCTGCGTCCAATTCCCGGACTGGCCCCGAATGAGAACGTCCCCGAGGCCGGTGGTGGTAGGAAATGCTTTCTGCCTCCAGTCCGCGTCTTTTGAAACGTTAAATTCGTTACACAGTCTTTCAAACGCCATACGGTCGTATGCGTTGGAAATGGGATCCCAGGCGTCGTCTTGAGGTAGAGAAATACCTAGTTCTTTGAGAATCCTCCTAATAGTATAATACGTGTGAAAGTTGTAGACACTTCGGAGCATGATATTCTTGGATGTTAGATGGTCTTTATGTGAAACTCCACACCCGGCTGTTGCGCACCATACAGCAAAATTTAGCTGGTTCTGCCAAAACTGCATCGGTGTGGCTTTCCACCCGTTTACCGCCTCCATCGTAGTAATCTTGGGCAGCCTATATGTCTCAAACGTGTTAGGGAAATTGGTGGCAAATCCACTGTCCGGTCTAACCGTTACGGTTGGGTGTACAAGGCGGTTAACAACGTCTTTTTGCGTGTATTTACCTCCGACCGCGTACTTTGCATTAGAGTTAAAGCTAAATGCTTTTGTATCCATTGAAAGATATTATTATGTTTACTACTATCACTAATGTTCAAAAAGGGAGTTGTGAACTTCAAAAATCAATCGACAACTGCTGCGGACAACGCCGGGTAGGCCTCAGATCAATCACGTTCACGGTTGGGTGGCAGAATGTGGGGAAGAGCGAAGGGTTTTACTATGTGAAGGATGGACAACAATTATGTGTAAAGCTGCCTCACGGACTGTGGGGAATAAGACAGCTCAAAGATTTTGTCAACTCAGAGCTTGACGGTATAATCAACCTCACAGTATCAAATGCTACCGGGCTCGCAACAATGACCATCAGCACTGATAATAAGGTAGTGGTCTCCCCGGGGTTGGGTATTCAACTCGGTTTTAGAGAGACATACTCCTCAAACAAAGCAGTGTTTACCCCGGTTGAGTACGTCGGTGATAACCCGGTGGACTTCGCCTTCACAAAAACTCTCAGGGTGCACCTGGATCAGGTGAACACATCGTACAACACGGTAGACGGCACTCCCAGCACATTACTGAAAACCGTGCAAGCCAGCGACTGTTTCTATGGCGAGACTGTCACCTTAGACTTCCCACACCCCGAGATGAAAGATTTGGAATCGGGACATATCCACGAATTTACGGTCTCTATTCTCGATGATCAAGCGAGAAAGTTGAAAAACGATTACCCGATTTCGGTAGTTCTCGAAATTTCTAATTGAGTATAGGTGCCCATAATATAATTAATTTTATTATGAGTATATACGGACCAGGTAGTTCTTCCGATTGGGTGACAAATTCAAAGAATTTGGAACCGGCAGAAGGTGGATTCATCCCGACAGAGGGCGACTTTTTAACTACTGGAAAAACCAAGGCCCTGATAAATAAAACTATATCGAGGGTCACAAACGGGATTCACAGGAGTATATCAGATGTTAGAGTAGAAGTGCTGACGGCGACTGCACAAATTGAGGGAGTCCGAACGGGTATTGAGAAAGATCAGGCGGCTTATAAGGTGTTGCGCTCAGAGGACTCTCTCATCAGAGAAACGGAACTAAACGAACTAGGTGAAAAAATAACCAAATTTCGAAAAGAGGCCCGGTTGGGGATTGATAAAGTCCGAGAAGACCACCAGGCGGACCTTACGGAGGCTTATGATGCGTTGCGTTTAGAGGACTCTCTCATCGGTGAAGCGACACTTACCGAACTAGACGGGAAAATAACCAAATTTCAAAAAGAGAGCAGGTCGGATATTGATAAAGTCCGAGAAGACCACCAGGCGGCCCTTACGGAGGGTTATGATACGTTGCGCTTAGAGGACTCTCTCATTAGAGATGCGGCACTTACCGAACTAGACAAAAAAATAACCAAATTTCGAAAAGAGGCCACGTCGGGTATTGAGAAAGCCCGAGAAGACCACCAGGCGGACCTTACGGAGGCTTATGAGGTGTTGAGCTCAGAGGACTCTCTCGTCAGAGAAGCGGCGGTTGCCGAACTAGATAAAAAAATAACCAAATTTCGAAAAGAGACCCGGTCGGGTATTGATAAAGTCCGAGAAGACCACCAGTCGAACCTTGCGGAGGCCCTTGCGGAGGCTTATGATGCGTTGCGCTTAGAGGACTCTCTCAGTAAAGAAGCGACACTTACTGAACTAGACGGGAAAATAGCCGAATTTCTGAAAGAGACCCGGTCGGGGGTTGAGGGGGTCCGAGAAGACCACAAGGAGGCCATTGCGGAGGCTTATGGGGCGTTGCGCTCAGAGGACTCTCTCAACAGAGAAGCGGCACTTACTGAACTAGACGAAAAAATAACAAAATTTCTAAAAGAGGCCCGGTTGGGGATTGATAAAGTCCGAGAAGACCACCAGGCGGACCTTACGGAGGCTTATGATGCGTTGCTCTTAAAGGACTCTCTCAACAGAGAAGCGGCGGTTGGTGAACTAGACAAAAAAATAACCGAATTTCAAAAAGAGGCCCGGTCGGGTGTTCAGAAAGCCCGAGAAGACCACCAGGCAGCCCTTGCGAAGGCTTATGAGGTGTTGCGCTCAGAGGACTCTCTCATCAGAGAAGCGGCGGTTGCTGAACTAGAAGGGAAAATAACCGAATTTCAAAAAGAGGCCCGGTCGGGTGTTGAGAAAGCCCTAGAAGGCCACCAGGCGACCATTACGGAGGCTTATGATGCGTTGCGCTTAGAGGACTCTCTCAGCAGAGAAGCGGCACTTACCGAACTAGACGGAAAGATAACTGAAGTTTCCGATAAACTGAAACATATAGCCGCGACCAAAGCTCTTGAGGAGGCCTCTTATAAGATTCGTACTGACGCATATACCTCAAACAGTGCGCTTGCCGGAATAGTGCGAACAATGAAAACGCTAAAACGTGCCATAACAGTTTGGGCTGAGAAGCGGGGCCCATTGGTTGAGGGGCACTATGAATATTCGTTCGGTGCCAAAGCGAGTAATAAATGTGGGGGATACACTATGACAGCCGCAGGTGAAGTTATCCAAATGGCGGTCTGCTCGGTTAATGGTAGTGGTAAACCTGTGGGCGCGGTCGCGATAAATATTGTAGTAGATGGGGAAGAACGGGGGGTTGGAGTCACTAAAATCTCTGGAGATAGTTCGACGGTGGTTTCGTTCTCCGGTTATGATCGAATTAGACTTTCCAAAGGTAGTGTTATTAACTTTGTTACGAAAATCGGTGACCCAGAGAGTTCTTCCACTATTGTCTCATTGTTAATTGAACTTATTTTGTAAATACTAATATATTGAAAATCATGAACGAATCAACGCTTCCAATTGTCAATACCACTCCATCAACACTGTGTACAATTAATGAAAGAAGTTCAGATTTTAGGTTGAATAATATAATATCGTCGCTATGCAGGATATTTTAGTTAGAGAATATACAAATAGAAAAAGAAACGCTAAAAAATATAGACGCGCGGTGAACACGGCTGAAGCATCTAGCACGGCTCTAGCGAGTGTTTCTGTGTTGTGTGGGGTGGGGACAGCTGCAACTATATCCACCTTATAACGGTTCCTGTAGCGGGGATTTTATGTGCGGTGTCGGCCGTTTCTGGGTTGTTGTGTATGGTAATTAGGGCGTCGGGTGGAAAACTCGAGAATAAATGTAGAAAACATGATAGAATATCTGTTCTCGCCAGGTCGAAGAAAAATACCATCGACGTTATGGTGTCCAAAGCGTTGGCCGATAAGAAAATATCAAATTTAGAGTTTGAATCCGTGGTGGAAGAAATGGGGAGATATGAACAATTAAAAAATGATATAAGAATCAAGGCGCGCGCCACCATGCCCAAAATTGAGTGTACTGATTGGGATAAATTTAAGGAAAAACTTGGAGATAAAGTCGGAAGAAATGTTACAGCACCATTGTGATATTTTATAAAATCATTATATTGGTGCAGTAAACAAATTTACATACCTATACAACATGTGTTTTTCACTGAGAATTACGCCGTAATCGCATAACAAATTCAGTCGAGGATTATACTGTAATCGCCTGTGTAAATTGATACACTCGGCTATAAATAACTGTCTGTTTACCTCGGCTATCAATTTACGCATGGTTCATAACCCGTGTAATTGAAACATTGTCGTAAATCGATACTTGTACAACACAAGGTAATGTTTATCATAACAGCCTTCGTGGTCGTGTGGGTTAAGGCGATAATGTATAGAGACGAGGGTCGTGGGTTCGAGCCTCGGTGGGAGCTAAATCTTTTTATTTCTATCCCTACAAATGTGGTCGCTATGGTAAACAACTGCATGACAACGGCGTTCCTATCCGACCGCTCGAGGTTGATAAATTTGATAAATTCAGATTGCCAGTTTACATACCACCGATAAGGAAAAATACACTCAAAGTATGACAACGGCGTTCCTATAAGACCGCTCGAGGTTGATGAAAAATAATTTCAGATAGCCCGTTTACATACCTTCGATAAGGAAAATACACTCGGCTATAAATTAATTAGTAGTTTGTTTTTTTTCAATAATTTTTCAATATCTTTATAAGCGATATCGTAGAAATGTAAATTCGTAAACGAATCGTTGGGTTTTAAATTTTTTATATAATACACCTTAGTTTCATATCCGATACGCATTATCCGTCTTAATGTTTGTATTTGCCTCTTGTATAGTTGACATAATTGCCGGTATAATATTGTAAATGTAACGTTTTTATCGGAGCGTAATAAATTACGCTGGTATTTCATATATTCGATATCGCCTAGTGTTCTCATTTTATAGAATTTATATACAGGATTATAACCCCCGTAAGCTTCGTAAACTTCTTCAACACAGTCATTAAAAAATTTAAATTCCAATTGTATTGTATTATCCATTTTCTCTAATAATACTGGTACTCGTTTTTTCTGTTCAATTTTATAAAATTAGTTTGATAATGTTTTTTACAGTGTTTTAATGCTGTAGAAACACCGTGACTTATTAGATCGATTCTATCTTTCTAACTGACTTTCCGATTTGAATTATTACTAAACGATAATACTTGCGAGCACGTAATCCCTTGTTAACCATTCGATGAGTAGCCTGAGTGCCACCACATGGTGGACATAGCAGTGACTCGGCTTTGGTCCCTACCCCACAATGTCGACATGGGCGAGGTGAAACGGAACCTCTTCGCATCCATGCACGGTGATGTTTGCAATATTCGTAAATACCGGTGCGAAAACATCTCTCGTGACTACCTGTCTTCAACCATGCACACTTAACTAGAACCATTATGTTGTATATATATACTGAGTATAACATAGGGATTGTTATCTCTAATAGGGTGTATCTTCTCATGTCATAAATATATGGTCTCGCGGTAGTAGTATATAAGAGTCACAAATGATACCATCATGCTGTGGAAGGGGCCGCGCGTAGCCGGTGCCTTCCAGAGGTGATGGTATCATTGTGACTCTTATATACTACTCATATTATTATTCATATTATTCATAATTATATAGAGGTTTTCTACTTCTCCAGTTTAGATATATTCCACTGCATGCCAATATCGCGGACTACACATGTATATATTTCCAATTATGTAACATGTATGCTTGTGACTAAAAATAAAAAGAAATATCGAGGTTTAGATCATACTAAACAACATACACGGTTATATTGAAAGTATCGATAGGTGGTCCAATGTGTGCACTCGTTTCTTTGTCGGATTTACAGAAGTCAAGGGAAATAAATCCGGTATTTCAAAATGGTAGTGGAATAAATTATATATTACATGCTCTTCGAAAAATGTGAAATTTGCTCTTAGACCAGCTTATAACGTTGTCAAAATTGACAATTTTGACGTTAGCGTATGAATTGTTTCTTCGCCAGAAATGACGTCAAAACCTGACGTCAATTATACGTCTTGCGAACGTCTAGCCAGACATATTTCCTTCAAGGAGATAAATCCTACCAGAATCATGGTAAATAAATGTAAATGTAAATGCTTGGATTTAACGACGACACTGGCTCGATGACCGTGCATGTCGTCTCCCAAGAAGGGGAGATAGGAAGGAGGTGGATACAGAGGAAACCGGCCCCATGGGGCCTAGCTCTTATTAGAATAGTCCCCTCTGGTTCTTTAGCGTGCCCAGACTCTCCTCCAAATCTGATACACGGGATCGCCGTTGAAAGTCCCCATCCGAAAGGACTAGTAGAGCAGGAAATACAAAGTATCTCAGAAATACTGGTAAATCACTGGGCCGCATGTAATATAGATAATTATTCAAGGCTTGTAATGTCTTATCAGTACATTATAGGATTGTCACGTGTTCGCTCAATGAGGGATCGTAGCTAGTTATCTCCCTTTAATTTTATTTATATAAGTCCGGTCCAAATAAGAATGTTTGGGGCCTTATTTCTTGTAACACGGGCGAATGTAGCAGGACTTCTTGTTGTGAAAAGGAACCATTCAAGTGTTTTTAATGAGTGTTCATCCAGATCATCCTATGTATCAGTAAAATCTGATCCCGGAATCGCCGGACTCATATTTGCACACATACTAATATTATCGCAACCAGTGTAGACGCAGATCAGACTGCACAGCTGTGCAGTCTGATCTGAGTCTACTCTGTTTGCAACATCAATTGTTGTACTGACTGTGCAGTAAGAAATAAACGCTAAAATACCACATAGGACGGGATCTATATAAATATATTTGTAAAGGGAAATAACTAGCTACGACATATTTTGTGATAGATAGATACACTTGACTTCAATGATCATTGCTTCATAAGAGTGATGTAATATATGAATATAACATATGTGAATATTGTCTTGTTACTGTATACTATATGGTACATTGTATTGCCATCTCTGCCATTTTCGTATGTACAAGCCATCGTACAATTTCACCACTCCGTGCGTTTGACACATACAGCAAATACTATGACAGTAAATCATATAAGATTTGGTGCAATACATAATAGACAGATATCACAACGACAAGCTATACATATTATGCCAGCAAATTATACAAAAGCCGAGATATCGGAGCATTTCTCCAATCAATCACAAAATACATTTTGATGTGTAAATTTTTCAATCTGACGCATAGCCTATGTTAGTGTACACGTTACCCATAGGTAAATCCACACTAGGTGAGTAGACACCAGGGCCAATACACTCAGGTAACTACTTGCATGTCACTGGATGTATAGCTAATAACAGAGAACAGTAGTGGGTATATATGGTATGTGTTGTGTTTTACCCAGGTAAAAGTGATACACTCTGCGATTTTCTGTGTATGATGGTAATTATAATGGTGATTCATGTTGTTAAAAACACAGGCACAAACCTGTTTGGTGTAATATAATTGATAGGAGTCTGTTCTCCTGGCTTTTCTACATGTGATTAGCTACATTATGCCATACGTTCTACTTCATTTTGAGTTCTTTGTCAAATGGCAGAACAGGTGAAACTTGCTGATGGCTGGAACACACACAGATGGCCGACTTGGCCACTCCATGTGCCGTATAGGATACAGTAATGAGGCAGTATTCACATATATGTTATACATATATTCCATCACGTTTACGAGGCAATTATCTTTGAATCAACGATGATCAGGTATAGAACGGGTCCTTAAGCAAATTATCACTCAATTTTAAGGACTATATTACAATTATGCATATTAAACATTATACCAGTGCTGTACCAATAGGCTTTGCATATGTTTATGACTAACATTTACCTTCGTAATTCCAATGGCACCAATATTTCCGCTATAAAAAGTAGTGCCATGCCCAGCGCCGACTAGCCCAGACGTAATGCTATAGAACCCCTCAATGGCGATACCGCGGTTTATCTAATGCGCTTTGCATACATGGTTGACTGACCTTGGTAATTCCGATGGCGCCAATATTTCCGCTATAAGACGTAGTGCCATGCCCAGCGCCGACCAGCCCCGATATAATGCTACAAAACCCCTCGATGGCGATACCGCGGTTTACAGCGTGTGTGGGAGGCGGTGCTGCGCCGGATATCCGCGCACACGCGTAGTAATCTCCGATCGATTCGATAATGGAAGACAGCGTGGCGGCCAGGAAACCCACGTAGCCGGCGATGCTTACGGTTGGCACGCCAAACTGAACTGGAAATAACGTACAGTGAAACCTCTCTAAGTTGGACACCAGCACAATCTCAGTTATAGTGGAACCTCTATAAACCAGACAAACCAAGATGTCCGGTTTAGAGAGGTTTCACTGTACTGCCATCATGTCGTTACCGAAGTGAGCACGTGTGTGGATGGTAATATGACTTTCGTCTAGTGAAGTTACGACAACAAGACGTAACATGGGTTTTAAATATAGAATTGTACATATTGCAATGCTTAGTAATTAATTGAAAAGTAATTGGCGAAATGCCGTGCTTTCATTGGTGGAGAAACTAGGGCAGACAATAACACTCGCTATACAACGACAGCAAAGCCTAACTGAGTTATATAAATGATTCAAATTGCTGATGGCTGCTTTGACAACAGACACTTATATTGAGTACGAGTACGCCGGGCTGCGAAACTACTCGATGGCAAACTTACATGGGTAAGGCCAGTAAAACCAGGGGGCATTGTGCAGCACGTGCAGACGGGCATCCGTGCGCGCGCCGTAGTTGAGGTGTGTCGAATTGTTGGGGAAGACGTCAGTCACCGTGAGAATGGAACAAAATATCCAAGTCACGGAAATACTTATTATCACCTGAAATGAGAAACAGATTGGGAATGATATGGCCTTAAAGGCCAAGGTGCATGATCACGTGGTTACAACAACAGCAACAATGGCTGAAAATGTTGAAAGTGGGCCCACTCCAGTAAGTAAGCATTATTTGATATTTTCCTTAATATGCAACGGATTTTTATGAAATATGGCGCAGCAAACACGTTTTCATGAGCTGCATTTGGTGGTCTCGGGACTTCGACACATACTTATGTCGTTTTTGCGAAGAATCGATTTCCGTGTCAGTAAACACGGCAATCGATTCTTCGCAAAAATGACAGAAGTGTACGTGGGCCAAAGTACATAGACCACCAAATACAGCTTAACAAGACACGTTTCATCAAAATTTGTTACATAATAAGGAACATATAAAAAAATATGTACTTTGAATCGGAGGCGCTTCCGGAAGTTTCAGTAAGTTTTATTGTTTTTGTAACCACGTGATCATGCACATGAAAGACGTTGTGTCTCAGATGGTATCTCAGATGTACAATTTATCAGGTAACCTGCCCTGTATTGACCGAATACGTACTGACTGATAACACATTGCTGTATCAGGCATTGACCTGATACATGTACAAACATCCGTGTTACAACGAAGTGAAAATTGACGTTCCATTGGTCGGATGACGTCACGTGACGTTACCGAATGATTCAACGTAAACAAGTCGGCGTTCTGTCCATAGATAACGACGCCATCTGTGGTAATTTTCGAGCATAAAGCGTTCCTGATGAATAGAATAGCAGGCTAGTGTCTTTTGATATCAAGTTTATCAGGCTCGGCTCGGAAACGGTAGAAATTCCTCGGCAAGCCTTGGAATTCCTACGCGTCTCCTAGCCTTGCGTGGTAAACTTGATATCAAAAGACACTAGCCTGGTATTCTCTATATACTCATGATACTAGAAACACAAATGT